>OY856411.1:279076838-279676838 GCA_963693085.1 Alisma plantago-aquatica
CATATTTCATATCCACTTTTTTCACATCTTCACACACAAATTTAGTTCATTTCACCTTCCATTTATCTCTAATCATACTTAATTTGCCATCTTTTAGTTGTTTTACTTGTTGCATAATTTTAATCATAGGTACACATCAAGGATGTCAAAATGAAGATAATCCATCCCAAATCTGACCTTAGTTGGATTCCCTATTGATTTGTAGCTGATAAAAAGTTGATCCTGAAGAAACAAAACAAGACACGTGGTGTCTTTACTTGTACACGAAGTGTAACCTTCTAGGAAGTGCATTCCTCCATGCAAAGCACATGGAGTGTGTTATTTAATACACAATGTGTAATTTTCCATAGGACTTCATATTTGACCATGGAACAAAAGACACACCATGTCCTTCATCCAGACACGACATGTCCGCACCTTCAAAAGACAAAATTCAATGACCTGCTGAAGTACATGACATGTGTTTATTACACACTGTGTATGACATCTGCCCCAGGTCGACTCTAGTTGAAGCTACACGGTGTGTCCTTATTGGAACATGCTGTGTACTTATCGTAAAAGAGCATTTCAAATGTTAGTGGCACTACGCTACACGACGTGTCTTCACAAAGACACACAGTGTCTTATCAGTTTTCTACAGATTTTAGAAGCAATCACCTCTTGTTTAAAAAATGATTGCAACCACTTGGGGGCGGTGAGGAGTACTCATCATTTGAAACAATTTTCTACTAGAGAGATTTGCAGAGCAAGAGGAGGGTGATTTTGAGGAGGAAGAAGAGCTTTCTTGGGAAAGAACCTCCAATATTCACCAATTCTTATCTAAAAAGGTGCAACATAGCTTCTCTACTCATCCAAGCTTCTCGAGAGGAAAGATAGTCTGAGTTGGAGTAGCTTCACTAGTGGAACTTCATCATTTACTCAAAGTTTTACTCCTCTTGACTTCACCTTTGGTTCCCTTTTCTCTTTCTTCTCTTTAGCCATGCAAAACTCTAAATTTGTGCCCTGCACTTGTGTTTCTTTATTATGTATGAGTATAACTCTTCTTATTGGGAATGGGAGAGTATCTCCCATGACATTACTCATGTGAACTGTGATTTTTTTTGAGTGTTAGTCAATTTGCTTCTCCAAGAGTTTCTATGGTGTTTTACAGCTTGTATGCTTGACTGCCCATAAAGTGTACACATTTTATGCTTCTTTGTGCTATTTGGGAGAATGTATGAGGGAGTAGGGAGTAGATATCTTGGTAACAATCTCTTGACCACAGGAGTGGCTAGGGAATGTTGAGGTTCTAAGGTTGTGTTCAAATATGAAAACATACATGAGAGTGTTATGTGAAGATGAGAACCATCTCATGTCACCGGGAGGTGAATGATGATGGCAACCTTCCTTGCAGGATTAATTAGCATGTTTAATTTTGTAGTTACACATGATGTAATGGTATGAAAGTGAAATATTGTGTTCAAAATCTCCTAAATCTGATCTAAATCCTATTAATTAGTTCTTGCTCTTTAATTTTCCAAGTTAGCCCATCATAACAAAATCTAACTTTTGTAAAACAATCTAGATTGCTGAACATTAACACACCTACGACTAACAATACCTTGATCCTTGTACGACCTTGATAATACTACATGCACCCATATACTTTCTGGGTAGTGGTCGAGTTTATAAATATGAAAACTTGCACATAAGAACCAACAAGTTTTTGGCACCGTTGCTCGGGAGCATTGATACACTTTTTTTAGAGAAAGAGGCGTTAACTAGTAAGAAAGATTAGATCACCCACCACCTTCTATCTTCCCATCATTTTTTCAACATTTCACCATCATTCATATCATCTATTTCATTTCCTATTGGTTGTTGAGTGTTCTCACTACATGTGAATTTGGAGGACTACATGTAGAGATCTAAGCGTGGTCTTTAACGGTCAATGTTCTTAGACCTGGAGATTGAACATATCTTGTACAACTGTATAAGAGCAAGAAGGACTAAAGACACTCCCAACTTGGGAGATTCATAACCATCATCATTGCACTCTTCACCGCCATCTTCCCCAGATAATCAAGACCAATCATGGAAGATGAACGTCCTCTTAAAGATTTCACTATTCCAACATCAATAAACATCAATAGGGTTATCAATAGCCAGCAGATTAAGGCCAATAACTTCTCCACAAATGATGATGATGATGAATAAACCTTGTATGACACATGGGAGAGGTTCATAGACCTTCAACGTCTTTTTCTACATCATGGTATAATCAATTTTCTTCTTTTACAAACTTTAGATAATGGCTTATTGTATATTAAATGGATGTCTATTGGTGCTTGTGGCATCCAACTCACAAAACGAGATTAACTAATGCGGTAGCGTATTATTAGCAGTGGAATTACTGAAAATCACTAAAAATTAAAACCATTTATCTAGAGATCCATTCACAGGAAAGCTCTTTCATTCAGAACCAAAGTATTTCAAGTACACACTGGTTCACAAGTACATCTCTCGTACTATTTCCTCTCGAGAGTTACAACATTAACTGCCCTGTTAAACTATTCATCAGCAGTATAAAAATCTCGAGGCATCAAGCCAAAATCTCAGATCGAATTGTCAAAGCACTAACTCCTAGGACCCGAGAGTATAGAGATGACTCATAGGACTAACTATACAAAACCAGACAACCGATGTCTCCACCTGATGGATCACTGCTGTCCCTGTGGATGCTGCTGCTGCTGCTGCTCTTCTCCTGTAGAAGAGTTTCTGCCTTGTCATCTGCGTCTACCTAAAAATGTTGAATCCCACGGGGGTGAGACAATTATAAAAATTGCCCCAGCGGGAGATATAACTCTCTACCAAAACATTGTCATTGCAGTTTAATAGAAATAAATTGAGAAGTGAGATAATATAAATTAGAAGCAGATGAATCAACATCTATGCAGATTAGAGCAACATTCTTATGCAAGTATTTTAGTTATAAACTGATAAAGTAGCATGTCTCATATTCAATATGAATTAAAGGAATATAAGTAACATTTATGTATCAAGGACATGCTAAGCAGTATAACACCAACCGGTGGTTTTCACTTTTCAATCTTATGCAAATACGCTACACGGATGATTATATTTTACAAACAGATTTAAGCTTTGAGGAGATGAGGTATACCGCTCATACTCCAACCGACCATTTCTAGAATTGAAATCGGTACCATAATTAGGTCAATGGAAGAGCCAGATTCCCATGACCTCCCACATCCCGGTCAGTACGAGACCACAAGCAGGACTATGTCGACTGCTCAAAATAGCTTTCCAGGGAATACTGGAACTTCACTATAGAGTTACAACATCAATTGCACTCTCATCGGCAATCGAGACCTTTAATGCTTATCTCCATCGACCCGACATAAAATATCATTGGGAGATTAATGATACATCTATCCCAACCATCGGGAGATTTATGTTACATCTATCCCGACACATGAAGGATTGAGAGGTTTAATGTTTACCCTCCCTCAATCTCTTCACAAGGACGTAAGGATATTTTTGCCCATTTACCCCCACATATTCAGAATATGTGAACTCTAGGAATTCTATAGGAAAACCTGTTTCACCATCACCAACTTCTGATGATGATGGGTCTATGGTCAGAGCACTACATGAATAGATTTCACTTGATTAATTAAGTACATTTTCATATTCATTTAGCATCAGGCAAGTTCTCAAACAAAACTTATTATGACAATGCTATAAAGAAACATGTACTATTTTCATCAAATACTCAATTGTCTTTAAAAGATATTGGGAACTCAGTCCCTTATTTCAAAACTGGGAATTCTCATCCCTTCACAATTTCATCACCATAATCATATGGCCCTGGGTAACTAAACCCTTGATTCATCATTAAGCGTTGTTACCACTTTTCCAGGTAACCATCACCTTCAGGTCAATTGACCAAGGCGAACATGATACTTGCTATTACAAGCATCACACATGGTACTTGAGGCCCATTAACTCTCTTGTTACCTCTTACCAGGCAACAAGGTATATTATGGCACTCAAGGCACAATCACAATAGTGAATTAAACATCATAGCTCATACCTGGCCATGATCATCATTTCAACATACCTGCATGGTTAGCACAGATGATAACAGTGATATCAATTTCTTATCGAAACCATGTACAACAAATATGAATTCACTATT
Source organism: Alisma plantago-aquatica (assembly GCA_963693085.1). Taxonomy (NCBI): domain Eukaryota; kingdom Viridiplantae; phylum Streptophyta; class Magnoliopsida; order Alismatales; family Alismataceae; genus Alisma; species Alisma plantago-aquatica. The sequence goes on from OY856411.1 coordinate 279,081,037, forward strand.
CATGGGTAACACCACTATTCCCTTACCAGGGTTAGGGTTTCCCATTTCATGTCATATGAAGATAATCATCCCATTATCACATCAAAGATATGGTTTATCACCATATTGCCCAAGATTAGGGTTTGTTAAGCATTACATAGAATTACCCTAGATTTGAGCTTCACAACACATTAAACATCAGGGTTTCTCATGAAACCATCCTTAGTTAGGGTTTCACATCAAATTTACCCTATGATATGAACTATATTCAATAATTCACAACTAGGGTTTACTATTCATCCCAATTAGGGTTTTGCATTACATTACCCTAAAATAGACTCACATATATCATCACCCTGGATTAGGGTTACAACCATACCCTGGATTAGGGTTTCAATTATAATTTCTCTAAATTAGGGTTAAGGTTCAATAACCTTGTCAATTAGGGTTTATGTTCATGATTAGGGTTTCATGATCTCTTTACTTAAGGATCATACCCTTAATCACCACATGAATCATACTCATGTAAGAATTCCATATTATCACCCCTCAACTTAATTAGGTTACATCAACCCCTTTAGTCAAGTACATACAAATATGATTGACATAGTGTACCAAGTCATTGTTTTTATAAGCAATTAGGGTTCATCCCTTAATTGGCACTAATCACTTAGGTACTATTAGGGTTTCAACATTTTTACCTTCATTGATTACTATTACTAACAATCATTGGATCATTGGAACAATCATTACCTTCAATATCCAAGTGATTGAACCACATTGAACTCCATTCGGTTTTGAAGGTTTCACCACCAAACAGTTTTGAAACCGTTTGCCACCAAACGGTTTTGAAACCGTTTACCCCAAATGGTTTTGAAACCATTTGCCCCCAAATGGTTTCAAGACTGTTTGATCTCAAATGGTCTCAAGACCGTTTGGGCCAAATCAGTCCCAAAACCGCAAGGGCTCACTAGGTCATTCATCAATCCAATCGATTTCCAATTGCACCATTGAATTGACTATTAGTTATTCAATTGAAGGATTCATCAATCAAAACCATTAGATCATCATCCATGGGTCAAGGATCAACCACTAACCCACCAAATGGTTTTGAAACCATTTAGTCCCAAACGGTTTCAAGACCGTTTGGGCTCAAATGGTCTCAAGACCATTTGACCCAAGTTGTCTTGAAATCGTTAGGACCAATCAAGGATTCTTCAATCAACTTGATTAGGGTTTCCAATTGAAGGATGGTACACACATTGAATCAACCAATTGAGTCCATTGGATCATCATCCAACATGTAAATAAGTTCAGACCTCAAATGGTCAACTAAACCAAACGGTCAACCCCTTCATTCGGTTTGGAGTCTAATTCACCAAACGGTTTGGGGAAACTGTTTGCTTATGTTCTTGGTTGAGGTGTGTGCTTGTGAATAGGTTTTTATCTTCAACCTTTAGACTCACGAAATCTACTGCCATTTCCATGGCAACTCCATCAATCAAGCAAAGCTATTGCAATAATAACAATTAAATCAATTGTATTGAGAAATCGAATTCAATGACAAAGATTAAGGGTTCAAGTTATATAACCCGCCTTCAAATCTGATCCCAAGCTCCAAGATTCACGGATCCAATGGTGGTTGAAGCTCTAGAAACCTCCCAAGGTCATTTCTCAACCTTTTGGAGTGAAACGGATCGGCTAGGGTTGAAGATGGAGTGAAGAAATGAAGGAATCATACATTGTTTTATGATTTTCACCATGAAATCAAGAAGAACGAAGGTCAAAGACTTACCAACAGGTTGGGGGAGTCCTTCCTTCTGTTCTTAGCTCTCTTGGTCGATTTTGCAAGCAAGGAAAAGAAAGGAATCTGAAAAAGATCCTTAGGTGGGTTGGAAAAAGGCTCTTTTATAAGAAAAATCAATGAGAGAGAAATTGTTTTATAAAAAAAAATCATTTAGTTCCAAAATTGTTGCCACCTCTTCCTCCTTGGTTTCTTACATGCAAAGGCAACTAAATCCCACCGAACTCCCTTCCATTATCCATGGATTAAGGGAAAAGAAATTAAGCACCTTAATCCCTTATAATATTAATATATATTTTTGAGTGGGAATTCTTTTTCTTATAATAAGGTGAGTGGAATTTCACCTCCTTAGGATATTTTTTGGTCCTTGTAAAGCTCAAGGACGTCCACACATATCTGAATTCCACCATTTTAATTTTGGTTGAAGGCCCTTCAATTATTTTATTTATTTTCGCATTAAATTGAACTAATGTTTCCATTATGCTTAAATCTTGATTATTTTAATATCAAGATTCTCTCTCCTTCAAAGAGATAAAATGAGACGCCCCTCTCATTTTATTTACTCCACATGATGACAAGAAACATTAGGGACCTTTTTTTGAAGTGGTAATTTGCATATTGAACCCTAGGTTTTGGGTAAATTGCACATTACACCAAAACTAGGTTTTCATGCACAAACATTGCTTTATCAACTCTTTCTTGGAATTCAGGCTATCACAAGCCATACCTCTACATCATCTTCACTGTCATGATGCTTTAACACATGAGGAACATATTATCATGCACAATTTGCAAATAGGCCCGTCAACTTGGGTAATTTGCACTTTAGTCCAACATAGGCAAAATATTGATTTCAACAATATTCAAAAAGGACTAAAATTGTAATATAAGTTCCTCTTGAGGCTTAATTAATTTTATTAAGAAAAAAACCTAGGGTTAATTCATAACCCAGGTCAGGGATGTTACAAGTTTATCCACCCCTTATAATGATTTCGTCCCTGAAATCATCAACAAAACATTAAGAGAAAAGAGTAGGATATTTCCTCCTCATCTCACCCTCTAGTTCCCACGTAGCTTCTTCAACCCCACGATGATTCCAGAGAACTTTTACAAGACTAATGTCTTTCTTTTTCAACTTCTTGATTCTTCTGTCAAGAATCAACACTGGCCCTTCCACATAAGATATGTCATCATATAGTTCTACCTCCACAGGTTGTAGAACTAACTCAGTGTCAGGATGACACTTCTTCAACATAGAGATATGAAACACTGGGTGCAATCTTGTAACTCAGGTGGTAACTCCAACTTATAGGCTACCTTTCCCATCCTTTCAATGATCGGATAGGGCCCCATAAATCTAGGAGCTAACTTCCCTTTCTTTCCAAATCTCAGGATACCTTTCCAAGGTGAAACCTTAAGGTATACCCTATCTCCGACTTGGAATTCTAAGGGTCTACGACGCTTATCAACATAGGATTTCTATCTATCCTGGGCAGCTTTCAACTGTTGTTGTATTATCTTTATCTTCTCAGTTGTTTTTTGAACCAACTCAGGACCCAAAAGTTGGTATTCACCGATTTCATACCAACATAGGGGAGATCTACAAAATCTACCATACAAAGCCTCATATGGTGCCATATCAATACTGTGCTGATAGTTGTTATTATAGGCAAACTCTATCAAGCTCAGATGTAGATCCCAACTCCCCACAAACAGAAGGACACATGCCCTAAGCAAGTCCTCCAAGGTTTGTATCATCCTCTTAGACTATCCATCTGTCTGAGGATGAAAGGCTGTACTAAACCTCAGCTGAGTGCCCAAAGCTTTATGAATTCATTCCCAAAAACAAAAGCATCGTAAACTGAGGACCTCTATCAGAAACTATGGTAACTGGGACCCCGTGCAGTCGTACTATCTCATATACATATAACTGTGCCAGCTTCTCAGCTGTATAGGTTGTTTTGACAGGTAAGAAATGTGCAACCTTTGTCAACCTATCAACTATCACCCAAATGGAATCATGACTTTTGGCTGTTCTAGGCAAACCAATCACAAAGTCCATAGTTACATGATCCCATTTCCACTGTGGTATAGGCAGAGGTTGCATTGTTCCTGCGGGTTTCTGATGTTCAACTTTAACCTGCTGACACACCGGACACCGCATAACAAACTCAACAACATCCTTCTTTAAACCCGGCCACCAACACATATCTTTTAAGTTATGATACATCTTGTTGCTCCCTGGATGCATAACATACATTGAAGAATGATCTTCTTCCAGAACTAACTTCCTTAAGTTGTCAACATCAAGTACTACCATCCTACCATGGTAACAAGCTACCTGATCATCAGAATCATGGAAACCATCCCGTTTCTCACTGCCATATTCTGACCTGATCTGCTAAACTACCGCATCAGTTTGCTGTGCTTCTTTAATCTGTTCCCTCAGAGTTGGTTTTATGTGCATCTCACAACCCATCTAACAATGACACTTTAAGCTGTACATTGTCTTGCCTTAAGGAGATAAATATATCTCTCTTAGAGCACTCTAAGGAGTTTAGCTGTGCTTTGTCTAAAGCTGGTGTTGTTGATTTTCTACTTAGTGCATCAGCAACCACATTGGCCTTCCCTGGATGATAATCAATTATACAATCATAGTCCTTGATTAAATCCATCCAGCGGTGTTGCCTCATGTTTAGCTCATGCTAAGAAAAGATATACTTTAGGTTTTTATGGTCTGTGAAAATATGAAATGTTTCTCCATAGAGATAATGTCTCCAGATCTTCAAGGCATGGATCACAACAACTAACTCTAGATCGTGTGTCAGATAATTCTCCTCGTGTTTCTTAAGCTGTCGAGAAGCAAAAGAAATCACTTGCTTATCCTGCATCAACACACATCTTAAGTCATTCTTAGATGCATCACAAAAGACTATGTACCCCTTTCTGATGGTATCCCGACCTCAGATCTATCTTAGAAAAGACAGTCGCACCACACAACTGGTCAAACAAGTCATCAATCCTTGGTAGAGGATATTTGTTCTTTATTGTTACTTTATTTAACTGTCTATAGTCGATGCATAATCACATAGACCCATCCTTTTTCTTAACAAAAAGGACCGGAGCACCCCAAGGTGAAGTACTTGGTCAGATAAAACCCTTCTCAAGCAACTCTTGTAGTTGTTTCTTGAGCTCTGCCATTTCAGCAGGCGCCATCCTATACGGCATTTGTGCTATTGGTTGCGTGCCCGTGATTAGATTTATTTCAAAATCAATCTCTCGGGGTAGCGGAACACTTAGAAGTTCTTCATGAAATACATCTTCAAATTCCCTGACTACCGGAACTTTAGAAGGACGAGGACTCTCTAATGTGGTATCAACCACATGGGCTAAGAATGCAAGGCATCCTTGTCTCATCAACCTCTCAGCTACCATAGCTGACACAAGACAGGTTGGAAGAATCTTTCTATCTCCCTGAAAGATCCATGTGTCACCATTATCTGTGAACACATCTTGCTTGGAACTGCAATCCAAGACAACCTTATACTTCTCTAAGGTGTCCATCCCAAGGATTATATCAAAACCCTGCATCTCAAGTGGTATAAGATCCACTTGAATGCGGTGATCAGAAAAGAAAACATTGCAGGGAGAACACACTTCCCGCAACATTGTAGATCCCATCAAAGGTGTCTCTAAAAACAAGATATCTGCTCTATGACTGACAATCATATTGCAGTCATCAATCACTTCTCAAGTGATAAAAGAGTGTGTAGCACCCAGATCAATTAACACAGATATGAAGCAGGATGAAGACATATCAGAATAAAATAGTTCCATCTGACCTGTCACAACCTGAGGGTTTACTACTGCTTCAGGCTGATTCATGGCATAGAATCTAGCCGTTGGTTGCTGTTGACCCTGTGCTCAATTATTGGATGTAGAAGAACTGGCTTGGGATGATTATCCATGCCCTCTAGCACCACTACCAGGCTGTGGTCTCTGAGAGCCTTGCTGTCTCTACCTCTGTTGCTGGGTCACACTCCTGACTTTCTCAGGACAGTCTCTCACCACATGGCCTTCTCTTCCACATCAATAACAGGTTACATTCCCCCTTGGAGGTCTGGGTGGTCCTGTTACTGACATTGAAGCTGAACTGTAAGCTCCCTTTAGTGGTAAACTATGATCTTTACCCTTACTTTACGTCCATTGCATCTAGGTATTGAACCTTGGTGGTGGTGTAGGCACAAAATACCTTGGTTTCTTAAAACTCCCAGAACTCTGTCCTTGAAACTGTGGGTACTCTTTCTTACCCTTGGTCTGTCGCTTCTCAATTACAGACCTCTCTATACGCCTTACAGACTCCACAAAAGTTGCAAACCTCTCTCGATTCTCCAGAGCAGATACCAGAGTGGTTAATTCAGCGTTCAACCCCTTCTCGAAATGCCGAATTCTCTCCTCCTCATTTGATGCCATTTGCGGATAGAACCGCACCAACTCCATGAACCTAGCTTCATATTCACTAATGTTCATTGGTCCTTGTTTGATCCTTTCAAACTAAGAGATCTTCTCATCTAGATACGTCTTAGGAAAGTATCTAGTGACGAATTCATGCCTGAATTCATCCCATCCAATCACAACTCCAGGTCTTTTACCTTCCTCGATGGTCCACCAGTGGCCATCACTCCCTTTTAAGAGATATACATCATGCCTGACCCTCTCATCATCAGGAATCATGAGGATTATGAAGGCTTTCTCCAACTCAGTCAACCATAGATCAACATCTACTGGATTGGCAGTACTAGCATACTCTAAGGCTCCTCCCCTCTTAAGCCTTTAAAAGGTCTTTTCGGCACCATGTCTTTCATCATGAGCTGGCACCCTGGGTGCAGGTAATGGCATTCTATCTGTCATATGGGTCATAGCTGCCATAAACTGCCTGAACATAGCCTGGAAGGCTGGGTTCCCCATATCAGCTGGGTTGAACTGGGGCTGTTCAGGTATAGGTTCCTCCCTATCCTGGTCTCTTGCACCTCCTCCCGGTGCAGCAACACTGCTCTCAACAGCGTGTTCATCGTGTGATCCAGACATCTTTAGTTCTTCTCCTCCTATATGAGCAGAAGACACTATCAGATAACTGGAAGACACTATAATAGACTCAACAACCTTAATCCTATGTCTCTGTAGACTCAACGAACCTAGAGCTATGATATCACTTAATTTGTGGCATCCAACTCACAAAACGAGATTAACTAATGCAGAAGCATATTATTAGCAGTGGAATTATTGAAAATCACTAAAAATTAAAACCATTTATCAAGAGATCCATTCACAAGAAAACTCTTTCATTTAGAACCAAAGTATTTCAAGTACATACTGGTTCACAAGTACATCTCTCACACTATTTCCTCTCGAGAGTTACAACATTGCCCTATTAAACTGTTCATCAGTAGTATAAAAATCTCGAGGCATCAAGCCAAAATCTCAGATCGAATTGTCAAAGCACTAACTCCTAGGACCCGAGAGTACATAGACGACTCATAGGACTAACTATACAAAACTAGACAACCAATGTCTCCACCTGATAGATCACTGCTGTCCCTGTGGCTGCTGCTGCTACTCTTCTCCTGCAGAAGAGTTTCTGCCTTGTCGTCTGCGTCTACCTAAAAACATTGAATCCCACGGGGGTGAGACAATTATAAAAATTGCCCCAGCGGGAGATATAACTCTCTGCCAAAACATTGTCATTGCAGTTTAATAGAAATAAACTGAGCAGTGAGATAATATAAATAAGAAGCAGATGAATCAAAATCTATGCAGATTAGAGCAACATTCTTATGCAAGTATTTAGGTTATAAACTGATAAGGTAGCATGTCTCATATTCAATATGAATTAAAGGAATATAAGTAACATTTATGTATCAAGGAGATGCTAAGCAGTATAACATCAACCAGTGGTTTTCGCTTTTCAATCTTATGCAAATACGCTACACGCATGATTATATTTTACAAATAGATTCAAGCTCTGAGGAGATGAGGTATACCGCTCATACTCCAACTGACCATTTCTAGAATCGAAATCGGTACCATAATTAGGTCAATGGAAGAGCCGAATTCCCATGACCTCCCACATCTCGGTCAGTATGGGACCACAAGTAGGACTATATTGACTGCTCAAAATGGCTTTCCAGGGTATACTGGAACTTCGCTATAGAGTTACAACATCAACTGCACTCTCATCAGCAATCGAGAGCTTTAATGCTTATCTCCACCGACCCGACATAAAATATCATTGGGAGATTAATGATACATCTATCCCAACCATCGGGAGATTTATGTTACATCTATCTCGACACATGAAGGATTGAGAGGTTTAATGTTTACCCTCCCTCAATCTCTTCACAAGGACGTAAGGATATTTTCACCCATTTACGCCCACATATTCAGAATATGTGAACTCCATGAATTCTATAGGAAAACCTGTTTCACCATCACCAACTTCTGACGATGATGGATCTATGGTCAAAGCACTACATGAATAGATTTCACTTGATTAATTAAGTACATTTTCATATTCATTTAGCATCAGGCAAGTTCTCAAACAAAACTTATTATGACAATGCTATAAAGATACATGTACTATTTTCATCAAATACTCAACTGTGTTTAAAAGATATTGGGAACTTAGTCCCTTATTTCAAAACTGGGAATTCTCATCCCTTCACAATTTCATCACCATAATCATATGGCCCTGGGTAACTAAACCCTGGATTCATCATTAAGTGTTGTTACCACTTTTCTAGGTAACCATCACCTTCAGGTCAATTGACCAAGGCGAACATGATACTTGCTATTACAAGCATCACACATGGTACTTGAGGCCCATTAACTCTTTTGTTACCTCTTACCAGGCAACAAGGTATATTATGGCACTCAAGGCACAATCACAATAGTGAATTAAACATCATAGCTCATACCTGGCCATGATCATCATTTCAATATACCTGCATGGTTAGCACAAATGATAACAGTGATATCAATTGCTTATCAGAACCATGTACAACAAATATGAATTCACTATTCATGGGTAACACCACTATTCCCTTACCAGGGTTAGGGTTTCACATTTCATGTCATATGAGGATAATCATCCCATTATCACATCAAAGATATGGTTTATCACCATATTGCCCAAGATTAGGGTTTGTTAAACATTACATAGAATTACCCTAGATTTGAGCTTCACATCACATTAAACATCAGGGTTTCTCATGAAACCATACTTAGTTAGGGTTTCACATCAGATTCACCCTATGATAGGAACTATATTCAATAATCCACAACTAGGGTTTACTATTCATCCCAATTAGGGTTTTGCATTACATTACCCTAAATTAGACTCACATATATCATCACCCTAGATTAGGGTTACAACCATACCCTGGATTAGGGTTTCAATTATAATTGCTCTAAATTAGGGTTAAGGTTCAATAACCTTGTCAATTAGGGTTTATGTTCATGATTAGGGTTTCATGATCTCTTTACTTAAGGATCATACCCTTAATCACCACATGAACCATACTCATGTAAGAATTCCATATTATCACCCCCTCAAGTTAATTAGGTTACATCAACCCCTTTAGTCAAGTACATACAAATATGATTGACATAGTGTACCAAGTCATTGTTTTTATAAGAAATTAGGGTTCATCCCTTAATTGGCACTAATCACTTAGGTACTATTAGGGTTTCAACCTTTGTACCTTCATTGATTACTATTACTAACAATCATTGGATCATTGGAACAATCATTACCTTCAATATCCAAGTGATTGAACCACATTGAACTCCATTCGGTTTTGAAGGTTTCACCACCAAACGGTTTTGAAACCATTTGCCACTAAATAGTTTTGAAACCGTTTTCCCCCAAACGGTTTTGAAACCATTTTCCCCCAAATGGTTTTGAAACCATTTGGTCTCAAATGGTCTCAAGACTGTTTGGGCAAAATCAGTCCCAAAATTGTAAGGGCTCACTAGGTCATTCATCAATCCAATCGATTTCTAATTGCACCATTGAATTGACTATTGGTTATTCAGTTGAAGGATTCATCAATAAAAACCATTAGATCATCATCCATGGGTCAAGGATCAACCACTAACCCACCAAATGGTTTTGAAACCGTTTGGTCCCGAACGGTTTCAAGACTGTTTGACCCAAGTTGTCTTGAAATCGTTAGGACCAATCAAGGATTCATCAATCAACTTGATTAGGGTTTCCAATTGAAGGATGGTACACACATTGAATCAACCAATTGATTTCATTGGATCATCATCCAACATGTAAATAAGTTCAGACCTCAAACGGTCAACTAAACCAAATGGTCAACCCCTTCATTTGGTTTGGAGTCTAATTCAGCAAACGGTTTGCAAACCGTTTGGTCTCAAACGGTTTGGGGAAACCGTTTGGACCAAAGGTCCAAGACCGTTTGCTCATGTTCTTGGTTGAGGTGTGTGCTTGTGAACAGGTTATTATCTTCAACCTTTATACTCACGAAATCTACTACCATTTCCATGGCAACTCCATCAATGAAGCAAAGCTATTGCAATAATAACAATTAAATCAATTGTATGGAGAGATCGAATTCAATGACAAAGATTAAGGGTTCAAGTTATATAACCCACCTTCAAATCTGATCCCAAGCTCCAAGATTCACGGATCCAATGGTGTTTGAAGCTCTAGCAACCTCCCAAGGTCATTTCTCAAGCTTTTGGAGTGAAAGGATCGACTAGGGTTGAAGATGGAGTGAAGAAATGAAGGAATCATACATTGTTTTATGATTTTCACCATGAAATCAAGAAGAACGAAGGTCAAATACTTACCAACAGGTTGGGGGCGTCCTTCCTTCTGTTCTTAGCTCTCTTGGTCGATTTTGAAAGAAAGGAGAAGAAAGGAATCCGAAAAGGATCCTTAGGTGGGTTGGAAAAAAGCTCTTTTATAAGAAAAATCAATGAGAGAGAAATTGTTTTATAAAAAAATTCTTTTAGTTCCAAAATTGTTGCCACCTCTTCCTCCTTGGTTTCTTACATTCAAAGGCAACTCAATCCCACCGAGCTCCCTTCCATTATCCATGGATTAAGGGAAAAGAAACTAAGCACCTTAATCCCTTATAATATTAATATATATTTTTTGAGTAGGAATTCTTTTCCTTATAATAAGGTGAGTGGAATTTCACCTCCTTAGGATATTTTTTGGTCCTTCTAAAGCTCAAGGACTTCCACACAAATTGTAATTCCACCATTTTAATTTTGGTTGAAGGCCCTTCAATTATTTTATTTATTTTCACATTAAATTGAACTAATGTTTCCATTATGCTTAAATCTTGATTATTTTAATATCAAGATTCTCTCTCCTTCAAAGAGATACAAATGAGACACCCCTATCATTTTATTTACTCCACATTATGACAAGAAACATTAGGGGCCTTTTCTTGAAGTGGTAATTTGCATATTGAACCCTAGGTTTTGGGTAAATTGCACATTATACCAAAACTAGGTTTTCATGCACAAACATTGCTTTATCAACTCTTTCTTGGAATTCAGGCTATCACAAGCCATACCTATGCATCATCTTCACTCTCATGATGCTTTAACACATGAGGAACATATTATCATGCACAATTTGCAAATAGGCCCCTCAACTTGGGTAATTTGCACTTTAGTCTAAAACATGCAAAATATTAATTTCAACAATATTCAAAAAGGACTAAAATTGTAATATAAGTTCCTCTTGAGCCTTAATTACTTTTTTTATGCAAAACACCTAGGGTTAATTCATAACCCAGGTCAGGGATGTTACAATGCTGTTACAAATGGTGTTTTAATGAACAAATATTATAGGAAAACTTATGCTATAATTGATGACATGACAATAAATCATTTCTAATAGAGCATTGAAAGAAGTAGCCAATCCTTTTCTTCAAACTTTGCTTCCGGGAAGCAAGTTGGCATGCACATAGTTGATGCAGTGGAATTAATTGCAATAAAGATAGATGACTTATCTCAGAAGTTTGAGAAGCTAAGCACCCAACTGGCTCAACCAGTCAACTGATTTTGTGAAGCAAGTGAATCTCCTGGGCATGCTTCTCCTACATGCTATTCTTCTTTTGTTCCATCTTAGGAAACCTTATAACAATGCAATGTGAGAGGAAATTAGCTGAACAAACCGCCCTACGATCTATATTTAAATACTTACAATCCATACGGGAGTCCCAACTTCTCCTACCACAACAACAATGATCAAAATCCTCAAAAACATGTCCAACAACAACCATCTACACAGAGAAGGCCACCTATGGGTAACAGTCCACTAGGTTTAAAAAATAATGCAAACAAGAATTTCAACTAGCAACATCCATAATCAAATTCCAACTTGGAGTCCATCCTAGAGATTTTTGTTTCATCTCAAATGAAGAAAAATGATGAGTTCTGTCAACAAGGATAGTTCATGAAAGTTTCCATTGACCAACTATCCTATAAGGTTGATGGAATTTCCAATCATACAAGAATGTTGGAAAACTAAATTGCTCAACTAGCCTTTCCAATGAAAAAGCACACTTTAGTTTCTTGCCTAGTCAACCAGAAATGAACCCAAGGAAGACATGCAAGTTGGTGACTTTGAGGAGTGGAGCCATTATAGGAGAATCTTCTTCCACACTAAAGAGGATATCAGATGAAGTTGTTGACACCAATGAAGACAAAGAAACTAAATCTCAAAGGAATAAATATGCAACACATGCTCTACATGATGATTCTTCAAGCAAATAAAGCGTCCATTTTCTAACAACCTTTAGACATTGCTTGATGATGAGAAAAATCTTCATAAATTTGATTTTTATGATTTTGAAGAGGATAACAAAGAGAACAACAACATTGATTTAAAAAAGACCATTCCTACCACAAATCAGAGGTGTAGGTCCTTATCCCAAATGAAATATATATTAACAAAGAGGCATAGATATTTGACACAATACTTTCCTACTACAACTCAAGAGTACATGCCCTCTTCTTTGACATCTCCACCATGACAAGATACTTGGTTTCTATTCTCTTTGTTTGATTTCTAAAGTGAGGACACTACAAATTTCAAGCTTGGGGGGGGCAAGCAGCCGGTAGTGTAGTTTTTAGTATTTTTTTTCTATTTGTTTAGTTTTCCTTAGAGAGTGTAGATATGTAGTCTTCTTAGAGGTTCATATCACTTGTTTGTATTGAATTCCCTTTTTATCAAATGATTTGTCTATTTTTTGTGTGATATCAGTTGAAAAAACCATGCACAAGCCTTGCATCAATTGAATGAAATTTGTTTTCCAACTACATTTGCTTCATTTTGGTTTCTGTCTATTAACCTACATTCTCATATTTTTCACTCATGTTTGCACCATACATGTAATGACCTATTCATTTTGGATCAATCAATACTACATCATTGTTTAGATTTCTACATGCTTTTACCCAATCCTAAGTGAATTTTCAACCACTCTGTTGATGAATTCTTTTGAAGTGTGAAATCTGGCTTGATTATGCTATCCAGTTAACTCTCATGCTTTAGGGATAATGTTATAGTAGAAGGCCACATGGTTTTCAAGTGGAGCCTGACACATTCTTATTTATCTTGGCTTGATTTCCAGAATTTTTACACATTCCCTAAATAAGATGGCTAAACCACCCATATATCATGCTATCCTAGTGCAAGTCCAATCCAATCACGATGGAAAGGGGATACATCATTAAGAGTCTACACTGACCCCAACCGACATTCCACATGTGCATAAGTATATTCTAGAAACCAAGTACACACACCCATACTTCTTTGTCTTATTCTTTATCTAAAAGCAAGGAGAGCATGCTGGATTTTTGACATTAACTTGAATTTCCACTTTTTGATATCCTGATAATTGAGATAGCTAAGTCACATATTTACCGTTTAATTGGCTTAGTCATATAAATTATACTCAATATTGTTCAGTTGGTTTTTCAAATTATATTTGATCACTTTTGCTAAATTGAAATTTCTATCTTGGGTGTTTGAAATGAACTCATGACTAATAGCATAAATTCCTTGACTACAGTTGGTTTGCCTTGATATACTTCTTCCACTTTATTTGCTTGATGCATGTATTTGTTATTTTCTTCAGCTGCATATCAAAAATTCTTTTGGCTTGAGGACAAGAAATGGTTAATGCTTAGGAAGATTTGATGTGCATGGTTTATATCACCTTTTTGTCTACTCTTGCATGAACTTTTCAATTTTTTCTTCTTGAGTTTGTCTCTAATCATGCTAGATTTTCTACTTTATTGTTATCTTTACTTGTGCCATGGTTTTGATTGTAGGTATATCATTTTGGTACCAAAATGGAGAGAGAAAGGCAATCATATCATCCACCAACTCATTCCCCAATGAACCATGTTTTTAGAAGATCAACGTTGTAGAAATAGTGTTTGACACACTATGTCAAAATGCCAAATTTGGAGCAATAGATCAACATCACATCAGAAATTTCATCATGCCATGTCGCTGTCTAAAATATGGAACCAAAATTCGACAATGTTTAAGAAACACGACCTGTCACTCACCGACACACTGTGTCACTCACTCTCAGTCATTCAATTAAAACTAAAGGAAACACAAGTGAAACAACATGTAGCTCAATCTACACACTGTGTCACATGTAGAAATTTACTCAAACATGATCGTGACTACTCCAAGTCTTCATATATGACCCCAAGGAACCTTAGATAGTTCCATTGAACTATTATAGATCATTTGGAGAGGGACTCAATCAGAGGAGAGCCAAGAGAATTTGGAGGCATCTAAGGGAGGAAAACCTAATTTCTTAGAAGAGAAACTTCTTCTTCTTCCTTCTTTTATGACATTGCAACAGAGATATCCAATTGTTCTCTTATTTCCACTTTAAAGTGAAGTTTCCCGAAGAGTTCTCAGCTAGCAAGGACAAAGTCTTGACTCCTTGACCATAGTTCTAACTCCATCCTACCTCTTCTACAAACATGTAGTTTTTTTGGTGAATCATGCATGCTTCTTTCATTAATCATAGAACAAGAACAATCTTGTTTATAGGGTGTAAGAAAGAAACTATGAAAAGAAAATAAAAACCGTGCATTAAAGCCTAGCTAAACATCAAAAGAGTATCATCAAAACTGGATATTCAAACTTTAATAGGGTTCCTTTTGAAGCTCAGAAATATACTACTATTCCTTTCCCTCCAAATATGATAGAAGATAAATGCATCAACCATTTTACTCTCTTCTCATAGAACAAGCAAGTCACTAAGGCACTGAGAACGGGAATTATATTACTTAGAAAAAAAGGTCCCAAACAACATTCACAAAATGACATTCAAAGAAAAGATGAACCATACTTCCTTCTTAGCAACAAAAAAGACTGCACCTAGAGACAAAATGAAATCCAAAATTCTTCAAGTCATCAATGATATTCAACCTATTTAGAAATCACTTCCAGAAAATAAATGAGCATCCTTTAGATATAACACCATACTAATTCCACCTACCTTAAAGTATAGTAGGATTTTCCTAGAGAAATCCCAACCATCTCTTAGTCTGAACTGACTTATACTAGTGGTAGAAATAGAATCCTCACCACCGGACAAGAAAAGTTTCTAAGAAGGTTCTTCACACTTTCTGCTCCCCTGACAGGAGGAATTTTGAAACAACCATATTCAATACAAGAACTAAACTTGCAGTTATCTCCCTTTCCTATCCTAAAAATGAGTTGCTTATCAACCACATCAATACACTTTTTACCGTGACAAAGCCATGGGCCTTTCTATAAGAAAAATTTAGCTCAATTACCAACAAAAATAGAAATGTGATCCAAAAGAATATGTCTTTTCCTAAGTAGTTTCCTCCACAAACAAGAAGAATTAGGCTTCTCCTTATATGACCAAATGAATCATTTTTGATGTATCTTCCATGAAGTGACTTCACCCACACTAACTCTTTATCTCTAATGATATCTAAAATATTTTTGGAAGCTTTACATCTTGCCACTCATAAATAGATCAATATCCAACACTCTTCATCTTTTTCTTTGCAAACATCACTCTAAGAAATGATATGAATGTGTCTTTTGTATTCATCATCATACGTTATTAATTTCCTCATAAATCTCTCTGGTTCATCAGTTAAACATTTTGGGAGAGGGAAGGCATATGTCCAATAAGTATGATAAGAGGAAAGGGTCAAGATAACTAAGTCAACCCTACCTACTTAAGAAAGAAGGTTACTAATGCGTCTTCACGAACACAACAAATCCACTTGGGAAATTATCTCTAGAGTTTAACCTTGTAATGGTAACTACCCACATATAAATAAGCAAGTTTATCTGAATATAGAAAGGTGTTGGTCCCAAGGAATAAATTTTCAAAGAGTTAATTCAAACCATTTGCAATGAAAAGTATTTAAAATCCAGTTTGAGAGAGGTTGATTAAAACTAAGCAGGAATCAAAAGTGCAAAAATAAACTAGTTTATTGGGTTTTAGATTGTTTAAGGAAAAGAGATATTGGGGTTCCACGAGATCACCACTATAGATCACTATCTTATATTAACGGATTCAACTCCTTAGTTATAATGATTAAACCAGAATCATGTGGATTTGTGTCCTTTTAGAGAACAAATCTCACAAGGGATGGACTTCTCTCAAACTTGGGGTCTCGATGTTTGAGAATATTCAACCATCCAATAAGATTCTATCACGGGTCTTGTCAATAATTTGTGATTTCCATTCTGGTGTTCAAGCTTATGGATCAGGGGTCTCATCACCATAAGCTACAACAAACAAGATAAACCAGCTAAAAAGATTAAAATCTCAATAAGGGGTCTCATCAAGATATTATGGGTTCATTATTATTGGGATTAGGGGTTTCCTCCTTCCACAAGAGCATAATCTACCTAACCAGAGAATGAGTGCAAAAACAAACAAAAAATATTCAATCACTAAATATTGGAGTCAAATACAATCAAGGTAAAGAACGAGCTATGGGGTTACTCCCCATGCCTCAATAAACAAACTACTCAAATATAATATAAATGAAAATAAGAAATAGTCCTAGAGGAGGCTCTGGGTTCCTAGTATATGAGATTCCTTTATGCTCAGAATACCCATCCTTTTATAGGGGTGAATGAGGCCTTACTTTGATAGATTTCCAATTGTTTCCTTGATAGCTTTTTGCTTGGTCAAAGGGCATGAATTTAATTACATTATTACTCCATATAAAAGCTCATGGTCATTATCCAATTTACCTTTGTGCCTGATCAAGGGAGTATCTTGGACAATATTAATTGCTTGTCCCAAATGGAGAAATTTATTGAATTGCCTTCCTTTAATATTTTGACCATTCAAATTCTTGACTCTGAGTGCTGCAGATTCTACTATAGGCGAGTCGAACGACTGGAAAGATTTTTGACCGACTGGCCAAGTCATCAAAAATACATTTTTTATGTAGAAAAACATATATTTCCAAATAATATTTGAACATAAATTTCTTCTTTAATATGGAAAAAATATAATCATTTTGGTGTTGTATATATAGAGAACTGTGGGAAATATATAGACAATTTGACCAGATAGAATGCTAGTTGACCAACAGGACTAGCCACCTTAAAATACAATTCCCTATATAAAAATAAATTCTTTTTCCAACACATGTTTAATCATTTAAATCCACATTGAGATACAAAAGATATGATCATTTTGGTGAAGGGTATATATATTAGGCACTGCTAAAAATTGTGAAAACATCTTCTTAGAGTATTTTTGCGAGATCTTGATCTTTGAGGTGATTGGAGCATTTTCCTACAAAATCCAAAAAATATAATAAAAACTCTAAATAAAGAGAGAAAAGCTAAACTAAGACATTAATTCTAAAACTGGGAAAACAATCAACAAAATGTTCCTAAGGACTGATTAAAAGATGCAAATAAAATGGATAAATATACATTTATCAAATACCCTGAACTTGTACGTTGCTCATTCTCGAGCAACATTAAATCATAAATTGTACCAAATAATACTCTCATCTAGTCCTCATTTTACCTAGCACTACTTGAATCCTTACCACCTTTCATGGTCAAGTGACCCTGATTTCCTAGAATCACATAACATAATTTTCTAATTCCCTATTTGAGATTGCTCATGACTTGTTTCCATTTCAAGACCCACAAAGAAACAAATTTCCCATCTCTTTTGCCTTTTGTACTCCCACAAATTCTCATGGATTATGCACAAGAACATGATTCATAGATTTGATGACTTGAGATTATACAAATTCCCCTTAGTAGAAAAGCAGAGTGAACAGAGGTATGGAAGGAGGTGATCTCTCCTCTATTTGACTTAAGATCTTTTTATTTCTATGGCAATTACATTGACTGCTCTTTTTAGTGTGCACTTTGGTATCTTTTCTTGGTGGTACACCCCCATTAAATTTATGAGGGGTAAGAAAGAAACAATAGAGGAGGAAGAGTGTGCCACACCAAACTTGGAGTTTGGCATATTGTTTTAGATTTTGAAATTTTGGTGAATGGAGGGGTAAGAAGGTTGTGGAATAAGTGTAGAAAAGGCAGGAATTGTGCAACTAGTGTTTGGAATTCAACACATTAGGAGTATTGTATTATCAACTCAATTCTCTCTTTCACTTGTGCAAATCAAGACATTTTACAAACTATTTGCAAATTTTAAATATGGACACATTGTGTTTGATTCCTAACTATCCATTACATCTTGTCAACTTTTCCAATGGGTAGTGCTATTAGAGGTCATAGGGGACCATATGATTTCTAGAAAGGGTAGTTTTTGTGAAAACATTGCAAGAAGATTCACTTATTCAGGGGTTTCTTGATTAACATGCATAAATGGCTGACACACCCAAACTATGCATGTAAAATGCAAGTGTACGAGATGAGTAGTATAGGCCTATGAGGCCTGACTGTTGAACCCATGCAAATTTACTCTAGAGACTACTAATAGCTGTAACCTAATCAGACAGACCCAAGGAAGAAGTGATTGGTTGTTTGATTATAACTAATTACAAGAATTGAAAAATAAATAACTGGATTGTAATCACTAATGAACAGATTCCTCAGGATTATCGTTTCACCAAAGTTCACATTGTAATTAACCCCATTTCATAAATAATTATTTATCTTAAACCCTAGACCAAGGGACATGTAGCAAGTATTACCTACTTTTGCAACATAATACACTACCTATACTAAAATAAACTCCACTTCCGTAGACATTTAAGATCTAGATAGGTGCATTATCAATACCTATAGGTTATTCCTTTCACCACTATAAGCCCTCTCTCGAGGAATAATATAAGCAATGTAAATATAAAACCTTTCCAACCCTCAATCCCTATCCAGAAGCAATTAACGACCTGAGTAATTAACTATAGGGTGATCAAGCATTAAAAATTTATTAAGCAATCATATATCTATGTCCATAATTCAAGAAAATATGTATCTTAAGTCATATCATCAATTATAATGCAAAATTGGGCTACTAACAGGTCCTAAGGAATAAGGGGATTATCCGCACATTATTTCTATCAACAAAGATATAGAAGAAGAGAGACACAAAGAGCTAAACATTAGGAACTCTAATGGAAAGTCCTAGAGGAACCAGTCTGGAAGATTCCCTCTGGAGATCGTCTTGACCCATAGTATTGCTGTCACAAATATGCTCTATGGAGGTGCCCAAATTGTCCAGGATGTGGTTGTCTCCTTCGTCTCCCCCCTGGTTACATACTTAGTTGCAATAGAATAGAACCTAATATGTATATCTTTCCAAACTCCTCTTAGGTCATAAATGAGGCTCTGGCCGTTACTAAACCCTATTCTTCACATCTGGATAGATCTTCAATATGCATTGATCACACAAAGTTGGTACCACTGACATGATGTTGGTGACAATGAGTCGTCGACTGACTCGAACCTCTCGCTGATTGTTGGTACCACTGAAAGGTGGGTCGGTAGCACCAAGTTGCCATTTTACGAGTTTTTGCTTCTTCTGCTTGTGAAAGTTGGTACTACTAACTAGGATGTTGATAGCACCAAGTTGATAAACTTCAGTTACTGATGCTCTCTGGACCATATGTTGGTCACACTGAATTAGCATTTTAGTAGCATCAAACCCTATCTCAGTAGCATCGAGTAGTATTATAACATCCCTGACCTGGGTTATGTGTTAACCCTAGATGATTTTCCTAATAAGGTTGAGTAGATGTTTAATCTTATCTTGTGAAAAGTAATTAGGACTCAAGAGGAATTATATTCCATTTTGGTCCTTTTTGAATAATGTTGAAACATTGTTTTGCTTATTTTGGACTAAAGTGCAAATTACCCAAGTTGAGGGGTTAAATTGCAAATTGTACATAATAATATGTTCCTTATGTGTTGAATCATCATGAGAATGAAGATGATGCAAATGTATGGCTTGTGGTAGCCTGAGTACCAAGAAAGAGCTGATAAAGCAATGTTGGTGCATTAAAACCTAGTTTTGGTGTAATATGCAATTTACCCAAAACCTAGGGTTCAATATGCATATTACCACTTAAATAAGGTCCCTAATGTTTCTTGGAATCATTAAGAGAAAATAAAATGAGAGGGGCACCTTATTTGAATTAAGTTGGAGGAGAGAGAATCTTGATATTAAAATAATCAAGATTTAAGCCTAAGTGAAACCCTAATTCAATTTAATGCAAAAATAAATAAAATATTTGAAGGGCCTTCAACCAAAATTAAAATGGTTGGTTTAGATACGTTTGGACATCCTTGAGCTATGCAAGGACCACGAAATATCCCAAGGAGGTGAAAACTCCACTCACCATTATTATAAGAAAAAGAATTTCCACTCAAATATGGATATTCTTATTATAAAGGTTAAGGTGCTTAATTTCTTTTCCATTAATTCTTGGATAATGAAGGGGTTTTGCAAGGGAAAAGAGTTGGATTCGTGGACAAGGAGTTGAGGAGGATTGGTGGAAATAATTTTGGAATAAAAGGAAATTAATTCCATTTTCTCTTTCCTTGAATTTTTTTATACATATCCCTTTTTCTACCCACTTAAGCATCTTTTCCTTGGAATTTCCTTTCTCTTTATTCCTTGGCCGACCACGAGGGAGATCAGGAGCAGGAGAGGGACGACTCTAACCTGTTGGTAAGCTTTTGATCATCTTCCACCTTGGATTCATGGTGAAAACTCAAAATCAATGCTTGATTCTTGGTATTCTTCACTCGATTTCCAATCCTAGCCAACTTGTTCATGTAAAAGCTCAAGAACGAACCTTGGGCAGTTTCTAGAACTCCATCCACCATTAGATCCGTGGATCCTGGAGCTTGGAGATCATATTTCGAGGCGGGTTTTATAACTCAAACCCTAAATGTTGATATTGCAATCCATTCTTCAATAATTGTTGATTATTTTCTTCTATTTGGTACTCTTTTGATTCATTGCTGAAATTCCCATGAAAATGGCTGCTATTCTTGGATGCACGAAGGAAGATGATGATGAAATCATCTTGACACTTTTCCCAAGAAAATTATTAGGCCAAACGGTTTCAATAAGTTGCTCAAACCGTTTCCCAAACCGATTGGGAGCAAACGGTTTCAAACCGTTGAAGGGCAAACGATTTCATCAAACCGAATGAGAGCAAACAATTTCAAACTGTTTGGAGGTGTTGACCAGGGTTGACCATTTGGAGATTTGTTGATAATGATGTTGGTTAATGACCCACTAATTATAATTGATTAGTTCCAATTGGTTCATGAGTTGAAGGACAATCAATCACCAAACCCTAATCGGGTTAAGTGCTGATTTCTAATTTGATTAATTTTGAACTTTGGGTTGATTGACCCAAACAGTTTCAAAACCATTTGGGAATCACCCAAACAGTCTCAAGACCGTTTGGGGGTCACCCAAGACCGTTTGGAGGTCTAGGATTAAGTATGGTTGAGCAATTGAAGGTTCAAAGATACTAGGTTGAAATGTAATCAAATGTTGATTTATCGATCAATCCAATGATCCAAACCCTAATTGGATGCCATGGTTTTGGATGATGATATGGGAAAATGGTCTCAAGACTATTTGGAGATCATACAAACGACCTCAAGACCCTTTGGGGGTCATTCAAGACCGTTTGAGGTCAGGTCATATCATATAATGATGATGGTTCATTGATTTCAATTGAATTGGTTCCACAATGTCAACCATTGATGGTTCCATAGTTTCAAAACCCTAAGTGATGGTTTCTTGATTATCAACCCTAGTTCAATTGGGTTCAAAACCCTAAATTGAAGGTCTAATTGAATGGTGATTCAGTGGTTCAATTGATGAATACTTTAGTGGTCCAATAGTTGGTTCATGGATTGGAACCTTGAATCGATTAAGTGCTGATGTCCCTTTTTGGTCCATTCGGTTTTGAGAGGGTTTGGACCAAATGGTCTCAAGACTATTTGAGACCAAACGATCTCAAACCATTTGGAGACTCAAGTTCATTCGGTTTCAAGATGTGTTGACTAAATGGTTTCAAGCACCAACTTTGCTAAACGGTTTCAAACTGTTTGAACTTAATTGATCAAGACCGTTTGAGGTCTAAGTGACCAAGACCGTTTGAGGTTCAAATTGGTTAAACCATTTGGACACCTTATATGATCAAAGGTCAATTAGCTACTTGATTATTAATGATGTAGACCAATGGTGATTATGAAGGTTAACCCTACTAGGTGTACTTAAGTGAAGAGTTAACCTAGATCAATCTGGAAGTATTTAACATCCTAGAGAGGATGAGAGGGAGAGAGAATGGAAAAGATGATTGCTTATTTAATAAGCCCTAATTCTCTCATTATGAATAAATATGTAATCAGTATTTGATCCATAATAATGAGAGCATGAAATCCTCATTGAAAAGATTGATGTACCTTGACCCTAATCTAGGGCAAGGCTATGTGAAACCCTAATTTAGGACTAAGCTTAGTGAAACCATAATCTAGGGTGATGTTGTAACCCTAACTTAGTGTAACAATGTAAGAAACCCTAATTTAATGGGAATTGTACATCCTAACCCTAATTTGGATACGAAGTAAGAGAAACCCTACTTGGATGTGAATGGTAAACCTTAATCCCTAAAATGGGTTAAAGATGCATGAAACCCTAATAAAGGGTAGTGCTAATAATGCTATGTGAAGCCCTATCATTGAGCGATGTGTTGTGAAATCCTAATTTCACATAATACTAGGTGAAACCCTGATATAGAAGAATGTTATGCGAATCTCTAATGAAGAGAAATACTATGTGAAATCCATATAATATATGAAAGATGCTATGTGAACCTCAAACTATAATTGTGGAAATCCTATTCCTATTAATGGAATAGTGATTAATGTATTGACAATTGTAACACCTAGAGGGGTTGATAATGGATATCCTTAAATTAATAATTCTAACTCAAGGATGAGTCCATATTAGTGGCAATCATTGTATATTCTAAATGTGGCATCCAACTTACAAAACACAAGATTAACTAAGAGAAAGTGAATCATTTGCAGCAGATTATTGAAAATCACTAAAAATTAAAACTTTTTGCAAAGAGATCCAAACATAGGAAACTCTTACAACAAGAACCATAGTATAACATTTACATCCTGGTTCAAAAATACATGACTTGTACTATCTCTTCTAGAGGATTACAACATCAGCTGCCCTAGACCATTATATACAGACAACATAAAACCTTAAGGCATCAAGCCAAAATCTCAGATCGATTCATTAAAACACTAACTATAAACTTCGAGGACCTGAGAGTACAGAGACGACACATATGACTTTCTAACTATATGACTTGGCAGTCAGGGTCTCCACTGGAGATCTCACTGCTGTCCAGGCTGTTGCTTTCCTTTTCCTGCAAAAGAGTATCTGCTTCTTTGTCTGCGTCCACCTAAAAATGTTGGATCCCACAGGGGTGAGACAATTGTAAATTGCCCCAGCGGGAGATATAACTCTCCGCCAAAACATTGTTATTGCAGTTTAAAGATATGAAACTGGGAAGAGGATAAGAAGTTTAAATCATTCTCATCTTTGAAAGCATTACAACTATTTATGATAGAGCAATATATCATCTATTCTTTTAATTAAGGAATAGGGATGACATGTATATCATTTATCCATCATATTATACCATCATATCAAACTTTTCTTGTGACACTCATTAACTTGACATGTCACCCATGAAACATTCTTGTTTCAATCTGTTGGCCTTAGGCAATCTGCTAAACAAATAAGGAATTACATCTACCATGTACTCATATATCATTAATACATGCATTGGGTTATTACCAATCCTGTATTATCAATACAGGCATTGGACTACTACCAATCCTGTGTCATCATTACAGGCATTGAGCCTCTGCCAGGTATTGGACTCTTCCAAACCTGATTACACCACCAGGCATTGGATACTACCAATCCTGATTTCAGAGCCAGGCATTGGACTTTAACCAATCCTGATTACAGGCATTACACCTCTGTCAGGTATTGAACTTCTCCAAACCTGATTACTCCACCAGGCATTGGACACTACCAATCTTGATTTCACAGCCAGGCATTGGACTTTAACCAATCCTGATTACAGGCATTACACCTCTGCCAGGTATTGGACTTCTCAAAACCTGATTACACTGCCAGACATTGGACTTTAACCAACCCTGATTAAACCTCCAGGCATTGGACTTTAACAAACCCTGATTACACAGCCAGGAAGTGGACTCTAACCACTCCTGATTATAGGCTTCATGCCTCTGCCAGGTATTGGACTCTAACCAATCCTGATTACACCGCCAGGTAGTGGAATTTAACCACTCCTAATTTCACAGCCAGACATTGGACTTTAACCAACCCTGTTTACAGGTATTACACCTCTACCATGTATTGGACTCTTCCAAACTTTATTACATGGATCATGGAATATAAATTCCTTCGACCCATCATTAATCATCTTGGTGCCTCTTACTATGCTAAAATTGTTCTCATGGCTCATAAAGCCCATAAAGCATCTTGTCACCTCTCATTAGGCAACATCTAATCATATGGCTCACAGGGCCATTCAACATCTTATCACCTATCACTAGGCAACAAAATCATATTATCTCATGTAATATAATAGTAACACCACTATTTCCTTAATAGGGTTAGGGATTACTATTCACATCACTTTGGGGTTTCTCATGTCCCATTACCCAATTTAGGGTTAGGGTTTTCCCATCTCTCATTGCTTAGGGTTTCATGCTCACATTATTAGTTCAGCTCTAATATGTTACTTCACACCTCTAGGAGCATCCAAAGATATCATAAGTATATGCTTATGATCAGTATTCTCATCATATATCATTAATGATCAACAATTTAAGGCATGAGTTCTTTTCTCATCCTTATCATGGTATGATTACATCATACTTATTGATTTGGCTTAACCCCATTGTCAAAGTATATTAATCAATATTTATCACAATACATTGAGTTCATTATATCTTTATTGTAACAATTGCATAACACACACTTCATGTGTTTCTTATCCAAGAATAGTGGATTAGAGGTTCATAAAGGAATGCCTACCATGAAATGCTAAATGTGATACCTATCATGTCATGATGTATCACTTTCTTCTCATTTCCATCTTACTTAAGTTAATCAACTAACCTTGTATTAAGGTATTTCCCTCTTAATACTTTATCCACTAACTTGTCACTTTCATCATACAATGCATAGGTTACACATTAGAATTTTCCATCTATCTTTAAGGATATGAACTTATCCAATGGTTAGGCATTGTTGATATATAATAAATCATTATCAACCACATTAGGTATTTCAACCCATAGGAAGTTATTCACTCCATTATATAGTATTGCATACATCACTCCTAAGAGTTTCTTGTCCTCATCTTTGTAAGATGTAAAGGGGTTGTTATACATGTATAGAGTTGAATATATAAGGATCTAGGCATCATCTTGTCTCTTAGACCCTTATTCAATAGAATAACCACATTATCATTCATATGGTTCATCAACCTTACCCCACATGGTTATAACATTCTCATCTTATTTGATTATATTAGCTACACCCCATTTTAGTATATTGGCTATTATACCATCATTAGGGTTTCACATATCATGGTATAATTACATGGCATCATTCTGGATTGAGTCTTACATCACATCATTCCATCAGGGATTCTATATGACATCATTCTAATTTAGGGATTCATATGGTATTACTCTAGATCAGAATTTCTCATTCCATAACCCACAATTAGGGTTTACTATTCACTCCAACTAGGGTTTCTCATAACATAACCCTTAATTAGAGTTTCTCATGGATTCACCCTCAATTAGGGTTTCTCATGTTATCATCCTGGTTTAGAGTCACAATATTACCCTTGATTTAGGTTACATCTGATATTGCCCTAGATTTGGGTTAGGGCTCAACAACCTTCTTGATTAGGGTTTCATGATATCTTTACTAAGGATCCTACCCTAATTACTAATTCATTCATGTTGAAGGTGTTGAAGCTTATCCATTACATGATTATCATTCATGTAGGAAGTTCTCTCTTTCTCATCCTCTATAAGATGATACCTACTTCAAACTTGATTAGACTAAGTCAACTTAACTTGAATGAAGAATTGACACTTAATCCATTGTGTCATTACTTTCATGATCATTAGATATTAATTATCTAAAGGGTACTAATCACCCTATCTCATTTAAGAGTACAATTATTATAATCACCCTTGGTTCACATCATGAAATGTTCAATTAAACAATTGACCTTTACCCACTTTGAGTGTTCATACAGTTTAGTTAATTACCTTCCAAATGATCTTAGTAACCTAGACCTCGTCTTGACCATCCAGACCTCAAACGGTCTTGCTTACAATACCTTCAAATGGTCTAAGACCGTTTAGACCTTCAAACGGTCTTGGTCATATGACTTGAAACCGTTTGGTAAAGGTGGTGCTTGAAACCATTTTCCAAAGCAAGTACTTGAAACCGTTTGCTAAAGTAAGTACTTGAAACCATTTGCTAAATCACTCATGAGATCGATTTGACCTTAAACGGTTTGGGATCGTTTGGTCCAAACCTCCTCAAAACCGAATGGACCAAATATGGTCTCCACCAATCATATTGACTTAGGGTTTCCAAGATTGATTCCTTCATTGGTTAAATCCAAGTAACCACTCATCAATTGAGCCTAACACCACACTTCATATGAGCTTAATAGATCATCCTTCAACTGATTTAACCCTAATTTGATCATCAATTAGGGTTTAGAATCAATTGGATTAGGGTTTGAGATCAATGATCCGTCACTATTAATCAATGTGAAACTAGTTGCCTTGAAATCATTGGGTCACCATCCAAATTGGACATGACCTTACCTCAAACGGTCTTGAGGTCTTTTGGATGACCTCCAAATGGTCTTGAGACCGTTTGCCCATCATATCATCAAAATCCATGACATTCAATTAGGGTTTGAGTCATTGGTTTGATCATTAAATTAGTATTTGATTACAAATCAGTTTGGTATCTTTGGATCTTCAAATATCCAACCATACTTAACCCTAGACCTACAAACGGTCTTGGGTGACCCTCAAACGGTCTTGAGACCATTTGGGTGATCTCCAAACGGTTTTGAAACCATTTGGGCTAATCAACCCAAAGTTCCAAATCAATCAATTCCAAAATCATCACTTAACCCGATTAGGGTTTGGTGATTGATAGTCCTTCAACTAATGAACCAATTGAAACTAATCAATTAAATTTAGTGAGTCATTAACCATCAAAATTGTCAAAAATTCTCCAAACGGTCAACCATGGTCAACGCCCTCAAACGGTTTTGAAATCGGTTGCCCTTAAACAGTTTGTGAAACCCTTTGCCCCTAAACAGTTTTGAAACCGTTTGCTCCCAAACAGTTTGTGAAACCGTTTGAACATTTAATTGAAACTGTTTGGCCTAGATATTTGGGGAGGTGTGTGCTTATGATGATGTAATCATCATCAATCTCTAAACTCATGAAATCTTCTGTGATTTCCATGGAGATTGCATCAATCAACCAAATCAATTATTGTGAATGTAGAAATGATCATTATTTGCTAAGGAATTGAATACAATAACAAAATCAAGGGTTCAAGTTATAAAACCCACCTCCAATCGAGCTCCAAATCTCCAAGCTCATGGAAACAATGGTGGATGAAGCTTTTGCAACTCCCCCTAGGCTCGTCCTCAAGCTTTTGGTTGAAAAGATTGGCTAGGGTTGAAGTTGGAGTGAAGAAAAGAAGAAATCAATGATTTATTTTGGATTTCCACCATGGAATCGAGGAGAACGAAGGTTAAGAGCTTATCAACAGGTTGGGGGCGTCCTTCTCCTGCTCCCCAGATATATCGTGGTTGGCCAAGGCAAGAAGGGAAAAGAAATTCCAAGAAAAGGTCCTTAAGTGGGTGGGAAATGGGATATGTATAAGGAATTTCCAAGGAAAGAGAAAATGGAATTAATTCCTTTATTTCCAAAATTATTTCCACCACTTCCCCCTCAACTCCTTGTCCAAGAAGCCACCTTCATTATATTGCAAAACCTCTTCATTATCCAAGCTTTAAAGGAAAAGAAATTAAGCACCTTAACCCTTATAATATTAATATCCATATTTGAGTGGAAATTCTTTTTCTGATAATAAGGTGAGTGGGGTTTTCACCTCCTTAGGATATACTTGTGCCTTTTAAAGTCTTAAAATCGTCCAACCACTTTGCAAATTCATACTCCAACTTTTGGTTGAAGGTCTATTCAATTAATACATTTATTTTTGCACTAAAATTGAATTAGGGTTTCAATTAGGCTTAAATCTTGATTATTTTAATATCAAGATTCTCTCTCCTCCAACTTAATTCAAATGAGGCGCACCTCTCATTTTATTTGCTCTACATGATGTCAAGAAACATTAGAGACCTTATTGAAGTGGTAATTTGCATATTGAACCTTAGGTTTTGGGTAAATTGCACATAACACCAAAACTGGGTTTTAATGCACAAACATTGTCCAACAAGCTCTATCTTGGTGCCCAAGATTGTGGAAATCATACCAATACATAATATTCATTATTATGATGTCTCAACATAAGAGGAACATATTATCATGTAACTTTTGCAAGTTAACCCCTTAACTTGGGTAATTTGCACATTAGTCCAGAATAAGCAAACATTGTTTCATCATTGTTCAAACAGGACCAAAATTGAAACATAAGTTCCTCATGAGCCCCAATTACTTTTCAAAAGATAAGATTAAGCATATAATCAACTTTCTTAATCAAAACACCTAGGGTTAAAGCATAACCCAGGTCAGGGATGTTACAAATTATAAACCCCTAATAAGGATTTCGTCCCCGAAATCCCAGATAAAGGAAGACATATGTTATTCAATCATCATACTATCTAGTATTTACATAACGTCTCCTTAGTATGGAGACACCATATAACTTTGATCAGCACAAAGTGTTTCCATATAAGTTTCTCATAGAATCAACACACAAGACACATGCTCCACTGTTCTTCATCATTGATTGTGGAATCAATTTTGTATCAAGTAACACTTTTCTTGTTTAGAGAAACATCATACATTCTTTATTAATGTCATGTTTATGCAAAGAATAAACCCCTAACATATGATGTTCATACTATTTTGTATAATCATACTAATTTCATAGTTGATCACTTCAGGTAGCCAACATAAACCATATGATATTTCTTAGATACCAGAATATTTCACCTTGGTTTCTAATACATGTGTTGAGAACACATCACATTTGTATCTTCCTTTTATCTTGGAACATTAATTGTTACATATGTATTCATCTTGGAACCAAAGTCCAGGATAAACTGATACTTTCCTAAGTATCCATTACATGAACATTTTTATCTTATGCACATCAAATGTCCTAAGACCCATTTGATTGTCATGTCCCTAAAAAGAAAGAAAACAAGGATTCATATTCCTCTTATTAATTCATGTATTTTCAACTATTCATGAACCATTTACTCTTTATCTCATCCTAGGTTCCTTGCCTTCAGCATAGGAATTTATAAGGATGATTACTTAACATTATCCATTTCTTTATTATTATCTAGCATGTTTATGATCATTTTATGATCTCATCACATTTCCCATTTCCTCATTATGGGAAAGATCTTTATTATACTTGCAACTTTATTGAACATGGTTCATCCCCCTTATTCTTATTCTTATCTTATGAGGAGTATACTTTTAGTTCCCCATACCAACATGCTTATCTGAAATTATTTCAGGCTTCTCTTTCTTATGGTTAGGATATGACATACTTATTCATCCCATTTTTTTTGATTTCATGATACTCATTAGATTGTCTCAGAATGACTACTTGATCAGAGTAATAAAAAAGATAATAGTCTAAGAGTTTCCATACTCACTTTATCATCAATAGTTGTATACCTGACCAGGGTATATAAGTACTGAGATAAAGTAGTATGCACTTATTTTATTTTATGTTTTTCATATCTTTAGATTTAATATACTTAATATCTTAGATTTCCTTTGAGTTCCTTTTTTATCTCTTCTCTTTCTTAATGAGGAAAGAGAAACTTCAAAACATATAAAAGAATATTAAACTGAACACAAGTTTTCATACTACTATATCTTCCTCATATCCTTAAAGGATTATACAGGTGAACTAGATAACAACTACCTTTCTTATAGTAAGGAACATAAGATAATTCAAAACAGAAAGTTCTATCTTGACAAGTCTACTTTTACAAGTTATCTAGTGTCTTGTCTGTTGAGTCTCCTCATCTCTTTCTATTTGGACATTGCCACCTCAGATGTCCTCTCTGTCCACATCTATAACAAGCTCAGAGCATTTTAGGTGACTGTTGCTTGGGTGCACTACATTGTGGTTGAGTTAGTGCTACTGAAATCTTTGATTGTTTATTACCACCAATTCCCTGCCCCTGTGACTGTTTAGACTTCCTTTTAAGGTCTGTCTCATGTTTCTTTATCATAGACCCTTCTATCCTTCTAATTGAATCCACAAATGTAGCAAACTTCTCTCTACTTTCTAGGGCAGATGCCGGAATAGACATTTAAGCATTCAATCCCTTCTCAAAATGTCGAATCTTTTCCTCCTCAGTAGCAGCCATCTGAGGACAAAATCATAAAAGTTCCATGAACTTAACCTCATATTCACTTATTGACATGACTCCCTGTCGAATCTTCTCAAACTGTGAGATCTTTTCATCTAAATAAGTCCTTGGAAAGTACTTATTAAAAAATTCTCGACAAAATTCCTCCCATCCAATGTCTTCATCATTTCTTTTTATTTCTTCGATAGCCCACCAATGTCCGGCACTACCCTTCAAAAGGTACACAACATGTTTAAATTTGTCAGCATCCGGGATACTAAGGATCTTAAAAGCCTTTTCTAATTCAGTGAGCCAAAGATCAACATCTGCTGGGTCAGATGTGCCAACGTATTCAATGGCTCTGACACGACGTACTCATTCAAAAGTCTTACCAGACCCATATCCCTCATTGGGAACTGGTGCCCTGGGTGCTGATGTTGACCCCGGTCTGCTATATACCTTAGTGTAGTCATGAGCTGCCCAAAAAGATTATGAACATATGGGTTTCCTCTCATGACTTCATCAACATGGGGATTTTCAGGCACTGGTTCCTCCCTTGCCTGATCACTTGCACCTCCCACTGGTGCAGCAACATTGTTCTCAGCAACGCGTTCCTCATGTTCTCTGGGCATCTTGGAGTTATATATCTTCTTCTGCATAAGTAGAAGGCACTATAAGATACACTGAGGTACACTTAGAATAGACTCAATACTTTAGTCCTATGTCTCTGTAGACTCAGTGAACCTAGAGCTCTAATACCACTAAATTGTGGCATCCAACTTACAAAACACAAGATTAACTAAGCGAAAGTGAATCATTTGCAGCGGATTATTGAAAATCACTAAAAATTAAAACTTTTTGCAAAGAGATCCAAACATAGGAAACTCTTACAACAAGAACCATTGTATAACATTTACATCCTGGTTCAAAAATACATGACTTGTAGTATCTCTTCTTGAGGATTACAACATCAGCTTCCCTAGAACATTATATACAAACAACATAAAACCTTGAGGCATCAAGCCAAAATCTCAAATCGATTCATTAAAACACTAACTATAAACTTCGAGGACCTGAGAGTACAGAGATGACACGTAGGAATTTCTAACTATATGACTTGACAGTCAGGGTCTCCACCGGAGATCTCACTGCTGTCCAGGCTGTTGCTTTCCTTTTCCTACAAAAGAGTATCTGCTTCTTTGTCTGCGTCCACCTAAAAATGTTGGATCCCACGGGGGTGAGACAATTGTAAATTGCCCCAGCGGGAGATATAACTATCCGCCAAAACATTGTTATTGTAGTTTAAAGATATGAAACTGGGCAGAGGATAAGTAGTTTAAAGCATTCCCATCTTTGAAAGCATTGCAACTATTTATGATAGAGCAATATATCATCTATTCTTTTAATTAAGGAATAGGAATGACATGTATATCATTTATCCATCATATTATACCATCATATCAAACTTTTCTTGTGACACTCATTAACTTGACATGTCACCCATGAAACATTCTTGTTTCAATCTGTTGGCCTTAGTCAATCTGCTAAACAATTAAGGAATTACATCTACCATGTACTCATATATCATTAATACATGCATTGGGTTATTACCAATCCTATATTATCAATACAGGCATTGGACTACTACCAATCCTGTATCATCATTACAGGCATTGAGCCTCTGCCAGGTATGGGACTCTTCCAAACCTGATTACACCGCCAGACATTGGACACTACCAATCCTGATTTCATAGCCAGGCATTGGACTTTAACCAATCCTGATTTCATAGCCATGCATTGGACTTTAACCAATCCTGATTACAGGCATTACACCTCTGCCAGGTGTTGGACTTATCCAAACCTGATTACACCGCCAGGCATTGGACACTACCAATCCTGATTTCATAGCTAGGCATTGGACTTTAACCAATCCTAATTATAGGCATTACACCTCTTCTAGGTATTGGACTTCTCCAAACCTGATTACACCGCCAGGCATTAGACTTTAACCAACCCTGATTACACCGCTAGGCATTGGACTTTAACCAACCCTGACTCCACAGCCAGGTAGTGGAATCTAACCACTCCTGATTATAGGCTTCATGCCTCTGCTAGGTATTGGACTCTAACCAATCCTGATTACACCGCCAGGCAGTGGACTTTAACCACTCCTGATTTCACAGCCAGGCATTAGACTTTAACCAACCCTGTTTACAGGTATTACACCTCTGCCAGGTATTGGACTCTTCCAAACCTGATTACATGGATCATGGAATATAAATTCCTTCGACCCATCATTAATCATCTTGGTGCCTCTTACTATGCTACAATTGTTCTCATGGATCATAATGCCCATAAAGCATCTTGTCACCTCTCATTAGGCAACATCTAATCATATGGCTCATAGGGCCATTCAACATCTTGTCACCTATCACTAGGCAACAAAATCATATTATCTCATGAAATATAATAGTTACACCACTATTTCCTTAATAGGGTTAGGTCTTACTATTCACATCACTTTGGGGTTTCTCATGTCCCATTACCCAATTTAGGGTTAGGGTTTTCCCATCTCTCATTGCTTAGGGTTTCATGCTCACATTATTAGTTCAACTCTAATATGTTACTTCACACCTCTAGGAGCATCCAAAGATATCATAAGTATATGCTTATGATCAATATTCTCATCATATATCATTAAT
Source organism: Alisma plantago-aquatica (assembly GCA_963693085.1). Classification (NCBI taxonomy): domain Eukaryota; kingdom Viridiplantae; phylum Streptophyta; class Magnoliopsida; order Alismatales; family Alismataceae; genus Alisma; species Alisma plantago-aquatica. The sequence continues at coordinate 279,114,808 of OY856411.1, forward strand.
GATAAACAATTTAAGGCATGAGTTCATTTCTCATTCTTATCATGGTATGATTACATCATACTCATTGATTTGGCTTAACCCCATTCTCAAAGTATATTAATAAACATTTATCACAATACATTTAGTTCATTATATCTTTATTGTAACAATTGCATAACACACACTTCATGTGTTTCTTATCCAAGAATAGTGGATTAGAGGTTCATCAAGGAATGCCTACCCTAAAATGCTAAATGTGATATCTATCATATCATGATGTATCACTTTCTTCTCATTTCCATCTTACTTAAGTTAATCGACTAACCTTGTATTAAGGTATTTCCCTCTTAATACTTTATCCACTAACTTGTCACTTTCATCATACAGTGCATAGGTTACACATTAGAATTGTCCATCTATCTTTAAGGATATGGACTTATCCAATGGTTAGGCATTGTTGATATAGAATAAATCATTATCAACCACATTGGGTATTTCAACCCATAGGATGTTATTCACTCCATTATATAATATTGCATACATCACTCCTAAGAGTTTCTTGTCCTCATCTTTGTAAGATGTAAAGGGGTTGTTACACATGTATAGAGTTGAATATATAAGGATCTAGGCATCATCTTATCTCTTAGACCCTTATTCAATAGAATAACCACATTATCATTCATATGGTTCATCAACCTTACCCCACATGGTTATAACATTCTCATCTTATTTGATTATATTAGCTACACCCCATTTTAGTATATTGGCTATTATACCATCATTAGGGTTTCACATATCATGGTATCATTACATGGCATCATTCTGGATTGAGTCTTACATCACATCATTCCATCAGGGATTCTATATGACATCATTCTAATTTAGGGATTCATATGGTATTACTCTAGATCAGAGTTTCTCATTCCATAACCTACAATTAGAGTTTACTATTCACTCCAACTAGGGTTTCTCATAACATCACCCTTAATTAGAGTTTCTCATGGATTCACCCTCAATTAGGGTTTCTCATGTTATCATCCTGGCTTAGAGTCACAATATTACCCTTAATTTAGGTTACATCTGATATTGCCCTAGATTTGGGTTAGGGCTCAACAACCTTCTTGATTAGGGTTTCATGATCTCTTTATTAAGGATCATAACCTAATTACTTATTCATTCATGTTGAAGGTGTTGAATATTATCCATTACATGATTATCATTCATGTAGGAAGTTCTCTCTTTCTCATCCTCTATAAGATGATACCTACTTCAAACTTGATTAGACTAAGTCAACTTAACTTGAATGAAGAATTGACACTTAATCCATTGTGTCATTGCTTTAATGATCATTAGATATTAATTATCTAAAGGGTACTTATCACCCTATCTCATTTAAGGGTACAATTATTATAATCACCCTTGGTTCACATCATGAAATGTTCAATTAAACAATTGACCTTTACCCACTTTGAGTGTTCATACAGTTTGGTTAATTACCTTCCAGACGATCTTTGTAACCTAGAAATCAAATGGTCTTGACCATCCAGACCTCAAACGGTCTTTCTTACAATACCTTCAAAAGGTCTAAGACCGTTTAGACCTTCAAACGGTCTTGGTCATATGGCTTGAAACCGTTTGGTAAAGGTGGTGCTTGAAACCGTTAGCCAAAGCAAGTACTTGAAACCGTTTGCTAAAAGTAAGTACTTGAAACCGTTTGCTAAAGCACTCATGAGATCAATTGGACCTTAAATGGTTTGGGATCATTTGGTCCCAAACGGTCTTGAGATCGTTTGGTCCAAACCTCCTCAAAACTGAATGGACCAAATATGGCTCCACCAATCATATTGACTTAGGGTTTCCAAGATTGATTCCTTCATTGGTTAAATCCATGTAACCACTCATCAATTGAGCCTAACAACACACTTCATATGAGATTAATAGATCATCCTTCAACTGATTTAACCGTCATTTGATCATCAATTAGGGTTTAGAATCAATTGGATTAGGGTTTGAGATCAATGATCCTTCACTATTAATCAATGTGAAACTAGTTGCCTTGAAATCATTGGGTCACCATACAAATTGGACATGACCTGACCTCAAACGGTCTTGAGGTCGTTTGGATGACCTCCAAACAGTCTTGAGACCGTTTGCCCATCATATCATCGAAATCCATGACATTCAATTAGGGTTTGAGTCATTGGTTTGATCATTAAATCAATATTTGATTGCAAATCAGTTTGGTATCTTTGGATCTTCAAATATCCAAACATACTCAACCCTAGATCTCCAAACGGTCTTGGGTGACCCTCAAACGGTCTTGAGACCATTTGGGTCATCCCCAAATGGTTTTGAAACCGTTTGGGCTAATCAACCCAAAGTTCCAAATCAATCAATTCCAAAATCAGCACTTAACCTGATTAGGGTTTGGTGATTGATAGTCCTTCAACTAATGAAACAATTGAAACTAATCAATTAAATTTAGTGATTCATTAACCATCAACATTGTCAACAATTCTCCAAATGGTCAACCGTGGTCAACACCCTCAAACGGTTTTGAAACCGGTTGCCCTTAAACGGTTTGTGAAATCGTTTGTCCCTAAACGGTTTTGAAACCGTTTGCTCCCAAACGGTTTTGAAACCGTTTGCTCCCAAACGGTTTGTGAAACTGTTTGACATTTAATTGAAACCGTTTGGCCTAGATATTTGGGGAGGTGTGTGCTTATGATGATTTTATCATCATCAAGCTCTAAACTCATGAAATCTTCTGTGATTTCCATGGAGATTGCATCAATCAACCAAATCAATTATCGTGAATGTAGAAATGATCATTATTTGCTAAGGAATTGAATGCAATAACAAAATCAAGGGTTCAAGTTATAAAACCCACCTACAATTGAGATACAAAGCTCCAAGATCACGGCAAAAATGGTGGATGAAGCTTTTGCAACTTCCCCTAGGCCCGTCCTCAAGCTTTTGGTTGAAAAGATTGGCTAGGGTTGAAGATGGAGTGAAGAAAAGAAGAAATCAATGATTTATTTTGGATTTCCACCATGGAATCGAGGAGAATGAAGGTTAAGAGCTTACCAACAGGTTGGGGGCGACCTTCTCCTGCTCCCCAGCTATCTCATGGTTGGCCAAGGCAAGAAGGGAAAAGAAATTCCAAGAAAAGGTCCTTAAGTGGGTGGGAAATGAGATATGTATAAGGAATTTCCAAGGAAAGAGAAAATGGAATTAAATCCTTTATTTCCAAAATTATTTCCACCACTTCCCCCTCAACCCCTTGGCCACGAAGCCACCTTCATTATCTTGCAAAACCTCTTCATTATCCAAGCTTTAAAGGAAAAGAAATTAAGCACATTAACCCTTATAATATTAATATCCATATTTGAGTGGAAATTCTTTTTCTTATAATAAGGTGAGTGGAGTTTTCACCTCCTTAGGATATACTTGTGCCTTTTCAAGGCTTAAGCTCGTCCAACCACTTTGCAAATTCATCCTACAACTTTTGGTTGAAGGGCTCTTCAATTAATATATTTATTTTTGCACTAAAATTGAATTAGGGTTTCAATTAGGCTTAAATCTTGATTATTTTAATATCAAGATTCTCTCTCCTCCAACTTAATTCAAATGAGGCACACCTCTCATTTTATTTTCTCTACATGATGTCAAGAAACATTATGGACCTTATTGAAGTGGTAATTTGCATATTGAACCCTAGGTTTTGGGTAAATTGCACATAACACCAAAACTGGGTTTTAATGCACAAACATTGTCCAACAAGCTCTATCTTGGTGCCCAAGCTTGTAGAAACTATACCACTACATCATATTCATTCTTATGATGTGTTAACATCAGAGGAACATATTATCATGTAACGTTTGCAAGTTAGCCCCTTAACTTGGGTAATTTGAACATTAGTCCAAAATAAGCAAACATTGCTTCATCATTGTTCAAAAAGGACCAAAATTGAAGCATAAGTTCCTGATGAGCCCTAATTACTTTTCACAAGATAAGATTAAGCATATAATAATCTTTCTTAATCAAAACACCTAGGGTTAAAGCATAACCCAGGGTAGGGATGTTACACTAAATAAGTGACATATGACCATTACCTTACATGATGAATGTAATGAACTGGTGCATAAAGTATTAGGATGGGGAATACCCTAAAACAAGTTAAGTGGATGAGTTCTAGTAAGATAAAGGTGTTGAGGTAAGTGATACATCAAGATAGGATAGATATCACATCCAACACCCCAATACTAAAATACCTTGATGTGCTTTAAATCCAATATAATTGGATAAGTGACACATGAAATGTGTCATGTCATTTGTTACATTGAGATGTAATGCACCTTGATGAATGTAGGATAACATGCTTTATGAAAAGTTTAATCCAAATCAATAGACTATGATACAATCATATTCTGATAAAGATAAGAGAGAAACTCATACTTTGTGTTGATAATACATTCAATGATGAATGATGAGAATAAATAAGTATGTTTGAATACTTATGATATCAATATTGGCTTCTAGATGTGAGAAGCAATGAACTAGGGCTGATCATTAATAATATGATCTTAAGAGCCTAAGTGGTTATTTATTGAAAACCCTAATGAAGGGTGCTGATATAAAAGAGATACCATGAACCCTAAAGAGGGAATAGTGGTATTACTTAGTGTTGTATGGTGCTAATATGAAAGAGAAATCATGAACCCTAAAGAGGGAGTAGTGGTATTACTTAATGTTGTATGGTGCTGATATGAAAGCATTATAATTGTTATTATGATTACTAATCATGCAGGAATGATGAGATGGAGAGTATAGCCAGGTAAGGGCTATGATGCTCTATTTATGGAGAATGTTTTATAGGCTTTATAAGCCTTCATATGCTTTGTGTAGTAAGAATCATTGAGCTTTGTGTAGTATGTGCAATACTTTGTGTAGCAAGAACCATAATGTCCTTGGTCAGATGATCTGAAGGTATTAAGTTACCTAATAAGTGGTAATAAGTATCCTATGATGAGATATGGGTTCAAATACCCAGATTCTATAATCATGATGATGAACTTGTTAAGAAGTGGAAATGTACTTGATGAGTTGAGGAATTAAGATCCCAATTCTTTGTGAAAAGAGTATGGCTACATGACATTACTCCACAATGATAATGCCAGACATTAGATATATGATCTTAGCCTGAAGAGAGTTAATGCTGTAGTAATGACTTTATAGTGAATGAATGTTATTTATGTTTTTCATATTCCTTAATGAATAAGTGACATGTTGCTCTTTCAAGTTATAGTTGTAATGCTTTAGACAAGAATACTGTTCTAATATGTTAGATAATGAATTAACTGATGTCAAACAATTATGATTCCTCTGTTTAGATTTATCTTATTAAACTACAATAATAATGTTTCTGGTGGAGAGTTATAACTCTCTCTGGGGCAATTTACAATTGTCTCACCCCCGTGGGAACTACATTTTTAGGTGGACGCGGACGAGGAGGCAGAAATCCTTCAGTAGGAGAAGGACAACAACAGCATCAACAAGGACATCAGTGAAGTCTCAGGTGGAGACACTGGCTGTTATGCCTTGTATAGATATATATAGAGTCCTATGTGTCATCTCTGTACTCTCAGGTCCTCGGAGTAGTAGTTAGTGCTTTCGAGATTTTGGCTCAGTGCCTCGAGATTTTACACTACTTGTGTGTAGTTTAACAAGAGCAGTTGATGCTTGTAATTTTCAGAAAGAGATAATGCAGGACATGTACCTTTAAACTAGAATGTAAATGTGTTACTTTTGTTCTATGTGAGAAAGTTCTCATTTGATGGACCTCTTAGTAAAAAGGTTTTAATTTTTAGTGATTTTCGGTAATCCGCTGCTTAGTGAATGCTTCCACGTTAGTTAATTATGTTTTTGTGAGTTGTATGCCACAATTAAGTGGTATCAGAGCTCTAGGTTCGCTGAGTCTACAGAGACATAGGACTAAGGTTGTTGAGTCTGTTCTAAGTGTCTTCCAGTCTATCTGATAGTATCTTCTGCTCACATAGGAGAAGAAGAACTTGAAGATGTCTAGACCACATGAAGAACATGCTGCTAAGAGCAGTGCTGCTCCACCAGGAGAAGGTGCAAGAGACCAGAATAGTGAAGGGCCTGTACCTGAACAACCCTAGATTGACCCAGCTGTGATAGAAAATCCAGCCCTCCATGCTCTATTTGAGAAATTCCTGACAGCCATGACACATATGGCAGATAGGATGCCACCACATGCACCTAGGGCACCAACCCATCATGAGGGTTATGGAGCCGACAAGACTTTTGAGAGACTTCGCCGGGTTGGAGCCATAGATTATGCTGGTACATATAATCCAACAGATGCTGATTTGTGGCTGACAGAGCTAGAAAAGGCTTTCAGGATCCTTGATATTCCTGAAGCTGAAAAGGTAAGACATGCTGTGTACCTCCTAATAGGGAGTGCTGGTCATTGGTGGATGATAGAGGAAGATAAGAGACCAGGTGAAGAAATTGGATGGGAGGTATTCCGACGAGAATTCGTCAGTAGATACTTCCCTAAAATGTATCTAGACGAGAAGATCTCTCAATTTGAGAGGATCAAACAAGGATAAGTGAATGTTAGTGAGTATGAAGCTAAGTTCATGGAGTTGTTGCGGTTTTGTACGCATATGGAAGTTAATGATGAGGAAAGAATTCGGCATTTTGAGAAGGGGTTGAACACTGAACTAACCACTCATGTGTCTGCTTTAGAGAACAGGGAGAGGTTTTCCACTTTTGTGGAGTCGGTAAGGAGGATAGAAAGGTCTGAAATCGAGAAATGATAGACCAGTGGTAAGAAGGTATAAACTCAGTTTCAAGGACAAAGATCCGAATGTTTTAAGAAGATGAGATTTTCTGCATCGGCATTATTGTCGAGATTCCATACCCAGACATAATGGACGTCAAGTAGGGGTAGGGATCATAGTAATGTTCCAAGTAGAGCCTCCGACATAGCATCAACATCGGTGACTGGATCTCACAGACATTTTGCACCTAGGATCTGTTATCAATGTAGACAACCGAGACATCTATCAAAGGATTGTCCAGACGGGAATTCAATGATGACTCAACCTCAGGGGCAGAGTTAGCAAGGCTCACAAAGGAGGCAATTTTCTAGTAACAATAGAGGACGTGGATAGATGTCCCAGACAGGTCAGATGAAATAGTTTCATTTTGATATTTCATATCATGATTCTATGTGTTAAAAATAAGAAAGTAGTTGTTTTTGAGCTTCCGTTGACCAGTCCTATAAGGACACAAGGAAGATGAGAATCTACATCTTACTCAATGTTCCTTAAAATGCTTTATAATCTTCCTAATCTGTGTGTTAAAAGATGAGATATAAAAATGATGCCTGAAGAAATTCAAGAATGAAAAATCCTGTGTGTATAATGATATGAAAAGTGAGAAATATGATAGCAAATAAAGTGCATACTACCAAATCTCAATACTGTATACCCTGGCCAGGTATATGATTATTAGAAGATAAGGCAAGTATGGAACTCTTAGATTGTTATCTTTCTGATTACTCTAATCAAGTAATCATTTTGAAACAATCTAGAGAGTATGATGAAATTAAATAGGAAGAGCTAAGTGAACTTTCCCAAATAAATTGCTCAGTAAACTTTCTCAGTGAAACTTTCTCAGTGAATTTTCTCAAATAAATTTCTCAGTGAACTTTCTCAGTGAAATTGCTTAGTGAAACTTTCTCAGTGAAATTGCTCAGTGAAACTTTCTCAGTGAATTTTCTCAAATAAATTTCTCAGTGAACTTTCTCAGTGAAATTTCTTAGTGAAACTTTCTCAGTGAAATTGCTCAGTGAAACTTTCTCAGTGAATTTTCCCAAATAAATTTCTTAGTGAATTTTCTCAGTGAACTTTTCCAATTAAAATGCTAAATGAACTTTCCCAAACAAATAAAAGATTGCTGAGTGAATTGCCTCTGTTAGATAAATATGTTTCTATTTTGGTAAATATTCTTGGGTGATGATAGAAGTATGTTCTTTTATGCTTCTTCCTTTCAATAATATGGACATCATATGTTAGGGGTTTATGCTCTGCATAAACATAAATATTGAAAAGGTTGAATTAATGAAAGGACTTTGTGTAGATTACAGATCCATGATATCTCCATGATATTAAGATATTATGTGGAAACTTGAGGGTATTATAAATGAATAAATCTATTCCTTCTTTTTCTTGGGATTTCGGGAACGAAATCCTTGTTAGGGGTTTATAATTTGTAACATCCCTGACCTGGGTTATGTGTTAACCCTAGATGATTTGCCTAATAAGGTTGAGTAGATGTTTAATCTTATCTTGTGAAAAGTAATTAGGACTCAAGAGGAATTTATATTCCATTTTGGTCCTTTTTGAATTATGTTGAAACATTGTGTTGCTTGTTTTGGACTAAAGTGCAAATTACCCAAGTTGAGAGGTTAAATTGCAAATTGTACATAATAATATGTTCCTTATGTGTTGAAGCATCATGAGAATGAAGATGATGCAGAGGTATGGCTTGTGGTAGCCTGAGTACCAAGAAAGAGCTGATAAAGCAATGTTGGTGCATTAAAACCTAGTTTTGGTGTAATATGCAATTTACCCAAAATCTAGGGTTAAATATGCAAATTACCACTTCAATAAGGTCCCTAATGTTTCTTGGCGTCATGAAGAGCAAAGAAAATGAGAGGGACACCTTATTTGAATTAAGTTGGAGGAGAGAGAATCTTGATATTAAAATAATCAAGATTTAAGCCTAAGTGAAACCCTAATTCAATTTAATGCAAAAATAAATAAAATATTTGAAGGGCCTTCAACAAAAATTAAAATGGTTGGTTTTAGATATGTGTGGACATCCTTGAGCTATGCAAGGACCACAAAATATCCCAAGGAGGTGAAAACTCCACTCACCATTATTATAAGAAAAAGAATTTCCACTCAAATATGGATATTCTTTTTTTTTGGTCGGTCAAAAATCCTGTTGCTATAATATTTCTAAAACCTTGGGTACAAAACATGTTCCCCTATTTCAAATAGGGATGAACATCCAAAAAGAAAACAAAAGAGATCTAAACAAGGATCTCCAGAAAGGAAAGACGAAAGAAGAAACTACAACTGTTACAAGAAAACACAGAACTCTACCAATTACTATGGAGCAACATCCAGAGTAACCAACATAACACTAGCAATCAAAACACCTTCAAAATGTGCCATCCTGGAAAATTGAAAGATGACGATAGTTACTATAAAGGTCACCATCTTCAAGAAGAGACTAGAATCATCTTCCGCCACCAATCTAACATTAGATTTCATGCAGAAGGAAAAAAACATCAAGGGACCTTCCATGAGATGACCCTTGAATAATGTCCTTGAACTAACCATCCACCTTTCCTCCACTGGCATCAGAAACTTCCCCTGAAAGTGTGAAATCCAGATGAAGGTCCAGTCCCTCTTCATCAAATGGTAGCCATCATACTTATTGTCCCCTAATGAACACAACTACACCAAGAACTCAAAGCCAGAAAAAATTGAACACCTTAAGTTAGGCAAGCAGGACACTCAACCCAACTTTTTCCTGGCAGATTTCTTCTTTTTCTTTGACCAGGACTGATTGAAATCCATAGGATCAAAGTCACAACAACTGGACTCGATTCCTGAATCATTGGAGTTTTCCTTCTCCTCAAATACATTTTCCCTCCTTTCCTGGTATTCAACAGAGAACCCACAACTCTCCCAAATCTTGTTGATCTTCCAAGAGTTAGAACCTATATCATCCTTGCTTCTTCTCGCAATCTCTAGCTCCTAATCAAGGTTGAGACTACATGCATTGCCAACCAGAGTGCTCCCAAACATATCAGGTTCATTCGGTTGATTGCAGGTGGTTGTGGATTGGCTACTATGAGCAAGGTGAGCATTGAGGACAATATAGATGCTCTTCCGAGAGACTAACTCTCACAGATTATCATCCTCATCAGCATGGTCGATTCCAACAACATCAAGTATCCCAAGCATCACCTTGGAATGCTCCTTAGCGGGCTTGACATTTCCTCGAATAGTTGGTTTCCCCAGCTTAATCTGCATATCATTTGCAGGCGGAAGCTTCCTCATCTTTGTGGGACATGACATGCCCCTGTGACCAAACTTCTTGCAATTAGAGCAAGTAACTGGATTAGCTACTACCATGACTTTTAGAAGTTTGGGCACTGAGTCAATCTCCACCATCACTATCTTGGGAAGCTTCGTGTCGTTGCAGACCTCAACACAAACCAGTGCCTCACCAAGGCACCCTACAATGACTGAGTGATCATCAATGTCGACGGGTTTTCCAATGGTACTGGAAACGTAGGCGATGCGCTTGCGGGTCCATGGTAACCCCATGTTCTCAATTTTGAACCAAACTGGAACTTGCTCAAAGGAAATGGGTTAAAGAATAGCACCTGGCTTCCACGAATGAACCACTAACAAAGAGCCATCCATGAACCAAGGTGCCTCATTCAGAACACGCTCCCTTTCTTTGTGAGTCGGCATCTTGATGATGAATCCCTCACGTTCTTCAGCTATCACTTCAATAGAGCCACTGGGACGCCACTGTCTACGAATCCATCCCTTGAGTTGGCCACCGTATGGCTTTCTGACCACAAACCGGATGGAAAGGAACTCCTCCCAGTTAGGGATTGGGTAGTCCTAACTTGAAATGGATGCACATCGCACGCTATTTCTGTCGATAGGTTCCACATAGTCGATCAAATCGATCTCAATCTCCTCCCGGTCCTGCCTACTGACCTTGAGCCAATTTGCGAAGTGGGTGGAGATTGTGGAACCATCAGGGCTTCTGGGAGGAGTCTTCGGGGGTCGGAGGTGGAAGTCGCCGCCTCCTTGCGCGGTTGAGCCCTAGGCGACTCTAGGGGAAGGGTTGACTGGCCTCCATCTCTATTTACCTTAGATTGGAAAAGAAGAGGAGCCAATGATGGCTCTACGATACCCTGTCCTCTCCCTCCTACCTCACTAGGTTTTTTCCCGCACCCTCACCCCCTTCCGTTCCTCCCGCGAGCCATTAATATGGATATTCTTATTATACAGGTTAAGGTGCTTAATTTCTTTTCCATTAATTCTTAGATAATGAAGGGGTTTTATAAGGGAAAAGAGTTGGCTTCGTGGCCAAGGAGTTGAGGAGGAGTGGTGGAAATAATTTTGGAATAAAAGGAAATTAATTCCATTTTCTCTTTCCTTGAAATTTCTTATACATATTCCTTTTTCTACCCACTTAAGGATCTTTTCCTTGGAGTTTCCTCTCTTTTTGCCTTGGCCGACCAAGAGGGATCTCAAGAGTAGGAGAGGGACGACTCTAACCTTTTGGTAAGCTTTTGATCATCTTCCACCTTGGATTCATGGTGAAAACTCAAAATCAATGCTTGATTCTTGGTTTTCTTCACTCGATTTCCAATCCTAGCCAACTTTTTCATCTAAAAGCTCAAGAACGGACCTTGGGCAGTTGCTAGAACTCCATCCACCATTAGAGCCATGGATGTAATGCCTGGGCCCATTGCCCAAGGCTCTAGTAGAGTTTCAGGAATGACGACTGGCCCACAGACCACCACTAGCCTTAACTGCGCGTCTTAATCTCACTCATGTGCAAGCCAGGATCAACAACCTGACTGGTCACCCATTCTAGTACTACTCCAAGCTGAGCACACTTAACTATGGAGTTCTTTAGAGATGGGTTCCCGAAAATTGAGGTGCACCTTGGTGATATGGGTAGTCCAATCATTCGTTTTAAGATCAACTTATCCAAGGCCTCAAATCCTGGGATGTTACAGTGGAGCTTGGAGCTTGGAGATCAGAATTCGAGGCGTGTTTTATAACTCAAACCCTAAACATCGATGTTGCAATCCATTCTTCAATAATTGTTGATTATTTTCTTCTATTTGGTAATCTTTTGATTCATTGCTGAAATTCCCATGAAAAATGGCTGCTGTTCTTGGATGCACGAAGGAAGATGATGATGACATCATCTTGACACTTTTCCCAAGAAAATTATTAGACCAAACGGTTTCAATAAGTTTCTCAAACGGTTTCCCAAACCGATTGGGAGCAAATGGTTTCAAACCGTTTAAGGGCAAAAGGTTTCATCAAACCGAATGAGAGAAAATGGTTTCAAACCATTTGGAGGTGTTGAACATTTGGAGATTTGTTGATAATGATGTTGGTTAATGACCCACTAATTACAATTGATTAGTTCCAATTGGTTCATGAGATGAAGGACAATCAATCACCAAACCCTAATCGGGTTAAGTGCTGATTTCTAATTTGATTAATTTTGAACTTTGGGTTGATTGACCCAAACGGTTTCAAAACCATTTTGGAATCACCCAAACGGTCTCAAGACCGTTTGGGGGTCACCCAAGACCGTTTGGAGGTCTAGGGTTAAGTATGGTTGAGCAATTGAAGGTTTAAAGATACTAGGTTGAAATGTAATCAAATGTTGATTTATCGATCAATCCAATGATCCAAACCCTATTTGGATGCCATGGATTTGGATGATGAGATGGTAAAACGGTCTCAAGACCATTGGAGATCATCCAAACGACCTCAAGACCATTTGGGGGTCATTCAAGACCGTTTGAGATTAGGTCATATCATATAATGATGATGGTTCATTGATTTCAATTGAATTGGTTCCACAATGTCAACCATTGATGGTTCCTTAGTTTCAAAACCCTAAGTGATGGTTTCTTGATTATCAACCCTAGTTCAATTGGGTTCAAAACCCTAAATTGAAGGTCTAATTGAATGGTGATTCAGTGGTTCAATTGATGAATACTTTAGTGGTCCAATTGATAGTTGGTTCATGGATTGGAACCTTGAATCGATTAAGTGTTGATGTCCCTTTTTGGTCCATTCGAGTTTGAGAGGGTTTGGACCAAACAGTCTCAATACCGTTTGAGTCCAAACGGTCTCAAGACCGTTTGGGACCAAATGGTCTCAAGACCGTTTGAGACTCAAGTTCATTCAGTTTCAAGATGTGTTGCCTAAACGATTTCAAGCACCAACTTTGCTAAACGGTTTCAAACCGTTTGAGGTCTAAGAGACCAAGACCGTTTGAGGTCTAAGTGACCAAGACATTTTGAGGTTCAAATTGGTTAAACCATTTGGACACCTTATATGATCAAAGGTCAATTAGCTACTTGATTATTAATGATGTAGACCAATGGTGATTATGAAGGTTAACCCTACTAGGTGTACTTAAGTGAAGAGTTAACCTAGTTCAATCTTGAAGTATTTAACATCCTAGAGGGGATGAGAAGGAGAGAGAATGGGAAAGATGATTGCTTATTTAATAAGCCCTAATTCTCTCATTATGAATAAATATGTAATCAGGATTTGATCCATAATAATGAGATCATGAAATCCTCATTGAAAAGATTGATGTACCTTGACCCTAATCTAGGGAAAGGCTATGTGAAACCCTAATTTAGGGCTAAGCTTAGTGAAACCATAATCTAGGGTGATGATGTAACCCTAACTTAGTGTAATAATGTAAAAAACCCTAATTCAATGGGAATTGTACATCCTAACCCTAATTTGGGTACGAGGTAAGAGAAACCCTACTTGGATGTGAATGGTAAACCTTAATCCCTAAAATGGGTTAAAGGTGCATGAAACCCTAATAAAGGGTAGTGCTACTAATGCTATGTGAAGCCCTATCATTGAGCGGTGTGTTGTGAAATCCTAATTTCACATAATACTAGGTGAAACCCTGATATAGAAGAATGTTATGTGAATCTCTAATGAAGAGAAATACTATGTGAAATCCATATAATATATGAAAGATTCTATGTGAACCTCAAACTATAATTGTGGAAATCCTATTCCTATTAATGGAATAGTGATTAATGTATTGACAATTGTAACACCTAGAGGGGTTGATAATGGATATCCTTACATTAATAATTCTAACTCAAGGATGAGTCCATATTAGTGGCAATGGTTGTATATTCTAAATAAGTGACATATGACCATTACCTTACATGATGAATGTAATGAATTGGTGCATAAAGTATTAGGATGGGGAATACCCTAAAACAAGTTAAGTGGATGAGTTCTAGTAAGATAAATGTGTTGAGGTAAGTGATACATCAAGATAGGATAGAAATCACATCCAACACCCCAATACTAAAATACCTTGATGTGCTTTAAATCCAATATAATTGGATAAGTAACACATGAAATGTGTCATGTCATTTGTTACATTGAGATGTAATGCACCTTGATGAATGTAGGCTAACATGCTTTATGAAAAGGTTAATCCAAATCAATAGACTATGATACAATCATATTCTGATAAAGATAAGAGAGAAACTCATACTTTGTGTTGATAATACATTCAATGATGAATGATGAGAATAAATAAGTATGTTTGAATACTTATGATATCAATATATGCTTCTATCTGTGAGAAGCAATGAAATAGGGCTGATAATTAATAATATGATCTTAAGAGCGTAAGTGGTTATTTATGGAAAACCCTAATGAAGGGTGCTGATATAAAAGAGATACCATGAACCCTAAAGAGGGAATAGTGGTATTACTTAGTGTTGTATGGTGCTGATATGAAAGAGAAATCATGAACCCTAAAGAGGGAATAGTGGTATTACTTAGTGTTGTATGGTGCTGATATGAAAGCATTATAATTGTTATTATGATTACTAATCATGCAGGAATGATGAGATGGAGAGTATAGCCAGGTAAGGGCTATGATGCTCTATTTATTGAGAATGTTTTATAGGCTTTATAAGCCTTCATATGATTTGTGTAGTAAGAATCATTGAGCTTTCTGTACTATGTGCAATACTTTGTGTAGCAAGAACCATAATGTCCTTGGTCAAATGATCTGAAGGTATTAAGTGACCTAATAAGTGGTAATAAGTATCCTATGATGAGATATGGGTTCAAATACCCAGATTCTATAATCATGATGATGAACTTGTTAAGAAGTGGAAATGTACTTGATGAATTGAGGAATTAAGATCCCAATTCTTTGTGAAAAGAGTATGGCTACAGGCCATGACTCCACAATGACAATGCCAGACATTAGATATATGATCTAAGCCTGAAGAGAGTTAATGATGTAGTAATGACTTTGTAGTGAATGAATGTTATACATGTTCTTCATATTCCTTAATGAATAAGTGACATGTTGCTCTTTCAAGTTATAGCTGTAATGCTTTAGACAAGAATACTGTTCTAATCTGTTAGATAATGAATTAACTGCTGTAAAACAATTATGATTCCTCTATTCAGATTTATCTTATTAAAGTGCAATAATAATGTTTCTGGCAGAGAGTTATAACTCTCGCTGGGGCAATTTACAATTGTCTCACCCCCGTGGGAACTACATTTTTAGGTGGACGCGAACGAGGAGGCAAAAATCCTTTAGTAGGAGAAGGACAACAACAGCAGCAACATGGACAGCAATGAAGTCTCAGGTGGAGACACTGACTGTTATGCCTTGTATAGATGTATATAGAGTCCTATGTCTCGTCTCTACTCTCAGGTCCTCAGAGTAGTAGTTAGTGCTTTCGAGATTTTGGCTCAGTGCCTCGAGGTTTTACACTGCTTGTGTTTAGTTTAACAAGAGCAGTTGATGCTTGTAATTTTCAGAAAGAGATGATGCAGGACTTGTACCTTTAAACTAGAATGTAAATGTGTTACTTTTGTTCTATGTGAGAAAGTTTTCATTTGATGGACCTCTTGGTAAAAAGGTTTTAATTTTTAGTGATTTTCGGTAATCCACTGCTTAGTGAACGCTTCCACATTAGTTAATTATGTTTTTGTGAGTTGTATGCCACAAGTATCTTGGTTACACCAAGATTTATTTATCTCCCCTGTTGGATTTTCACATTAAGTCAATATCACCAATTTTACTTCCCGTAGCATTGAGATGCCTTGTAAGTGCTCAAATTGCCTAAAATTGGGAAAAAACCCAACATAAGTCTAAATAAAATATCATAAATTGACATAACTTAGTGAAAATACTTAATATATGTAGCAATGATGTATGACATGCTAATAACAATAAAAAATGCACAAGTAATATCAAAATGAACAATAATGCATGAAGTACTTGAAAATATAACATGTAAAAAGAAAATAAAACTATGTGCATCAAAATCCTCCAAGAGAAAATGTTGCTCACCCTCGAGCAATACTATATTTGGATCTGTTTGAAATAATTCAACAAGAGGATGAACAATCTGAACTTCATTTATCAAATACCCCCACCTGATGGTCTTGAATCGGCCCTTACCTACCACTGAACAAATAACTACTCTCCAGTAACCAAAATTGTTTAGTAAAGACATCCACCCTTAAATAAATGAAAGACTTCTAAAAGAACAATTAATATCATAGTCAACAGGGCATCCACTTGATGCACCATGTGATTTTCCATCTAAATTGCTCTTATCTACCTACCAACTACATTGGAAGCAACTCCCCATATAAAAGTGAATGAGGGGATCAATCATATATGTGGTCTACCATAAAGAGAAATGGGTGGAATGAAGTAGGTGTCTATGAATAAGAATCACAAGTAACATCTAAATCATTTATGGAAAAATGACATATGATGAATCTATACAATGAAGGAATTGAGAAATGCATGAATCCTAATGCCTAATATTGTGGTGAAAGATGAATGCACTAAAAATCTCATCTGAGTGATGAGTGTGGAAAAAATAAAACAATGCATAGATGTAACTATTTTCACATCTCCTTGAATAATTTTTAGTTTGAGCTCAAGGCATCCTTTCTCTCTCTTTATTTGATTTTTTTTCAGCCCTCTTATTATAGCATAGTTTGATGAGCTATGCTCGGGCTATTCTTCCATATAGCATTGCTTTTTTTTTTTCCTAAACTTAGAGAGGTATGGATGTGTATGCTTTCACTTTATATCAATGGAGGAGGCTATATAGATACATGATGCCAACTCATGTTGCAAAAAGAGAGTGCAATATACTTGAAAATTTATTATGCAACTACTTGATATGGACTCTACATAAAGATTAATTTTTTCTTCTAACTAATGCAACTGCAAAGATTAGCTATTATGCCACCTATTATGCTATACAATGAAATCAAGAGGAAATAATTTAGGTTACTTGACAACATTAAGATTGTGGATGGAATTTAATGAAAAGTGGGTGGAATTACATGATTAAGAGATAATGCCTATCTTAAACTATGACATGTCTCTCCTATCAACGTAAGGGTAACCTTAGTTTTTTTTCTTCTAAAAATCCCATTTAAGGTCCCGTGACACAAATACACAGTCTAAGAGTAGCTTTTATGCTTGTCTTAAACTATGACATGTCTCTCCTATCAACCTCTTGCTGAGTGTTGGTACCACCTAATGTATAGATTGAAAACATCTCATACATATCCTCCATATAAAATGAATGTCCAAGCGATGGAGGTGGTGGAAATATGGATCTGGATGCTGTGTATCTACATGGAACCCTATGTAAATGCTGCCTCTATGTGAAAGGCTTGGTTTCCTCCTCCTCCTCCTCCTCCTCTTTTTCATCTTCAGACTCAGAATGTTCCTCTTTAGCCTCAACTTATGGGACTAGTTCTGCATTTCCTGCTGGCCTTTTGAGGAACTAACTCCTAAGAGGCAGAATATGGGGTCGAGGAGATCCCTTTCCTTCATCTTCCTATTGATGGTTCAACAATCATACACTTTCCCTTTGTACTTGGAGAAAAGATGAGCCCACTTAAAATTCTTGAAATTGAGCACCCCAAGATGTCTTAATGGCGGTGGCCTGGGAGAGGTCTAGGTGAAGGTGGAGAGCCAAAGGCATGAGTAATCCCCCAAAGTGAATTGGGGGCTTCCTATGAGCTTGCCTCTTCACTTATAGCATGTTCTATAAGAATAATGAACCAAGGTTGATTTTATCTCTCCCCAGTGTGAGAAACACACATAGAACATATAGTCTTCCTTCTGTGGCTTCCCTTGTCCCTATGTGGACCTAGCAAATATCATATTCATCAGATAACAATGTAGGATCTAGAAAAAGGGATGCTCGATGTCCACCACCGAGTCTTGGTTCCAGTTGATAGTGAAACCCTGAGGTTGGGATGTCATCTACCTTCAATCCAAGGCATATTTGAAATCGCTGGGGGGGAGAGTACTCCACCCACTAGCCATCTATAGATTGCATTGAATTCTGCTAGCATGAGCTAGTGGGTGGTATTGTCTAGTTTGAACTTGATCCACCCTTCTTCACAACCTTCCTCATGCTCAAGGATACAACATATCTCTAGTGAAGTGAGAAACTCACATACAATCTCCTCATAGGTGGGCCAATCAACAAAGAAGGAATGATCACTCACCATCCCCTGCCCATAACAAACTTGGCAGAGGCTCTTAGCAAAGCTGGTGTCGTTGAGGAAGGCATGGTCACCATACTATGTGGGCACAATTTCCCTCCTCATCATGTTGGTGAAGAGATTCCTCTGGTCTTTATCTACAAAAGCCATCCTAGATGGCTTCAATACCATCTACTTGACTGCTCCTACTGACAATCCTTATCTTCTTGAAGCCATTGATGCCAGAGAGAGAAACATGATTAAGAAAGAGAACTTGATGAAGACTTAGGGACATCAAGAGATTTGAATGCCTTCTGGAGTGCAAGGGAATTCTTTGGTTGTGAATGGATATCCCCCATTGCATCCCATTATGTAGGTGTTGAACACCCTTATAACACTGGGGCCCACTGCCCAAGGCTCTAGTAGAGTTTTAGGAATGACGACTGGCCCCATAGACCACCACTAGCCTTAACAAGGCACTTTGTCCACACTCACGTGCAAGCTAGGATCAACTTCCCGACTGGTCACCCATCCTAGTACTACTCCAAGTCAAGAACGCTTAACTATGGAGTTCTTAGTGATAGGCTTCCTAAAAAGGAGGTGCACCTTGGTGATATGGGTAGTCCAATCATTCCTTTTAAGATCATGTTATCTGAGGCTCAAATCTTGGGATGTTAAAATCTCCCCCACTTAGACTCTCGACGTCCTCATCAAGGCTCAACTATATGGCCTCATAATCTCACCCCATTTCAGTGCCGACCCACAACGACCCATGGACACCCATCTCCTGATCATAGAATACCAGTGCAAGGGTGGCTACATAAACCATGGACAACCCTTTCCTACATGCCTAGACCGTAGGGCTCAAGACTGGCATGCCACATGCCCATGCAGGCCCCACCTACTAGAGGGGTTATGGCTCTGATACCATTTGTAACACCTGGGCCCACTGCCCAAGGCTCTAGTAGAGTTTTAGGAATGATGACTAGCCCCACAGACCACCACTAGACTTAACAAGGTGCTTTGTCCACACTCACGCGCAAGCCAGGATCAACTTCCCGACTGGTCACCCATCCTAGTACTACTCCAAGTCAAGCATGCTTAACTATGGAGTTCTTAGTGATGGGCTTCCTGAAAAGGAGGTGCACCTTGGTGATATGGGTAGTCCAATCATTCCTTTTAAGATCATGTTATCTGAGGCCTCAAATCCTGGGATGTTACACCCCTTCTGTGTCGATTTGGTGCCATTGACATGTGGAGTCGGTGGTACCAACTTTTCTCTCTATCCATGGGTTTGTCGGTGTCACCTGTTGATACCGACGACCTAGAGCTATTATTGTACCGACCCAGAGATTGCTCTGTGTTGGTGGTACTGACTTTTGGAATGTTGATATGGATTGGTACCACCGACCATTGGATGCAGATGAACTTGATTTTTGATGTTGGTCCCATAAATTATGTTATTTAAGAGTTGGTGCCACTGAAAGGATGTTGATGGTACCGAGTTAATTCTTTCTAGTTACTGTGACTTTGTGTTGGTGCCACCAACATAACTATCGGTGCCACCAACCTAGATATCTCTGGTACCGAGCTATGCCATTTTTTCATTCTTCTTTGGTGGATCAAACATCCTCTTGTTGTATCGATCCTAGAGCATAACTTTCTCTCAAAGATGTCAGTGCCACCAATGCTCTTTGTTGGTGCTACCGACTTTCTAAATATTTTCATTCCACTTTGTCTGACAAGGAGTAGGTTCCAGTGACCTGCATGTATGTGGTATCTAAATGTTGATGTCGTCCCTTTTGATTTTATACATCAGTCAGTGCCACTGACCTTTTTTGGTTGTACCAACTTTGTCTCTATGTGCACACTAAACAAGAATCATCAAGGTACACTTTTTACATCTACAAAATAATTCAAAATGCAAATGTGAAAGTTATTCCTAAACAAGTTTAAATATAAAGTAAATAATAGAAAATTAAACTATGGGTTGCCTCCCAGAAGTGCCCTTGTTTTATGTCCTAGGCTTGATGGTCTTTGTTTGATCAAATGCTCAATGAGCTTCAAATCTTCCTCCTCATGGTCTATCCCCCATATTAGTGTTTGGGGGTGCTATCCATTTGTCAAAAGGGATTTAGTACCATCAATGATTTCTACTACTCCATGAGGAAATGCCTTGATGACCACATAAGGTCCACTCCACAGGGACCTCAACTTCCCAGGATGCAATTTCATCTTATAATTAAATAATAAAACCCATTGGCTCGGTAGAAACACCCTATGGAGAATATTGTGGTCATGCATTTTCTTAGTCCTATCCTTATATATTCTATAATTCTATTAGGCATCTAGCCTAATCTCATCTAGTTTGTTGAGATCCAGTCTCTGCTTCTTCCCTGCACTAGAAAGATCATAATTTGTTTTCCTCAAAGCCCACTTGGCTTTATGCTCTAGCTCCACAGCCAAATGGCATGCCCACCCATAGACTAGCCTGTAAGAAGTCATACCTATTGGTTTCATGAAATCCATCCTATAATCCCATAGAGCATCATTCATTTGCATGCTTTAATTAGTCCTATTGGAGAAATCAATCTTTTCTAGGATCATCTTGATTTATCCATTAGAGAACTCAACTTGGCCTTGGGTTTGGGGATGGTATGGGCCCCTGCTCTATGCCTCACTCCAAACTTAATAAAGTATCAAACTTTCTATTTATTAAGTAAAATACCCCATCATTGATAATCATTTCAGACACCCAAAACTTGTAGAAAATATGGTCCATCAAAAACTTACACACAACCTTTGCATCATTGGTTTGGGTTGGAATCACTTCCATCAATTTAGACACATAGTCCACTGCAAGCAATATATACAAATTAGCATTCAAAGACACAAAAGGTCCCATAAAATCATTTACCCACAAATCAAAGACCTCTACATCATGAAAGATATTAAAAGGCATTTCATGCCTCTTAGATATATTACCTGCTCGTTGGCATGGATTACACCTTCAAACATAGTTGTAAGCATATTTCAACAAAAATGTCGACTAAAAACCACTTTCTAATACCTTAGACGCCATCCGAGAACTATCATGGTGTCCCCCAGTAGGTAAAGGAATGACAATGAGCAAGTATGCTCTCAAACTCACACTATGGCACACACTTCCTCAGAATGCCATCCCTGCATAGTTAAAGAAAAATAGGGTCATCCCATATATAAAATCTCAAAGAGTCAAAGAATCTTATCTTCTCTTGATATCCCCAATCCTATGGTATATCTCCACATGCCAAATACTTAACTATGTGTGCAAAAAAGTTGTCCATCTGGGAACTCCTCAACAATGTGCACCTCTAGTCCAAATTCATCCACTCTTTCCAACCTATATAGGTGATCTACTATTATATTTTCTACTCCAACCTTGTCTTTGATTTCTGTATCAAACTCATGTAGTAGCAAAATCCATCTAAGTAGCCTTGATTTAGCATCCTTCTTCTACAAAATATACTGAATAGTTGCATGATCAGTCCACAATATCACTATTACCCCTGTCAAATATTTTCTAAATTTATCAAAGGAAAAGACTACAACTAGAAATTATTTTTCTATGGTGGTATAGTTCAGTTGTGCATCATTAATTTATCTAGCCACGTATCAAATGACCGATGATTCCTGATCCTTACGTGGGCTTAGAACAAAGCCAACTGCAAAATTAGATGCATTACACATTAACTCAAATGGTTGAACACCACTAGTAAATCAATTTCTATTTTAAAACTTCAAAATCTTTGAGTCATCAATCATCAATTTTGAAATCCACATCCCTCTCTAACAATTCGAAAAGCTCTTTGGAAAATTTTGAAAAATCTTTTATAAATCGTTGATGAAATCCCGAATGTCCTTAAAAACTCCTAACTCCCTTCACTAATGATGGTGGAGGTAGTTTAGAGAACACATATGCTTTTACCAAATCAACTTCCATCCCTTTGTTGGACAACTTGTGCCCCAACACAATTCCTTCACTCACCATCATAATCTCAAGACTTCCCTCACTTATTTCAAAATGAGATGACTTCCCTCACTTATTTGTAAAACTCTATCTAGATTGGAAAGGAAGTACTCAAAAGATTATCCACACACTAAAAATAGTCCATAAAAATCTCAAGACAAGCCCCACCATGTCAGAATAGATTGCAAGCATGCATCTTGAAATGTTTCTAGTGCATTACAAAGATCAGAGGGCATCTGACGATATGAAATGTACCATAGGGACAACTGAATGTAGACTTCTCTTGATCTTGTGGCTCGATAGAAATCTGATTATACCCTGAATACCCATCAAGAAAACAAAAATGTGAGATGCAAGTGAGCCTCTCAATAATTTGATCTATAAATGGAAGTAGAAAATGATATTTGAAAGTAGCATCTTTCAAACAATGACAGTCAATGCAAACACGCCACATGATCACTAGTCTACTCATGCCAAACTCACTAGAAGAATTTTCATTAACATTGATTTCCCTTTCCTAGGAACAACCTACATAGGACTCACCCATTTAGAATAAGAGATGACATAAATTATACCTTCGGATAGAAGTTTAACTACCTCTTTCTTCACCACCTCCATTATGATCGGGTTTTGGCGCAACTGATGTTGTGCTTCAAGTTTTTCTCCTTCTTCAATCTGGATTTTATGTTGACATAAACTACATGAGATCCCCTTTATTTCTACAATGGACCACTTAAGCTAGGTAATTCTTCAGAACTATGAGTACCTGCTCTTCCTCTTTTACTTTCAATGCCATTGAAATGATCACTGGTAACTTGTTATTCACTGCTAAGTCATTCAGAAGTAGTGGTAGTGGCTTCATTCCAACTTAGGAGGATACTACAGAGACAAGACTAATGGTTGCAATGGGGGGCCAAGGTCTTCACAGTGTCTCATGTTGAAGCACAAAAAGGTCTTTAGAAATAGTGCACACTCCTCCAGTAAATAATAGCAGGTGCAGTCATCCACCAAATTCACGAGACAAGCTTCCAACAATAACTATGGATATGTCTACATCATTGGAGAGGATACAGTGTCTACAACCACCATCGTGTGCTCCTCTTCCTTTGGATCATCATGGTATTTCACAAATTTTACTAAAGAAATCTACTTTTATGCTCCATTATTTCAACAAAAAGAGTACCTTTTTCCACATTTGTCATGAATGAGACGTCTAGGAATGGTTTTTTCAAGAATGGTGACACTTGAGTTCCCAATTGTTGTATCATGTGGCATTGTTTGTTGTCCTTATCTAGAGATTGATAATCGAATATCATAATCTCATACTGGTCATCCTAAATTCCCAATGTCAATCTTCCTCTTCCCATCTCTAAGATGATGTCTTTTGTGTCTTGAAATGGCCGACCTAAAAGTAGTTCATTTCCATAGTCATCCTGCATCTCCATGACAACAAAATCTACTGGAAATATGAATTTTGTCAACCTTCACCAATATATCTTCATAGATACTAATAGGTCTCACCACAGAGTTGTCTGCTAGTTGAATAGTCATGTTGCTCTTCCTAGATTCTTTGAGTCCCAATTTCTTGAATGTAGTTACAGACATAATATTGATTCTTTCCGTGGAATCACAAAGTACATTTTCAAACTTGACCCTACCAAGGTAGAATGGTATGTTGGAACATCCTAGATCCTATCTCTTCTGTGGTAGTTTTCTTTGTATCAGTGTGCTAACTTTCCCCTTTAAGACAACCTCATAAGAATCAACTATCCTCCTCTTCTTATTAATAATATCCTTCAAGAACTTGTTAGGAAGGAATTTGCTCAATCATCTACCGGTGGTAGGTTCATCTAGAGTTTCCTGAATGTGTCTAGAAATTTGTTGAACTGCTGATCGACCTTCTTGACCTTTAAGCTATTAGGGAATGGTACTTGATTCATTTTTTCATTGATGGGGTGGAATGTAGGACTACTTATTGTTCTCCTTCTACATAGTTGACTCCTCTTTTGGGATTTTCCCCCTATGGTATGGTGTCCTTTGGTTGCTCTAGACGAATAGTCTCTATCACCTCCCCTATGTTAGATGTGGTGGTTGTTCTTCTTTGGAGCCACATTTTGGTCTTTCGTAAACACTTCACCACTGTGAAGGAGTACTGCTTTCACATGTTGATTACTGAATGGAACATCCATGTTCATTGGAAATCCTTACTGGCTAGGCTTCTTAAAGGGATGCCACTTCTGCTGGTAGCCTAGAAATGTAATTTTCTATGGTATGAATATGTGCTCCTTGATTCACTTCTCTCTTTTCATTTGGTCCAAGGGTGCCTCCTTCTGATTCACCAACCTGCCCAACATGTCTTCTACTTTGTTCTATCTTTCTAGGACCCCTATCCTACTGGTACTACTATGACATGTTTCCCTGCTGCTGTTTAGGTTGCTTCACCTGTGATGAATCTAGCTAAAAAATGTTAGGATATTTCCATGACAACTTGGGATCCTTCCTCCACGCATACATTTTTAGCCTTGGTTGTTCTACTGCCACATATACATGCACTCTTCCTCTTCACCTCCAAATGAGGTTCCATATTTCTATTTAATTCTCCTTATAAGACTGTCCATCTTCTTTTCCAAGATAATGATATCCTTCGATTCCGCAACACTTTTTGCAGTCATTGGCGAGTCACACTCTTCTCCCCAAGTTTGATTCTTTTCCATATTCTTTAATATTTTGTGACACCTTGTGACTTTATGGTTCATAAAGAAACCTTCTCATATGCTATCAAGAGTGGTTCACTCCCCTTATGTATCCCATAATAAATATCTTTGCCTGGCCATAAAGGTCAATCTCATTATGGGGAAATTTATTAACATGTTTTGAAATCTCTCCCAAGATTTTGATTAAGTTTCCTTAGCATGTCGTTTGAAGTCAATAGATTCGCCTGACCAAATCCTATTTCTTATATGGAAGGAAGTACCTCTCAAAGAAATCATCTCATCCCATGACTCTATGGATTTAGAAGGAAGATTGAGAAACCATGGTTTTTCCTTGTTTGCAAAATGAGTAGGATAAAAACTTCAAGTAAATTACTGTGGATGGACCTTATAAATCTTCAACATGTCATAACTCTCTACAAAGACATTGATGTGTGCCATTGGGTTCTCCATACTATGGCCATGAAATGATTGGAATTAAATAAGTTCTACCCATCTGGGGTCTATTTTGAATCTGCCCACATTGATTGCTTTCCATTTAATAAGCCCTAACTGTGGCATGGCTAAAGACACCTTGATCTTTTCCCAAAAAGTCTATTCCTCAAGCTCATCCCCAACACACTCTTCACCATTAGGATCCATGTCTTCTACATGTGCTTTCTCTACTGGTGGTGGTGGGGTATGGAGAAACCTTTCCACCAAAGCCATGGATTGTCTTTCCCTACAATGAAGTTATTTTGGGCCTATACCCTATGGAGTGGATCTCCCTAGTTGGTGGTTCTGGTCTGAACCATGTACTAGCACTTGAAAATGAAATAATAGTGAGTGAGAATGAGTACTAGTAAATTTCATTGCAAATATAAGATTTATAGTTTGAGCACAATTTCAAAGAAAGAAAATAGGAAATAACTAAAAATAAATAAAATGGCCTAGAGTGGCTAGTCACATCACTCACAGTGGTGGATCTGCCGTTTCCTCAACAACATTGCAAAAAACTTGACACGCCTAAACTATGCATGCAAAACACAAGTATACATGTTGAGTAGTATATGCCTTTGAAGCCTGGATGTCGAACTCAAGAAAATGTACTTCATAGTTTACTACTACTATCTATAACCTAATCGTCTAGGCCTAAGGAAGAGGTGATTGGTTGTTTGATAATATCTAATTGCAAGAATTCAAAACTAAATTAAGTGGATGTGATCACAAATAAGTAAATTCCTTAGGATTATAGATTCCCCATGGTTCACATTGCAATTAACCCATTTAATTAATAATCATTTACCTTAAACCCTGAACCAAGGAACCTATAGCAAGTATTACCCTTTCCACAACGTAATACACCACCTATGCTTAAAAACCCACTTCTATAGTGATTTAAGATCTAGATAGGAACATTTGTGGTACCTCTATGTTATTCCCTTCATATTCGTAAGCCCTATCCTAAGACACGATATAAGCTATGTAAATATACGACCTTTTCAACCCAAAATCACTCTCTCAAAGTAATTAACAAACTAAATAATTAACTATGGTGATCAAGCATAAGAAATTTGTTAATCAATCGTAAATCTATGCCCATAATTTAAGAAAAAATATATTAAATCGTACCGTCAATTACAATGCAAAACTGGGCTACTCCCATGTCCTAAGGAACAAGGTGATTAGCCCGACATGATTTGTATCAATAAAGACATAGAAGAAGAGAGAGACAAAGGGATAAACATAAGGAAATCTAATGAAAAACCTTGGAGGAATCTTCCTGGAAGATCCCCTCTGGAGAACGTCGAGATTCGTAGTGTTTTGACTGTGAATATACTCTCTGGAAGTGCCCGAATCATTCAGGGCATGGTTGTCTCCTTTTTTTCCTCCTCCCTCGGCTTCGTTCTTGGTTGTAATAGAATAGAACATGATTTCTCAGTCTGACCAAACTCCCCTTAGGTCATAAGTGAGGCTGTGGCCATCATTAAGTCCCCCCATTAGATCTAGATTGATCTTCCATCTGCACTGGTTGCAAAAAGTTGGTACCATCAAGGGGATGTTAGTGTTAGTGAGTCGTCTAATGACTCAAATCTCTCATTGAGTGTTGGTACCACTAACAGGTGGGTTGTTAACACCTAGTTGCCATGGTGCGGGTTTTGACTTCTATAGCTTATGAAATTCGATACTATCAACTAGGGTGTCGGTAGCACCAAGTTGATAGACTTTGGTTACTGATGCTCTCTGGACCACAAGTTTGTTGCACCAACCTAGCATTTCAGTGGCATCAAACCCTATCTCGGTAGCACTGAGTAGTATCTTGACAACACCAAGATTTCTTTAACTCCCATGTTGGATTTTTGCATTAAGTCGGTACCATTGACTTTACTGTTAGTAGCACTGAGATGGCTTGTAAGTGCTCAAATTACCTGAAATTGGAAAAAACCAACATAAGTCTGAATAGAATATGATAAACTGACAATATTCAGTAAAAATACTTATTACTTGATGCAATAACATATCACAAGCTAATATCGATAAACATTTCACAAATAATTTCAAAATGAACAATAATGCATGAAATACATGGAAAAATAGCTTGTCAAAAGTGAATAAAAACCAATGCATCAATGAGTAACTAGATAAAGGCCAAAACTAAGGTAAGAAAGGACAATTTTGAATTTTTTTAAAGCTATACTACATAACATAATTGAAAATGCTAGAAAAATTAGACAAAGTGGGTTGAATGGGTATGTACCACCCACCTCCACCCAAACTTAAAAATTTTTCTCATCTAGAGAAAAATTTAAACTCAAAATGGAGGGAAGAGTTCTCAAAGATCACTAGATAGTCATGGTAGCTCAAAAAATGTCCAATTGAGTGAATGCTCACGAGAGCTAGAGCATTAAACATAGGAGCTTCATGGTACACCCAATATTTCAGTGGTCCTGGAAGCTTTAAGGGGCTTTTTGGAAAAAATGGTGTTGCTTTTCAGCTCGCAGTCCCTCCAGTGGGATCCATAGATCTTTATTCATTAGTGGAGGAAGTGTTGTTGACATGTGTGGATTGGGGACATGATAATACTCCCTGGGTGTCTTTGGGGTTAACTCTTCCTCAAAGATCCATGGGTGAATCACCTTTATCAAAGGAGAAGGTTGTACAAGATGAATCCACTCTATGTCGCATCGACTGTGGTAGATCAGGTGAAGTGTGACACCCCGATACACCACAAATGAGATTACCCCAAACCAAACTAGGGAACGAAAATTGGACATGCATATCACCAGAAATCACACGAAATTAAAACCAATTTCTCAAGAGCGCCAAAGCCAAAAACTTATCACATATAAGTCCTTAATAGGACACCTATATTACCTAACACATATCATGGTGCTTACATCACTGTGCATCATAATTCGTGTCATCAGCCTGTAACAAGAGATATCTGTTCCCCATATATGTACATATACACATGCTAGATCTTACATACGTGGCTCTCAAGCCAAAAGCATCATATTGATAACATGTCCAGAAAACACACAAGAACACCCCAAAGACATAAGTGTATAGGGAAAACTCTAGGACTCTAACACCAAAAGACTAGGAACACCTCCAACTTGATCAATTACTTCTCTTGTTGCTGCTCTTCCTCAAATGTGCGATCTCTACCTCTTTGTGCATGACCACCTAAAAGATGTAGAAACCCACGAGATGAGACCAAACGTCCAACTCTCAGCCAATGTCTATTAAAGCACACATAATTAAATAGGTAGATAAAGTACTAAGCAAGTAATATTATTGAAGCAGTTAAAAGAAATAACAATTGAGTTGTAGATCATCTTATAAGTTAAGAAGAAATATGAAGAACATGAATATCTTGTAACAACTAATCTAATCCAAAGCAAGGCAAGGGCTCAACCAATGTTATTTGCATTTGTCCCTATGCAAATATGCTACACGACTGCATTACATCTTTTATTATTGCCCCAAGGATTTCAGTCATACCTCCCAAATTCAATCGACCACTTCTAAGTCAAAATCAGTGCCATACAAGGTCAATGGAAGATCCGAAATCCACGACCTCCCCACACCTCTTGGTCAGCACAAAAGAAAACATCATAGATACATATCAATTAACTACAACAATGACATATAGTTAAACTCAGGGAATGGCTCACTCATGGCCATCTGGATATATAATCACACCTATCCCACCTTGGTACATGTAACGATGATAGAAGAACATGCTCACACATGGACGTTCTAAAAAGAAGGATTGGCTCACTCATGGCCATCCATATCATAAGGAGATCAGTTCACGCATGTCTATCTCGTATGACCTATAATTGTGGATTAAAAAAGATAATCGACTTGCACCCCCGCATATTAAAAAATATACGCTCTGAGTTCTACTCGTTTCACCAATCCAGCAATTAAAGCTGACAATGGAAATGATCTATGGAACATGGCTCCTACATGATTAGACTTTCACTTGATTAATTAAGCCAATTAGGTGTCTTTTAGCATCAATGAAGTTACAACATATAAAGCCATAACAAACTCTATAAGAATAAGGGCATAATACAAATCCAGAAGATATAAAATGTATGAGGTGTGAACTTGTCACACTATCACCACATAATGCTTGTAACATTGCCATTCACAAGGCCATCAACAGTGTCACATCATTGTGGGATATTAATCCCTCAATCACATAACTGGAGGTTATCACCTCACAAAAGACATTAAGCCATCACCAAGTAATATGACCTAATCACATAAACCCTGCATGTACTTCACCACATTATGTCTCAACAATGTGCATAATTATCACTCTGTATCATATGATCATCACCACAACATATACAAGCCACGTCACACTTATCATCTGCTAGGTTAGAGATTTATAATTAGGAGATAGAAAGTAACATAATATAGTAAATAATCCAAGAGAGACAAACAAACACATCACCAGTGCCAACTTTAGAGTTAGGGTTACATGCTAGCCTATTAGGGTTTATAAACAATCACCAAACCCTAGGTACACCCTCTCCCACTTTCTAGGAACATGTTGTCATTAACACATCATTAAGTAACATGATAGGAGTATTAGATGAAAGGCACTAGATATACTCAATATACATGTATCATCTCATTGATATGCATGTGCTATGACCGACCATGACTCATACATGCGCCACATAACCATACACAACACATGTGTTTCTCGATCAAGACACACCACCCTGGTTATGACCGCAACACCACACACCTATACACATGTCTTGACCCCTCAAGGAAGAAAGCAATGACCTGTCTTGACCCACCTGCAAGGCAGACATCATGAATGGAGCACAAAGCAACGTCGTGACCGCAACCAAGGACGACGTCACGAATGTGACACCCACTATCTTGACCAACACCCAACCAAGGTGGCATGTCATGACCTCAAGCCAGCAACAACATCATGCCCATGATAAGGAGTAACGTCACGACCATGACAGACATGGACCGCGACCAAAATGGGGCGTCACACCCAACAACAAAGCAACATCTTGATCAAAACCAAATGAAAATAACGAGACCAAAAGACCACAAAGAGATAGGTCTTGACCCTAGGAAAAGGATGTCTTGATTGAACTAAAAGAAAGAAAACAATAGTAAAACTAGGCATCACAAAGATCAAAACCCATGAATCTAAGATCATCAATTCTAAAACGAACTCCATCAAGGTCCTCAAGCAAAAACAAATTAGGGGAGAGAGAGAACAGAGCCAAAACACATGTGAGAGAACACCCAAAATTTGCAAGGAAACATGTGGCTGAACATAAGACATGGTGACAAAACCAAAGCTCAAGATGCATGCAAGATCACCCTCTCAAGATCACTTAGAAAACATGCAAATAGTAACTAGGGTATTAGTAAGAGAATTATATTCAAGAGAAAACAACAAAGTCATAAACCCTATATTACAAGATCATAATCTACCATCTTAACACCATTTTTAGATATGGAAACAAGAACATGCAAACATAAAAGTAAAGTGCTAATGATAGAGGGAGGTAGAGAGTTATATAACCCGCCTAATTTGAAGAGAGATCAAGATCCAAGCTCAAGCTCCAACAAGATCACCACTTCTACCACACGGTCAACTCCAAAAACAAGAACACCTTGGTCAAAAGACAACTCAAGAAAAGGGCAATAAGGACCGTAGGACAAACCAAATAAAGAAGGGGGAAAAGAGATAAGAAGCTTCCTCTCACTTGGGTGTCACCTTGTCAAAACATGGCCTATTACCCTTGTGAGGAGGAGCTTACTCTCAAGAATGAGTACCATGTCTAAACATGGTCTAAGACTGAGAAAAGAGAAGAAGACGGGTTAGAGTATCCAAGGAAAATGCCACAAAGGAAAGGTAACACTTACCAAGGTTGAAGATCAGCAAGGATCATCACATGCAAGAGGTCCAATCACCAAAGCTTCCAAAGATCACCCCCTTCTAGCTCCTCAAGGATCCAAGGATGACCAAGCAAGGAATGAGAAAGGATATGACTTAAAAGAGTTTCTTGCATGGAGATAAGAGGGGTTATAAAGCAAAAAAGGGGAGAAGTAGGGTGAGACATGATGTGTCAACAAGATAGGGCTCCAAAGGGACACTTATCCACCCAAGAAACTAACATGCAACCACTTAAAACACACATGCATGATATGGTGATAAAAACTATGTTGGATCTCGACTAGTTAGGTCACCCCAACATATAGTCGCAGTTGCGACCATCACATGGTCGAGACAAAGAACCAAACACAACATGGTCGAGATAAAAAGGATCACCAACACACACTAGGTCGAGACACTTCACTAGGAGACCACTATCTCGACCCAAGACAACTCAAGACCATCACAATTGCAACAAAAAATCCTTGAGAAGGTGTATCGGCCATGAAAACAACCAAAACACACCCAAGGTCGTGACATGGGTCGGGACAACCAACAAGGTACACATGGTTGAGACACTCAAAACCCTAGAAACCCTAATCACCATAAGTGATGCTAACACTCATCCAAGGCTCAACCAAGGCATCCTAAGGCATTATTTTCTCTCTTATGAAGCCAAGAAAGAGAAGGAACACTCTAGAGGTGTCAAATTGCAAGATAACCCTCACAAATGGGTAAATTACAATTTAGCCCAAAATAAGCACATAAAGCACAAACATTATCCAAACAAGCTCAAACTGGAGACTTAAGCTCTCCACAAGATCTAAGATAATATCAAAGGATTAGGTAAAGGTTATAAGAACATAATAAAGGCATAAAAATAGGGTTAACCCAAAACACATGTCAGGGGTCTTACATAGAGGATCTGGCCTGGGTTTCTCCTCATCACCTGGATCTACATGTAGCAGACATGATGCCAACATGGGAGGAGCTGTCTTATCATCTTGGTGTGACTTTATATGCGGCCGTGCGTCCTCTTTGTTTATCATTCCATCAACATTAAGGTTGATGGAGGCATAAGGGAACTTTACAATGACAAGATGTGAATATGATTCCTTGATGGAGCATGTGCCCAACTCAATGGGCTCGAAAGGGATCACATCATAATCTAATGGAGGCACATAAAGTTATAGTGGGGGTGGAATCACTTTAGCATGTTCAACTTGATATGGAATAAAGGGTGTTTGAATGGAATGTGGGGATCTTGATGAGGAAATATCCTTCCTCAAAAGGATCCAATGGTACATAACACGTGAATGATGGTATATTTTCTAGAGGGCTCAACCCAAGTTGGTTGATCATTGATGACGTATGGATCCATGTCTACATCTAGGGTGGTTGGTGGAGCTTCAAATTCTAGATTTAGTATAGATGACAAGATGATGGCATTATCATCATCAATTAAAATTGTCCTTATTTCTCTAGCTTCTTCATGGAGCTTTCTATTTGGCTCTGGTAGAATGTAGTTGTTCACTCAACTACCGTGATATCTACATCATCAAGTTTATTCTTATTTTCTCAAGCTTCCATTTTAGAAATCATGTACACTCCAGCCTCAGCCATTATTAACTCTCTCTATACGGGAAGGTTATGTTCCATCTGATAGTTGGCCTCTTCTTTACTTATAAGGCGCAATGTCTTACAACATTCAACATTTTGTTGGATATAATACACATCATATCTCTCTTTGGGGGTCTACTATTATGCACAAGGTAGAGACATCACATGTTTAGTTCGTGTGAAGACATCTTAGGACACTTCAACATGTGATGATAAAAGGATCCACATCTCTCACATTGCACATGCTAGGATGGCAACCACTCCATTAAAGAAAATGTGACTGTCAGGATCAAGAGAAAAATTTCAATTTCAGTTGAAGATATTTTTTTTGATGAAACACAAAAATGAGGTTTGCAAGAACAGAAAGAATATGATCTAGAACAAAATTATAAAAAATTACAAAAACTAATAAATTACAAAACCAACAAAGAAATTATAATATAAAACTAAAAGTTACAAAACGAACTAAAATTACAAAAATAAATAGAAAATTCTAATTCTTCAAGGTAATTGGGTTTGAAATTAACTCTGTTCTAAAAAATTTGCTGTATAGTCATGAACACAACAAATACACTAGGGAAATTACCCCTATACTTTTACCTTTTGACGATAAACTACCAACTTATAAACAAGCAAGTTTATTTGAGTATAGAAAGATGTTGGTCCCAAGAAACCACTTTTTCAATAGTTAATTTGATCCATTTGTGATAAAAACTATTTAAACTCCAGTTCAAGAGAGGTTGATTAAAATTTAGCAAGAAAATAAAGTACAAAAATAAACTAATTGGTTGAGTTTTAGACTGATTAAGGATAAGAAATGCCAGGGGTTCAAAGGATCACCACCATAGACCACGTTCTTATATTAACCAATTCAACTCCTAAATTTTATTTAATCAGGACATGTGGATTTGTGTCCTTTTGGATCACATATCTTACAAGGGTCAAACCTCTCTCAAACTCAGGGACTCATTATTTGAAGATCCTCATGCAATTGTCTAAAAAAATTCTACTAGGGGTCTCGTAAAGAATTTGTGATTTCTATTGTGGTGTTTGAACTCATAGATCAGGGGTCTTATCAGGAGATTATGATTTCATTCTTGTTGGGATCAAGGGTCTCATCACCCCACAAGAACATTATGTATCTATCTAGAGAACTCGTGCAAAAATGGATAAAAAACATTTAATCACTAAGTATTGGAGTTAAATACAGTCAAGATAAAGAACGGGCCATGGTGCTACTCCCCATGCCCTAATAGAGAAACTACTTAGACATAATAGAAATGAAAAAAATAGACCTAGAGGAGGCTCTAAGGTCCTAGAATATGAGCTGACTTTGTACTTAGATTCCCCTTCCTTTCATAAGGATGAATGATGTCGTGCTTTGGTAGCTTTCCAATCATTACTTTGATAGCTTTTTTCTTGGTCAAAGGTTAGGGCTTTAATTACATTCTTTCCTCCATATAAAAGCTCATGGTCATTGGCCAACTTGCCTTTTTTCCCACTCATGGGAATATCTTTAACAACATCAATTGCTTGCCTCAAATGGAGAAATTTAATGAGTTGCCTTCCTTGAATATATTGACCATTCAACTTTTTTGACTCTCTTTGTTGTAGATTTCTACTACAGGTGAGTCAATCACCTAGAAATATAGTCGACGGAATAGCCAAAACATTCAAAAATACATTTTGTCTGTATAAATTAATTTTCCTTTCCTATTCAAATTTGAAGATTAAATTCCACTTTGGGATGCAAAAGATACGATCATTTTAGTGTGGGATACATAGGCACTGTGGAAAAATCTACAAACAATTTGAATAGATGAAAAGGTAGTCTATCAAGTGTCCAAGCCACTCAGAAATATATTTTTGCTGTAAAAATTAAATTTCCTTTTCAAGGCTTATATAATCATTAAATTTTGCATTGTGATGTAAAAGATATGGACATTTTGGTGTGGGTTATATATATCAGGCATTGGGGAATGTTGTGCAAACATCTTTTTAGAGTATTTTTGGGAGATCTTGATCTTTGGAGTAATTGGACCATTTTCCAACAAAATCTAAGCAAATATAATAAAAAATCCAATTAAAGAGAGAAAATCTAAACTAAGATATTAATTATAAAACTAGGGAAATAATACACAAAATGCTATTGAGGACTAATCTAAAAGATGCAAATAAAATTGATAAATATACATGTTAGTTACCCTTCTAGGAGTCCATTTTGGCCTTGAATTTTTCTATGAAAAGTGTACATAAAGACCTGTAGGATGACTAGTAAAAAGAGGAAGCCAAAGTACCTCACTGACAGAGAACAATCTGAAATACCAAGGATACCCACAACATCATCTTCAATACAAGACTTACTCATGAAGAGTTCACTTGTTTCATTGTTGAGTTTCAAACCAGAGGCAACCTTGAATTTCTCAAGAACTTTCATAGCTGTGGATGTATTCTTTTTGTCAGCTTTAGTGAACAAGATAAGTTAATCAAAAAATATAATTCCAGATACACCTATTTCAATAGAATCTTTAATGGGATTTATCAGATTGTTTTTGACATACAAACATAGAAGAAAACCCCTATATAGAAAACACAAATAGTAAGGTGCTAGGGGGTCCCTTGCCTTACACCATTTGTAGCCTTAAAAGGCATAGATGGGAGGCATTGACAAGCAATTCAAAAGATGCTAAATCAAAACACTCTAATCCATTGCAACCAACATAATGGAAATCCCATTTTACCCATCACAAATAAAATGTAGTCTTTCCTCATAGCATCATAGGATTTTGATATGTCAAATTTTGATGCAGATGTTCTTTTGACCACGAACAAAGGGAAATGAGCCGAGTAACTCAATTACAAATAAAATAGAATCACCCATAGACCTCCCCTTAATAAAAGCAACTTGATTCAAATCAATTAGATAACCCATAACATACTTAAACCCATTTGCCAAAAAATTTGTAATAACTTTATAGATGATATTGCAGAGACATATAGGTCTAAAATCCTAGATACGAGAAGCCCCAAGAATTTTCAGAATCAAAATTATAAAGTGTTGGATTTTGGGCTCTATAGGGGGGTGAATGTATATAAAATCACTTTCACAAAACACATTAGATCTTTAAGATATTTTCTAAAATATATTGCAATATTGAAAAGCAATTAAGATAAATTTTGAGAAAACATCAAAGGAAGGCTAAGATGTATATTTGTTCCAACCTAAAAAATAGGAGATGTACATCACTACCTAAAGGGGTCAATCTCTAGGATTTTAACCATGTCACACTTCTTATATTCCATTATAAGAGTTACAACATAAGACGACCCTCTTGGAGAAAGGAACCACTAACCATTACAAAGGTCTTACCTATATGCCTACCAAGAACCTTCTGCCTTCACCAATGACTTACCCATTCTTCTAGAAGATCTTCTGCCTTTGATCACCCTTCCTTCTTTAAGGAATTCCACCTCCTTATTCAAGGAGATCACCTTCAAGTCACCACTTTCTAGATAGAGGTTGGGAAGAAGAGTGGAGAGCTTCACAAGGTGTACATTAGAGTAGCTCTCTTACAAGGATCCTAACTCACTCAAATTGGATATAGAGTTGTAGATAAGCTTGAGAGAGATTAGGGGCTCTTGGTGGCAAAATCACTCAACTATAGAAAGGGAGCATAGAAGGAAAACTTGGAATGAAGATTAAGAGGCCATATTTATAGTTGAGGTTGCCTACTAGTCAGTAGAAACACTTAGGATCAAATTCTATCTATTTTGGGTGTTCCAACAGATATATTTTTGACTTTTGCAACACCTCAATGACTAGAAGCACTTTTATCCACTTTACCGTATAGTGATGTTGATGAGTTACCTTTTGGTAAACTCGACTGATGACTCTATATGAAAAAAAAATTGAATTTGTCAGTTGAGTTTATCCTAGATGAAACTAGGAGGATGAATTTAATTTGTTTTGTAAGTACATGGTGTCAATTGAGTTTCCACCAGGACTGAGTCGAGCAACCTAGGGTATTTCCAAGAGCCAAATAGGCTGTCGGTCAAGTTGTCACTAGAACAAACTTGACCGACTAGCCAGTCTGTGACCATATTTGACAAATGCCAAAAAAGTATTTAAATTTTCGAATTAAATGTCCCTAATTTTTTATAAGCTTATTTATGAGTTATACATTTAATACAAATGATCTAGAACATGATTCGAAAGAGATATTATCTATTATTCAAACTTGCATTTAACTAGGGTTTGCTAATTTCATCCTCTTCATGTGTCTATTATTTGAAAATGATCTAAAACAAATATATTAGATACCCATGAATGGAATGGTTTTGTCATCATCAAAATATGGACAACCCATAACTATTATGTCAACATTGTCCCCCTTTTTGAGATGACAAACCATTCCTTAACATATTGAAAAGGGATGAAACTTTTGATCATTTTTACCTTTGATATGTAGGGGGATACATGAATGTATACATGCATTTGCTCCCCCTAAATTTATGCTTACCTTCACCTGTAGGGTATACATGCTATACAATTAAAAAAAACAAGAGATATGCAATTTATAGATCAATTTCAGTATGTGTCAAGCTATCCCCCCTTGTCATATAAAAAAAGAAGGGCGAGGCTTATCGAACACATAAGCATGATAAACAAGCACCGATCAAGCTATAGAGATTTGAGAACATTAAGTAATAATTAAAAATATACATGCACACACAACAAAACTCACATAGTATCATGGAAAAGAGTTTAGGGTAGAAAAGATAATGACTATCACCAAAGGAAATTAAATGATGATGAAAAAAACACAGTGAAGAACCGCATGAAGATATAAAAATAGTATCCTTATATACATGTGCCCCTTCAAAATACATGCTAAATGTACACAATGATAGATACATGGACACTCTCAAACCTAAGAACTAAATATCTAGATCATCTACGTCAAGTTCTTCATCAATAGGGTTGTAGTCCTCATCACTAACGTGCTTAGGGAGCGCATGAGTAGTAGTGGCCTTGTCACCATCATCATCAGAACTCTCTACATCACCATCAGTGTCGACATCATCAGAAGCCACTTCATCAACTTCCTCGTCTGTCTCCATCTCCTCATCAGGGGAAAAAGAGCGAGTGCCTGACCACATAAGAAGTTTGTCTCTCAAAGATATGTAGGTTTCAAGTAACACCTTTGCTTTCTAAAATGAGGGTGTAGAAACCCAATCAAAGTTAGCAAGGATTATAGAGGCAAGTCCAGGTGGAAGGGCAAACAACTAAGTAGTGCTCGGCTGAGTATGGGAGGAAGTAGGTGTAGGTCCATCACCAGAATTAGGGTGTGTAGCGAAAGAAGCGTACGACTGAGCATGGTAAAACTAATCATAGGCATATGTGGTATAATCAGTAGGTGTGAAAGAAGGATAGTATGATGGATATGGGTTAGGGAATGATAAGTTCATGTTTGACATAATGTGAACTAAAACCTAGTGAAGATGCTCATGGTCCTACATATTGTAGGCATTTTGGTGCATCATGTAACCCATGAGGGTATCAATTGACACAGAAAAAGAATCCCTATTAGGTCTAGGTGGTGGAGGAGGAGGATGGGTGGAGGAGGAGGTGCTAGGGGTGAATAAGCTTGAGTATTGGGATAACTTCTTGATTGCAGTGTCACTGATACACACACCTTTTTGGTTTTGAGGACATTTCAAGTATTTGAAGAGTGAATTCTCAGTGAGGGAATGAAACATATCACAAATCAGATTGGGAAAGGGAGGTTGTGAGTTACGGGTGTTCTGTTATGAGTCAAAGCAGGTCATGTGATGAAGAATGTATTTGGCCCACTTAGACATGAATACCCTTAAGGATCCAATTCAAAATCATATAGAGTTCTCTGCATGTCCATTTGTTTTCTCTTGGCGTGGACATTGCACTTCACTTGGAATGCAACGATGCCTGATTGTAGGTGATTGGAAGAAGAGGGTAGGATGGATTTCTTACTAAAAGGTAGGTAAGACTTCTTCAAATCTTTGTGAATGTTAGATGGTGATCATTCCAGTTCAAAACTTTTGTAGAAATCCTTAGGATAAAGGAAGTCTAGGTGATTTTTATAGGTAGACAACCAATGAATGTGGGGTTTTATCCAGTCCAGTAAGAATTGAGGTTATCCTCAGAGATTATGAGACGAGTTCCTGCAACCATGGAAGTAAGGTGATTTTGGTTCTATTTGGAGGAGCAAGGGTGGTGTAGTTCCATGTTAAATCGACATAGAACTCATGGACATCCTTAGTGCAAATACCACTATTGAAAAAGTGATGTCACTCAATGCAAAGAGCACCAAGGCATTGATTCATAAAGTGTTTCTTGATTTTAGTCAAGAAATCATCCTTAGATTCCACCAAAAGTCTGAAAGGAAAAGGGTCATGAGGGAGAAAATCCTTATAGCAGTTAACAACTTGTATGTGAATGAAAGAGGCTCCATCATAGACAAGGATATGAGTTGCATAGTTTGTGGTAGGATTGGAGGTGTTCCTAGATGAGGATCTTCTCTTCTTCCTATTGGTAGCTATAGAGGATTAGAACTAAGAGAAAGAGAGATGGAATCAAGAGCTCCTTCATCAAGAACAACAAAAAAACCACCTACAAACGACCTAGGGTAGATTAGGTGAGAGAAATTAGGTCAGAAAAGGCTAGGAAAAAGGTTGGAAGGGGTCTAGGGTTTGAGGACAAAATAGAATGGGGGGTTGTATGTTGACTTCCTCTAATTTAGAGGGAAGAAATTAGATGACTGATCCCACTTACCAGTTATGACACAGTGTTGTCAGTCGAGTTTGCTATTTGGGTAACCCAATTGACACTG
This sequence comes from Alisma plantago-aquatica, assembly GCA_963693085.1. Classification (NCBI taxonomy): domain Eukaryota; kingdom Viridiplantae; phylum Streptophyta; class Magnoliopsida; order Alismatales; family Alismataceae; genus Alisma; species Alisma plantago-aquatica. The sequence goes on from OY856411.1 coordinate 279,154,839, forward strand.
TGTGTAGTTCTATCCTCAACCTACCCATCGGTCGAGTTACCCCGGGGTAAACTCGGTCGACAACCAAGTCTTTAATAAAGATAATAAAATGAATTCTAGGGTCTTATAGCATTATGTAAATGCATTCCTATACCCTATCATGTATTTTAATCATATACATTCACTTTTTTAATCATAATGGGCTACTATTTTGTGATAAAACACACATTTTACAAATAATATAAATTTGAGAAAAACATGGAATTTAATTTGGAAAATAAAGCAACAAAGTAGCAATTGATGAGAAAATATGATCAAAACATAGAGGAATATGAACCTCATATCTAGGAGACATAATATATCATTAAAACCATTGATAAGCAATTTTTATCTGATGGAAGTAAATTGCTCTCTAGCTAGAGATTTAGTGAAGATATCCACAAGTTGATCTTTCGTGTCCACATGAGTGATATATATATGTCTTTCTTAGCATTCTGGTCACAAAGTAAATGATGGTGGATCTCTACTGTTTATCTCTACTATGCAATATAGGATTGTATGAAAATTTGAATGCACTAGTATCGTCACAATAGATGGGGTAAGCATCATAGAAAACATTAACATCTTGGAGTATTTGCTTCATCGAAAGGACTTGGGCACAATAAATACCAATTGCAATATATTCAACCTCAATAGTTGATAGAGCCACAATGTGTTTCTTCTTAGAAGACCAAGAAACTAAACATGGTCCTACGAGGAAGGAATTTCCACTTGTGCACCTTCTATCAACTAATCACCTGACATAATCCACATCACTTTAGGATTTAAGAGTAAAGTCCCTTGACTTAGGATACATATTCCAAAATTTTGGGTTTTGGCTAGGTATCTCAAAATCCTCTTAACGTCTATAAGATAAGATTTTTCTAGGGTTTTATTGAAATATAGCACACAAACCACCACTAAACATAATATTCAGTTTAGAGGTTGTTAGGTATTGAAGTTACCAATCATACCTAAATAGAGCTTCTCATCACCTTTCAACTTCTTCATCCTTACCAAGTTTGGCAGTGTTGGACATGTTAGTATCCATTGGCGTTGTGTTCCCCAACCTAGATCACTTCAAGAGTTCATTAGTGTACTTTCCTTGGTTGATGAAGTTTCCTTCTTTTTTTTACTTGATTTGGAAGCTAATTAAGAATGTGAGCTCCCCCATCATTCACTCTGCATGAGAGTGCTATACTCCCTAAAAGGATCAAGATTGATCCCGCCAAAAATGATATCATCAACATAAATTTGAAAAATAAGAAAATGTTAATAGTGTTTTTTTAAATAGAGAGTATAGTCAACTTTTATCATGACATATCCACTATCAATTAAAAAGTTTCTTAATTTCTCATAACAAGATCTAGGGACTTGTTTGAGTCCATAAAGAGCCTTTTGTAATAGATAAGCATAGTTAACATGTATGTCATGTTCAAAGATAGGAGGTTGAGGCACATAGACTTCCTCCTCTATTTCTCAATATAAAAACACACCTTTTTGACAACCATTTGATAAAGCATTTTTTCTTATAACTAGAAAAAGCAAGTTGCATTCTAACAGATTCAAGTCTACAAAACAGGAGCATAAATTTCATCAAAATTGATACCTTCATGTTGGTTGTAACCTTGTACTACTAACCATTCCTTACCACCTTACCACTTTCAACAAGCTTGTTCCTGTAGACTCACTTGGGGCCAATAATATTTCTATCACTTGGTCTCGACACTAGACTCCACACCTAGTTCGTTTCAAATTGTTTGAGTTCTTCTTGCATGACTAGAATCCGTTCATCACCCTCAAGGGATTCTTTGACATTATTTGGCACAAATTGTGACATGAAGGCATTGTGGGCTTGTTCTTTGTTGAAAGAATCCCACATATTCACTCTTTCAAATGGGTTGCCTATGATGAGATCTTTAGGATGATTTTTAACAAGGTGGGAAGTGGGATCCTTCTAAGCATCTTCTTTAGGGTCTTAATCTTCAACTACCTCTTTTCCTTTGTTGTTGATTTCTAGTTCATTCAATCTAGGAATTACTTCATCTACAACATCATCATTCACAACATTCTTGGAGATAGGAGTTAGTTAACAATTTTAGTTTCTTCTATTCTAGATAGTTCAATGTTAAACACTGTATAGGATCTACTTGTAGTGCTATAGCCAAGAAAGAAAGCCTTGGAAGATTTTGCATCAAAATTATCAAGAGAGTCTTTGGACTTTAAAATAAAGCATGGACAACCAAATATATGAAAGAAGTCAATAGAAGAATTTCTACCAGGACATAACTCATATGGGGTTTTCTTTAGCAGAGGATGTGTGAAAACTTGATTTTGCACAAAACAAGCGGTGCTAATGGCTTCATCCCACAACTTCTTAGGAATGTAATACCCTAAGAGAATTATCCTAGCCATTTATCACAAAGACCTATTCTTCCTCTATACTACACTATTTTTTGAGGTGATGGGGGGAAGAAAAGTTGTGCATATAGCCATATTTTTCACAGAAACTTTCAAAAAAGTCTTTTCAAATTCTTCCCCATGGTCACTTGGCAAAGAGATGATTCAACATGAAGGTTTGTTTTCAATCAGTTACAAGGAAATACTTGCTACCACAAAGATTTTGAGTTCTCATTGGTCCAAATTTATCAATGAAGAAGTTTAAGAATTTTCTTGGCACCCAGGACTCCTTTTGATTTAAAGGAGTATTTGGTTTTCTTTCCTTGTGTACAAGGTTGGCATTCCTCATCCTTCTCAAAATCCAACTTAGGAAGTCCTTTTATCTAATTAATTTTGGCTCAACTTATTCAATTGATCATATTTACATGACTAATCCTACAATGCAACCAAGATATATCATTTTTATCAACAACGAGACATTTAAAAGAATAGGCTTAAGACAATCAAGAACAATAATATAAATATTTCTATTTCTAGTTCCCTTGTATATAACATTGTAAGTGAGGGAATATAGAAGCAAACATTTAAGAGAGGTAAAAAGAACAAGATATCCATTATCACACAATTGACTAACACGAATTAACTTGTGATGTAGTCCATCCATAAGAAGAACATTATTTATGCATAGTGAAGCACCTACATCACCCTCACCTACCAATTTTCCTTTGTTGTTGTTCCCAAAAGTCTCCGAAAATCCTTTTCTTTTTGAAAAGTGAAGTGGCTCATCTCACCGGTCATGTGCTAGGAGCAACCACTATCAACAATCCATTTTTCTTTTTCCTACAAGAAAAGGAGAGGCTAGTTCCCAATTCAAACTTTGGGACCCGATGTTAGCTTGGGGACCCATTTCATGTATGGGTTTGTTCCCATCTTCTTATAAGGACAAAAAGTAGAGTAACGATCATCACTTTTGCAATGAGCACAAACCATTGGCATCTTGGAGCCAAAACTCTATCCATGTATTGGAGTTTCCTTTATTTTTTTTTCTTACCTTTGCCCTTGTTCTTTAGGCCTCCCTCATATCCCAAACCACTACTACCCGCTTGTCTAGTAGAGTGTTTTAGGACTTCATTTAGGGACTTTTTCCCTTTGAATGTTTTTTTCAAGGATTCTCTAAGCATATGATTATCATCACTAAGAGTTATGACAATAGAAGAAAGATGAGCAAGATCATCTTCAACATGCAATGAATCGGCCTCCAACAGAGAGATTTAATTAAATAAGAATCCTTTTCAATATTTAAACTAGCTACTTATATACTAGGAAATATAGGCCTAGATTCAATATCATTATCTCTAGCAAGAAGTATAGCATTTTCAGTCCTAAGCATGACAAGTTCATCACCATAAATTTGGTTTTCATCTATAAGATTATTCATTTTCTTTAGATAAATACCAATTTCAATTTCAACACCAATTATTTTGAACTTCAAGTTCAAGAAATTGCTCATGCAAAGAATAATATTGTCATTATGATTTTCTCATTTTGTTCAAGCACTTCAATTCTAGCATATAAATCATCTATGATTTTCCCTAATATCTTACTTTTAGATTTGCACTTTGAATAAGAAGAACAAGAATCATGAATCATATTGCTAAGAGCATCTTTTGAATGTTCATTTAGAATTACCTTACTTACCTCACTTATATCTTGACTTGTTCTAGCCATTAGGGCCATGTGGCAATCTCCTTCATTTGATCTAGAATAACTAGAAGAGCAATCCTCCCACGTGGCATGTGATGCATCTTTGACCCTTCTTTCATTCTTTTCCTTCTTCTTGATTTTTTTTCTCCTTTTTATAGTCTTCCTTATTCCTATGGCTACTCTTGTGGTGTGACTTCTTGGATTTTGGACACTCATTTTTGTAATGTCCCTTTTTAACACATGCATAGCATATAGGAGTAGAGGAGGAGGATGCTTTTCCCTTAAAATGATTTCCCTTTGAATAATTGGCTTCAAGGTCACTTGGGGATTCATCTTCACTTGATGGTGGAGAAGCTTGGAAAGAAATTTGTTATTTTTGCACTATGGCTTCAACTTGAGCTTTGAAGGTTTCCTCCTTCATCTTATTGGATTCTTTCTCATATAGCTTTTCTTCTTCTTCTTCTTGATTCTCAAGCCTTATTTCAAAAGCTTGTAGATTTCTTATGATCTCTTCAATAGTAATATCACCAAGAAAATTTGTCTCTTCAATGGTGGCCACCTTTGTTTTCCACCTCTTGGGTAGATATCTAAGTATCTCTGACTTGATCATTCATTGGTCTATAGGACGACTCAAAGCCTCAATCCCATTCAAAATAGTGTTGAATCTTGAATACATTTTAGAAACTGTTTCTTTCCTCCCCATCTTGAAGTTTTCAAGAAGACCATTAAGCATATACACCTTGAATTCTTTGACTTGCTTTGTGCCTTCATAAATGATGCAAAGCTTGTCCCAAATATCATAGACTATATCCCAAGAAAAAATTCCGTTGAAGTCGATTGGAGTGAGGGCAGAGTAGATGATGTTAATGGCTTTAGCATTGAGTTGAGCTTTCTTCAAGGTAGCATCATCCCATATATCAACTTCTCCATCTACCGCTTTGTATGGAAAGAAACAACCTTCCACATCTCATAGCTCATGTCTTGGATGTAGAATTGCATTCTCCTATTCCAATATAGGAAGTTTGTTCCATAAAAGATGGGTGGATGCATGGAGAATCCACCCTCTATGTTGAGAGATCCCAAAATACTTTTTCCCATCTTCTCATCTCATTGGAGTACTTAGTTGGAGAAGAACAAGATCTGATACCGATTATTGGATATATGGGATATAGAGGGGTGGTGGTGAATAGAGCAAAAAGTACTTTAAAAAAACACATTATACCTTCAAGATATTTGCTAATAAAGATTGCAATATTGGAAATCAAGGGAGAGAGATTGAGAAAACACCAAAGGAAGGATAAGATGTATAGTTTTTCCAACCTCCAAACTAGGAAATGTACATATAATACCTAGAGGGGTCGATCTCTAGGATTTCAACCTTGTCACACTTCTTATATTCCATTGTAAGAGTTACAACATAAGACCATCCTTTTCAATCACAAGGGCTAAACCAACCTTTTTGGAGAAAGGAGCCAATAACCATTACAAAGGTCATACCTATCAACCTAACAAGAATCTTCCACCTTCACCAAGGACTTACCCATTCTTGTAAAAGATCTTCCACCTTTGATCACCCTTCCTTCTTTAAGGAGTTCACCTTCAAATCACCACTTTGCTAGAAAGAGGTTGGGAAGAAGAGTGGAGAGCTCTACTAGATGAACATTAGAACATCTGTCTTATAAGGATCTTTAACACCTGGGCCCACTGCCCAAGGCTCTAGTAGAGTTTCAAGAATGACAATTGGCCCCATAGACCACCACTAGCCTTAACTGCACACTTTATCCTCACTCACGTGCAAGCCATGGTCAAATTCCCGACTAGTCACCCATCCTAGTACTACTCCAAGCTGAGCACGCTTAACTATGGAGTTCTTAGTGATGGGCTTCTTGAAAAGGAGGTGCACCTTTGTGATATGGGTAGTCCAATCATTCCATTTAAGATAGTTTCATCCGAGGCCTCAAATCCTAGGACTTTACAATCTCCCCCACTTAGACTCTTGATGTCCTCATCAAGGCTCAACCATATGGCCTCATAATATCTCCCCATTTTAGTGTAGACCCAGAATAGATCATGGACACCCAACTCCCGATCACGGAATACCAGTGCAAGGGTGGCTACGTCAACCATGGACAACCCTTTCCAACATGCATGGACCGCATGACTCAAGACTGGCATGTCACATGCCCATGTGGGCCCCACCTACTAGAGGGGTTATGGCTCTGATACCATCTGTCATGGAACCAGAATCCCAGAGCATGAATAATAACTACACCAAACATTGCTAACATGAAACACAAACTAAACTCACCTTACATTAAGCTTTACGCTTCCGCATGTTGCCTTTGGTATACGTTTGGTTCATGGGACTGGGATTCGGGTTCCGTGATAGGATCCTAACTTAGTCAAATTGTATGTAGAGTTGTAGATAAGCTTGAGAGAGATTAGGTCTCTTGGTGGCTAAATTACTCAACTATAGCAAGACAGCATAGAAAACAAACTTGGAATTAAGTCCAACGACCCCTATTTATAATTCAGGTTGCCTACTAGCCAGTAGAAATACCTATGGCCGAATTCTTGTCGCTTGGGTGTTCCAACAAATATATTTTTGAGTCTTGCAACACTCTAATGGCTATAAATACTTTTCAATACTTTACTATATAATGTTGTCGACTGAGTTACCTTTTGGAAAACTCGACCGATGACACTATATGACAAACCACTTTGAAGTTGTCACTCGAGTTTCTGGACGCAACTCGGCCGATGTCTTTATTTGTTTTGTAAGTTTATGGTGTTGATCAAGTTGTATCCAGGACAAACTTGGCCAACCTTGGGTATTTCTAAGAGCCAGATAGACTGTCTCTCAAGTTCTCACCAGGACAAAGTTGACCGACAAGCCATTCAATGATCATATTTGAAAAATTCCCAAAAAGTGTTTAAATCTTCAAATTAAGTTCTCCTGATTTTTTCCCAACATTATTTACAAGTCATGCATTCAATACAAATGATATACAACATTATTATAACATGGATATTATCTATTCTTCAAACTTGCATTTGCATTGGTATGACTTGTTTTATGGAAAACTAGGGTTTGCTAATTTCATTCTCTTCATGTACCTAATACCTAAAATTGATCTCAAATAGACATATTAGATACAAGTCATTGGAATGGATAAGTAATCATCAAAATATGGATATTATCTAATATGTCATTAGATATACACCATTATTCTAACATGGATATTATCTATTCTTCAGACTTGCATTTGCATTGGTATGACTTATTTTTTGGCAAACTAGGGTTTGCTAATTTCATTCTCTTCATGTACCTAATACCTAAAATTGATCTCAAATAGACATATTAGATACAAGTCATTGGAATGGTTAAGTAATCATCAAAATATGGACAATATATAACTATTAGGTCAATATAAAGGTCTTGTTACACTCCTTGAGTATCTTTCCATTGTCAAAGGAATTAAGTACAATCTTAGTAACATAAGGCTCAATAACGTGACAACATCTTTTGAAGAAAACAACATTATAACCATATGGCCCATGTGACTTATCCTCATTTGGGTTCTTAAAAACCTCATAAACCTCCTCTTTAGTGACCCATTTTCTCAAAGATTCGACTTATCATTTGACAAAATAGGTAACATCCAGTCTATATTCCAACTAACATAACAATTATTAGCAAAATTGAAAACATTATCATAATGTGAGACAATGCAATCGGTTGTAATATTGATATCATAAACAACCTCACTATAAATGTCAAGGGTGTTAATAATTTTCCTGATTCTTCTTGTCTTGAGGCAAGTATTATAGAAGGAAGAGTTTCTATCACCAAGCTTCAACAACTGAATTCTAGATTTCTATATTATCGAACTTTCTTCATCATCAACGTTTTGATTGAATTTTTCCTAGAATTGATAATTCTAGTTGTGCATTAATATCTATAGGAGTAGCATCAAACTTCCTTTGCAAGTCAATAGCAGTAGCCTCCAGTTCCCTAGTATGAGAAAGGAAGTTGCCTACAAATTGGTTGTTCTATTCTAGGATCTGATCTTGAATCGTTTAATTTTCCGTATAGTCTGCAGATAGGAGCCGTCAACATGTGAGTCTATTTGTTCTTTTATGATGTCCAAATCTATTTAGTACTACTTGTGTCTACTTCATACAATGATGAGTAGATCTATTTTTCTTGGGCTTGGGGGAGTGACTCCCATGTCATGTCCTATTAAACAATGAATTTTATTTACCTTTAGTTAATCACTGTTCTTTACTAGAATTAATGATATTTTTATATATGTGCTTGACAAGAAATCTTGTATGTATGTATTATTCTTCTCATATATACTTGGAAGGTATAAATTGAAGTACATATGTGTTTTCATAACTTTGTTTCTTTAACAACAAGAGTATCTTGGAAGTGAAGATGCTTTCAAGGTTTTTGATAGTTTTATTCGATATATATGTATGATGGTGCAATATAAGGGTAAACTGCTCTCCATAACAGGGAGGGGGCTAAGAAATTGAACCTTCCTTTGTGATTATACATCTTGGTTGTGAATTCGTTGTTGTTTCAAGGCATCATAGGATAGTGAAACCCTGTTCTCAAGAATCCTTTATCCAAATTGATCTTTAACATAAGAAATTTCCATTTTAGTTCTTTTCTTTTAATTACATAATTACAAAATCCTCTCTTGATAAAAAGATCTAGATTGCTGAAGTTCATCGCTCTTGTGTTAAAAAAACCTCAATCCTTTGGGACATGACATTGACTAAAGAAAACCTATACACTTGTGGGGGTGAAGGAGTTTAGTTGATTACAAATTTAAAACTCGTTTGAAAAGAAACCAACAAGTCTTTGGCACTGTTTCTAGGGAGCATTGGTATTTTGTCAGAGTAAAAGGTGTTGATTAGTAAGCAAGACTAGAACACATCAAAAACCATCATACCATCATACCATCACTGATTTGTAGTGCACCATGATCATATCATCATTATTATCACTTGTTGTATCTTCCATTTTCATTTGTGTATCTCACTCACTTTCTTATTTGTAGGTCTATATGTGGCATTAAAAAAGGGGTCTTGAGCCTTCCATATTTCTAATCTTGGAAATTGAACACATTATTAGCAGTCTTAAAAAAGAAAAGAAGAGTGAACCTCAATCAAATTTGGAGGAATCACAACCTTCACCACCGACATCTTCACTCGAGTGCCTAGATCAACAAGAATAATCAATCATGGAAGATGATCGACACCTTGAGGACTTCTCTATTCCATCTACAATAAACATTTGTGGAGTTATCAATAGTCCACAAATTGAGGCAATTCAATTTTTTATCAGCCCCACATCATTCAATTGATACAATTGAACATATTCAGAGGGACAATGATGAAGGACCAAACCTCTAAAATTGATGATTTTCTACATTATCTAAATATTTTCAAGATAAATGGCATTCCTATTGATGGGATCTACCTTCTTCTTTTTCCTCACCTTGAGAAATAAAGCCAAGACGTGGTTCTCTTCTTTTCTAGGAAACTCCATAAATAGCTGGGAGGAACTCCTCAAAGTTTTCTTAGCTAAATTTTTTGTACCAAGCAAGACTACACAATTGAGTAGCCAGCTCACCAATTTTTCTCAAAGGTATGGAGCAACCTTCTATGACACATGGGAGATGTTCAGAAACCTTCAACGTCTTTGTCCACATCATGGTTTAAGAAATTGGCTTCTTATATAAAACTTTATATAATGGTTTATTCTGTAATACCATGATGTCCATTGATGCTGCAAATGGAGCTTTAATGAACAAATCCTACAGGGAGGATTCTGTCATAATTGAAGACATGGCAATAAATCAATTGACAATGGAGCACTGAAAGAAGTAGGAAACCTTCTTCTTCAAACATTGCTTCTAAAAAGCAAGTTGGCATGCACGTAGTTTACACAATGAACTTAATTGCTGCAAAGCTAGATGCCTTATGTTAGAAGTTTGAGAACCTAACCACCCAAATGGCTCAACCAGTCAACATAGGTTGTGAAGCTAGTGAAGCTCCTAGGCATGTTTCTTCTACATGCTATTCTTATTTTTTTTCCATTTGAGGAAACCTGAGAACAATGGAATATTGGGACAACTAGATCTATAATCCATATTCAAATACTTATAGTCTGGGCTAGAGAGATCATCCCAACTTTTCCTACTGCAACAACAATGTTCAAAATCCACAACAACATGTCCGACATAAACCATATATAGGGAGTAGGCCCCCTATGGTTAACTGGGTTTCAACAAAAATGCAAACACAAATTTAAATCAGCAACCACCATAAAAGTCCAATTTGGACTCCCACCTAGAGAATTTTGTTTCATAAGAAAAATGATGAACTTTGTCAACAAGGACAATTCATGAAAGATTCCATTCACCAACTCTATTCTATGGTGGATGGAATCACTACTCATACAAGAATGTAGGAGAACCAAATTGATCAACAAGCCCTTTCCAATCAAAGGAACATTCTGATTTGTTCCCTAATCAACTGAAAATGAATCCAAGAAAGACATGAAAGTTGGTGGATTTGAGGAGTGGAGCTGTTATAGGAGAATCTTCTTCCCCATCAAAGAGGATATTTGAAGAAGTTGTTGACACCGATAACGCTAAAGAAACTAGATCTGAAAGGAATAAATCTACAACACATGCTCCAGATGATGATTCTTCAAGCAAACGTCATGTCCTTTTCTCACATAACCTTTACACATTGCTTGATGATAAGAAAAATCTTCCTAAAGTAGAAGTTGATTCTTTTGAAGAGGATAATGAATTGACCAAAAAAAATATGTACATAAGACCATTCCTGTTGCACATCAGAGGCATATGTCCTTAGATCGAATAAAAGATATACTAAAAAAGAGGTGTATAGCTTTGGCACAACTATTTCCTACTACATATCAGAGCACAAGCCCTTTGCTTTGACATCCCCATCATGATGAGGTACATAGTTGATATTATCTTGTTTGATTTCTACATTGAGGACTACATATTTCAAGATTAGGGCGGACCAATCGACTGGTAGTGTAGTTTTTAGTTCTTCTTTTCTTTTCTTTTATTTAGTTTGTTACATATAGTGTAAATATTTGGTGTGTTTAGAGGTTTATTTCTCTTCTTTGGATTTAATTCTCTTTTTAGTGATATGTTTGTCCAAACTTTTTAAGAGATTAATTGAAGAAACCTTGTACAAGCCTTGCATCAATTAATTGATTTTTTTTCCAATTACATTTGCTTTATTTTTGTTTCATGCCATTAGTCTACATTCTCATCTATTTTCACTCATTATTTCCCAATACTTATAACAACCTATTCTTTTTGGTTCAATTAATATTACATCATTGTTTAGCATTCTAGATGCTTTTGTCAAATCCTTGGTGCATTTTCAACCACTCTCTCGATGATTTTTTTTGAAATAAGTGTGAAGTTTGGCTTGATTATGCAATCCAGTTAATCTATTATTCTTTAGGAAAAATATTTAAGTTTAAGTCCACACGATTCTCAAGCAGAGCCTAAATTATTCCTATTTATCTTGGATGGTTTCCCAATTTTTTTATACATATATTCCCCACATAAGATGGCTAAACTACCCACATGTCATGTTATCCTAGTGTAAGTTTGATCCGGCCACGACAGTTAGGTGCTACATCCTTAAGAGAGTAAATTGATCCCAACCAACGATCCACATGTGCATAAGTCTATTCTAGCATCTGAGTTTTAGAACACATGCTTCATTTTCTCATTCTTTATCTAAAAGAGAAGAGATTATTGCTAGATTCAACTAGGTTCCCTCTTTTAGTATTCTTATAATCAAGATAATTATGTTGCATATTCACTATTTATTTTGCTAAGTGATATAAATTCTACTAATCTATTTCAGTTGTTTTTTTGCTATTTTTGCTAAATGGAAATATCTATCTTGGGTGTTTGAGTTGAACTCATGGCTAATAGCATAAACACCTTGACTATTGGTTGGTTTGTCTTGATCTTATACTTCTTTTATTTCATTGATGCATGTGCCTATTATTTTCTTTAGTTGGTTATCAATTATACTTTTTGTTTGAAGAAAACTAATGGTTCAAGCTTAGGGTTAGTTTATGTGAAGAGTGTATAACACCTTTTTTCCTACTCTTGCATGCACTTCTCAATCTAGATTTGCTTTAATTTATCTCTAATCATGCTAAATTTTCTACTATATTATTATTTTTACTTGCTCCATGATTTTGATTATAGGCACAACCTTTTGGCATTAAAATGGGGAGAGAAAGACCATCATATAATCCACCATCTCATTCACCAAAAATCCAAATTTTTAGAGGATCAATAGTGTAGAAATAGTCAGTGACATGCCACATTAAGATTTTGTCACGCCATGTCACATTGCAAAATCTAGAGCAGCATATTAGCAACACACCATGTTGAATTTTGACATGACGTGTCAAAATCAGTTAACACGTCGTGTTGAGACTTCAACACAACATGCCACAATATAAAATTTGTGACCAAAATTCTAGAGTAATTTAGAAACATGCCATGTCACTCAGTGACTCACCGTTTCACTCTTAGTCGATTAGTTACAAATGAAGGAAACACAAGTGACGTGTGATGTAGCTTAACCTACACTCCATGTCACCTATAGAATGCACTCCAAATGATTGTAACCGCTTCAAGTCTATATATATGACCCAAGCCACCTTGGGACAATTACAATGCAGTATTACATGTCTATTGGAGTGGGACTTGAGCAGAGAAGATCCAAGAGAATTTGGATGCATTCAATTAAGGAAAAGTTGGTTTCTTGTGTAGAATGCACTCCAACACGATTGTAACCGCTTCAAGTCTATATATATGACCCAAGCCACCTTGGGACAATTACAGTGGAGTATTACATGTCTATTGGAGTGGGACTCGAGCAGAGGATATCTAAGAGAATTCGGATGCATCCAATGGAGGAAAAGTTGGTTTCTTGGGAGAGAAACTTCTTCTTCCTCCTTTTTCGATAGTGCAACAAGATTTCCATCCATTCTCTTCTCTCCACTTTGGAGAGAAGGTTCTTGGATATTTTTCAACTAGAAAGGATGAAATATTGAATACTTGATCTGAGTTCTAACTCTATCCTACCTCTTCTATGAACATATGTGATGCGACCGAAACCCACTAACCAGGGTTTAGGTTTGTCAAGGAGGGATTATACTCTCTTTAAACTTTTAATCACTTACTTAGTATCAAGCAATTGTTTCTTTTATTTTATTTTATAGAACTAATGAAACATCATGTTAACTAGAAATAAATACTGAATTATGAAAATCATGAAAGGTTACAATAGAGTTTGACTTTCACATAAATGTAAGAGTTTATGCTTTAATATAGATCAACTACAAATAATTATAAACTTCTCTCTTTTCTCACGCACTCATTCCTAGGATCTAGACGAAGGATAAGAAACCATTTAACTAAGCTAAACTATTTCTTTGTAAAACATCTTCTCTACCCTCGATAAAAGATGGTTTCTGCCTCTTCTAGTGGAGGTAGTGTGTTACTCAAAAAATGTTTCAGTAGGTTGCTTAGATACTCACTCATAAGTAGAAAATCAACATGTAACCATGATGTTTCAAATGTTATAGATAATGGAACTAAATAAAAGTGCATATAAGAATAACAGTTAAAGCTGTAAATCATTCAACATGAAAAGTGTTACCTGAAAAAGGTTTTAGTAGGTTGATGAAATACTTGCTCAATAAGTAGAAAACCAATAGGTAACCATGATGTTTTAAATGTTATAGATAATGAAACTAAATGAAAATGCATATAAGCATAACATTTAAAGCTATAAATCATTCAACATGGCTGGTTATTTGATAGTAACTGTAGTAAATAAATTAAACCAATCATATGTCTTTTAGTCCATTTATTATGTCTTGGACCCACATTTTGTATCCACAACACATGAAAGCATCACATCAAGATACCAAATCAATGTAAAAACTTAGAATAATGACCATATTTCTAAGTCTAAAATTACTATCAACCCCATCTACACTGGGCCTTGTCATGTATGACTCTCAACGGTTAATGGGAGTCACCAAATATCTCGACTCCTCCTATAAACCCGGGTAATCAGATGGAGATTCAAAGTACTCTGACTTACTCTAAATCAATGGTCCTACCAAAAATGACCACTGACCAGCAAAATATGTAACACTAACATCCCTGGATGGTGTTGGATACCACACTACAATACGGAGTCTTCCCCCACTGACCTAGACCCCCACACCCTTATGCGATGCTTTCTGTCTAACTCAATCTAAAATGATCCTCCTATCGGTAGCATGTCCCCCCCGGAGTATAGACCTCATGTAAATGATTCTATAGTGTTTGGAGCATCTAACAACTAATGATATATAATTATTTTGATAACGTCTTTATCATTACTAACATTACCCTAATACTTATGACTGAGCATTAGGAATAAAACATAAAAATCATCTGGCTAAAAAAACAACTTCCAAGATTTCTCTCAAACTCACTTTTAATTCTTTTATATCCTGAATAGGAAAAAATGAAGGTTTCTAGTGCCATGAATTCCACATTTTCATTCACATACTACATGGTAACTCACACGATGAAGATTTTATCAAAATCATAGCACAATGTATGCTTTATAATGCATTTCTCCTACAAAAATTTAGTGATTAAGCATATAGATTTTATAATACAAATCACTAAGTAAGAATCTTTACAAAAACATCATTATACCAAGTTTATTTGTTGCAAATAAATGTTATAAGGTGATTTTACACCCACCTAGATTTGAATCTATGTTCCTGATCTCAGATCTAAGCTTCCAAGTCCAAAATTTAGTCTGTAGATCTTGTATTTAGGGTTAAAGCTCAAAAACATCTACTAACGGTCTGATCTCAGATCTATCGCTAAAAAATGACTAGCTAGAGGAAGAAAATGAAGAGGGAAGGATTAACATGACATATGATGAGTCAAATAAGAGATCTTTACTAAGAAAGGGAGGAAGAGAGAAGAGATCTACTATTTAAAACTATTTACCATGATTGATTCATGGCTAGGTTATCAGTCTTTCCCTTGTTCTTCATGTTGTCCATAAAAATTTCCATAGAAATCACCTATCCATCAAACTCTTGAGAGGTTTAGGGCTCTAGTTGTGTGAACAATTGAAATATGAGTCCAACAAGATAAACTTAGTCAGATTCAAATATGTATAGAAAGTTTTTTAGTCATTTTACTAACAGACTGTCTTGGGCAGAGAAACAATCTCTTTTTGTCAGTTTGCATGGCTCGTTGATCTACGTGGCCTATAGGATTGTGGGTGATTGGTATGCATGGCTGTCAGCTTGCATGGATGTTGGTCTACATGTTGTTGGCCTACATGGCCATCGACCTACATGTCGTCGGTCTGCGTGGCCCTCGACGTATGTGTTGTTAGTCTGACAAAACTACATACTAATTCCAGATCTACACATGCTTATTAAAACTATCACAACTCTTTAATACCGACTCCAATTTGGTTCAGTCTTTTTATGCTAGATTTATAATTGAATTCCCTACAATACGAATGTATTAATGTAATAAAATTCTCAATTTATAATTTCTTCATTAATTATTTCCTCAAGCATCATTAATTGTCTCCCACATACATGTTTGGGCTATCTCTATATCAAACCAAGCTCGGATCTCATGGTATGCTCAAGTTAAGGTTTTGATTACTAAAGGATAAGTTCAAAATAAAACAAGTCTGAAATTAATGACAAGGTAATTACGGTACTAACAAACACATAATTAACATTAAGGTTATCTATATCCCTATAATTACTAGTAAGAAGAGTTTTGGGTTGTAACAATCCCCCCTCTAATAAAATTTTCATCTCAAAATTCTTAGAAGAGGAAAGGATACTTGTTATACATCTCTAACTATATTTCCCAAGTAGCTTCTTCTAAACCATGATTCCTCCATAGGACCTTCACTAGGGGCATTCCCTCTTTTTAAGCTTCCGAATTCTATGATCTAGACTTTGTATAAGATCTTTAACTTAGAAGATATCCCCACTTAACTATACAAGCATTGGGTCTATGATCTTCTCTATACCTAAATGACAGTTCTTCAACATTGATACATAAAATACATCATGTAGATTGGCTATATATGGAGGTAACTCAAGCTTGTATGCTATTGGTCCAATTCTCTTGAATGATTAGATAGGGACCCATGTATCTAGGAGTTAATTTTCCTTGCTTCCTAAATGTAAGCACACCTTTCCATGGTGATAATTTCAAATAAACCTCATCTCCAACCTCAAACTATAGTGGCCTATATATGCCTTTTATTTGCATATCTTTTCTATCTATCATGTGCATCCTTCAATTGTTTCTGATCATAATATATTTTCTATTGTATCCTCCACAAAATCAATAACACCAACTTCATGACAACAGATGGGAGACCTAAACTTCCTCCCATATAAAGATTCATAACGGGACAAACCAAAACTTGAATGATAGCTATTATTATAAGAAAAATTCATAATCTAAGGTGATCATCCCAACTGCCAATAAACTGTAAAATACTTTCTCTAAGAATGTCCTCTAGGGTTTGAAAGGTCTGTTCTGACTGTCCACTTGTCTGAGGTGAAACGATGTACAAAACTTCAATATTGTTCCCAAAGAACAAAGCAAATGATTATAGAATCTAGAGGTGAATTTGGGATCTCTATCGGATATTATAGAAACTGGTACCCCATTCAGTCAAACTATCTCATGTATATATACTTTGGCTAACTTTGGTGTATCCCATGTTTGCGTAACTAGAAGAAAGTGAGAAGACTTAGTTACTCTATCTACTATTACCCATAAAAAGTTATATCCACATGGTGTTTTAGGTAACCCACCACAAAATCCATAAGTAATATACTCTCACTTCCATTCAGGAATATGAAGGGATTGCAAAGTACTTGCTGACTTATGATGTTCAACCTTGATTTGCTGACATACACCACACTGAGCTACATATTCGACCACATATTTCTTCATACTTGAAGACAAATACAATTCTTTAACCTTTTTTTTACATATTTATTTTGTCTAGGTGCATTGCATACATAGAAGTTCATGATTCCTAAAGAATCTATTACCTTAATTTTAGATCACTCGACACACAAAATCTATCCTACTGATACCATATCCCTACAAAAAAATCTAAATTATGCTCTCTTACCTTCTGTCTTATCATGCATAATCTGCAATACATCATTGCCACTTTGTTGAAGTTCCTTAACATGATTATAGAACATAGGTCAAACCCGCATTTGTGTAACCACTCCACCTTGTTTTGTCATACTCAAATCGAAATTCATGTCTTTCATCTTAACAAATAAGTCTCTTATCGCACATGACATAGAGAACATTTGTACAAATGATGTTGCATTCCTACTCAGAGCAGAGGCTACTAAATTATCCTTCCCATGATGATAATCAATGGTACTTGTAAGTATTATTGGATGTGTGTAGTTAATGTCTACAATTGGGGTTTAGAGAGAGAGGCTCTCCCTAAATTCCTACTCAGAGCATATGCTACTACATTGTCCTTCCTACTAAGAGCATCTGCTACTACATTGTCCTTCCCATGATGATAATCAATGGTACTTGTATGTATTATTGGTTGTGCATAGTTAAAATCTACAATTGGGGTTTAGAGGGAGAGACTCTCCCTTCTCATTGGATTCTTATCCCTTTATTTGGGATAGATGGAAAGGGTCAAGGGAGAGGGTGAGGCAGAGGGAGAGGGTGAGGATGTCTTCCTGATGGTGAAAGGGGAGGGGTTCAATGTTGAGTGAGTCAACCATGCCAACACATCCTTCTGAATTTCATGTAGCTGGAGGAGAGAGACAACTGGTGAATCACCTCCTTAGAAGCTCTCATGAAATCCTTATAGAAGGAGGAGGCTATGCCATATCAAAGCACGTAATCAAGGGTTTAGTCCAACAAATATTTTGAGGCTTCGTTGACTGTTCTTAGAGGGCCAAGTGAATCCACAAGCCAACTGGAAGTGCTCTGTCATCTCTCTGTGATTGGATTTAGGTATCGTCATAGGAGAAAAGGGAGATTCATATAGCCGCTATTCTCTTCTTGGAGTCAGATATGCGGAATGGAGTCAATTTTGTTGAGTTAACTAGAATTGAGGGTGACCTACCTTCGTGGGAAGATTACATTTCTATTAGGTTTGTTGGAAGGATGACCTTCTAGAATATCCTTATGGGTTGGATTCATAGGAACTAGAGGACTAGCGAGAAGATTAATATTATGGCAGAGGAAAATGAAGGCTTCATAATCAAGCTACCTACACAAAAAGAAAGGGAGAGAATCCTAGCTAGGGCACCATGGATGATGGAAAAATTGTTGATTATTGTTTAGAAATGGTCTCTTGGGGATCCTTCTGTCCCCCTATCTTTTTTGATGCTCCAATCTGGTTTACAACTGAGAGCCATGGGGTTCCATGGATACTGGTTAGACTTGCGAGAGTTACTAGTACCCTAGGGCGTCTCCTAGATTATAAGGATTTAGTTTTGAATATAGGTTGCCTTGACTCGGCTCAAATCTATGTTGAGATTAAAGTTTTAGAAACTATTATAAAATCCATGATAGTATCTGTTGATGGGGAATTATCTGTGTTGAAGGTTGAGTGTATATCTAAACCAAACCAATGTGCTAGATGCAAGCTGTTTGGGCATCATCTTGCTTCTTTCCCTTGTGATGATCAGGATTTTAGTCTCCCAACAAACTCCAACTCAGATCTGGAAAGAACAATGAAGATATTCAAAGGTATGCTAATGAGAAAGACAAAAAGAGTCAATCTATTCTTGAGGTTGTTGATTTGACTCCACAGAAGGAATTAGTGGAAGGGGTAGGATTAGATGCCATTGTTGAGGTGCTCATTCAAGTAACTTTTATTGAAGCTATTATAGTTACAAATAGTAAAGACTCTCCTTAAGGGAAAACTCTAAATGTAGCTGACGTGGTTGAGATGGAGAAATCCCCATCACCACAGGTGTCACATAGTAACGATCGATCCTTAGGAAAACTATACAAGAAAGGGAATGATTCTATAAGTCATCAAAGGATACATGGAGTGGAAGAAGAGGAAGATTTTGAGGAAGAGTGTGAACCTTTTCTAGATCCATGGGAGCTGTACGAAGACTGGGTTGACAATCTAAAACCAAAAAAAAGAAAGACCAAGTAATTTTGAGGAATGTGGATGTGCAACTACAACCAAAACTATTACAGGGGAACATACTTATTGAATGAATGGTAACGGTGATTGACTTGTAGGGGAACTATGGAAAGAAAGCATCTACTCTAGTTATATTTTTGATGATAAATTGCATGATTTGAAGAATGAAGGGTGTGCAACATGCATGTTTGGTTTCCTACTATAGTTGTCCACTGGTCCGTGTCAAGTCTAGTGATATGATTTTCCCTACAAGGAATTGTAAGGGCAAAGATGTCTGAATGAAGCTTTTTACTGGTTTCATCTTATAGCATTGTTTAGCCTGTTTGACCCAGTTTCTCTTTTTTAGCTCATGTTTTAGGGATATTACCTATGTTTTCTATTTTGGGTACTATTGTTGTGCCTTTCAAGCCTTGGTTTATTTTGTTTTCCTCATATCTCTTTGCTCTATATAATCTAGGTTTCGGTCTATCTCTGTTCCCTACAAGGAACATGGTGGTTTGATGATTGTGAGGAGCATGATGTCTATCGTGATAGGATCCCTAGTGAGGATGGGGGAACATCATCCTTTGTACCTAAAGTGGGTTAATACAAAATTCTCACACTTCCTTGACAAAAAAAATATAATCAATGGTAACATCCTAATCCTTTATAAGTGCTAACCATCTACAATGTTTTAGTTTGAGATCCTTTTGTGTGAAAATGTACTTTAGATTCTTATAGTTAGTAAAGACCTAACATGACTCACCATAGATAATGACAACATGTCTTCGAGGCATGCACTTCTCATGCAAGCTCAAGATCATGTATTGGATAAAATCTTCATTCTTATTGATCTATCAATAATCATAGGCCGCTACCTTCCCTTCCCGCATTAGAACACATCTCAAACCTCTCCTTGATGCATCACATAAGACCACATAACCCTTGTCTGGTTCTAATAAAATCCAAATGAGTGACACCATTAACTCCTTCTTTAACATTAGGAAAGTTTTGTTACATGTTTCAGACCACACAAAAGGAACATCCTTCCTTGTTAAAAGTGTAAGAAGTGATGCTAATACACGAAAGTTCCTTATAAACCTCTTATAATATCCAACTATTCCTAGAAAACTTCTTATCTTAGTAGGGCTTGTAGGTTCCTACCTATGAAGAATAGATCCCACCTTCATAGGGTCTACACTGACTTCGTCTCCTAATAAGACATGTCCAAGGAATGAAGCTTCAACCACATTTACTAAATTTCATATAACCTAATGTTGCCTCAACAACTACAAAACTATCTTTAGATGTTTCTCATGTTGTTCTACATCTCCAGAATATATACAGATATTGTTTGTGGACACTACTATAAACTTGTCTAAGTAGGGTTTGAAAATTCTACTCATCATGTCCATAAAGGCTGCTGGGACATTTATTAGTCCAAAAGACATGACTACAAACTCATAATGCCCATACCTTGTTGTGAAAGCTGACTTAGGTACATGTGATGCCTTTATCCATAACTAATGATAATTTAACTTGAGATCTATCTTTGAAAAGATCGTTGCTTCATGTAACTGATCAAATAGATTGTCAATCCTAGGCAAAGGATATTTTTTCTTAATGGTTATCTTATTCAACTACCTATAGTCAATGCATAACCACATAGTTCCATTCTGCTTCACAAAAAGAACCAAAGCTCCCCAAGATGATGTTCTAGGTTGAATAAAACCCTTATTTGGTAAATCCTACAATCGAGTTTTTAATTCCTTTAACTCTGCTTATGTCATTCTATAGGCATGTAATGCTATTAGGTGACTACTTGGAAGAATTTGCATCTCAAAGTCAACATCCCTTTCAAGAGGCAAACCTGGTAACTCATCAAGAAAGACACATGGGAACTCACATACTACTGAAACACCCTCCATATTGACTGTTATTTTCTCTACCCTATCATGTACCAAATGTGCTAGAAAGGCATCACACCCCTTTATCATCATCTTATCAGTGACATCAGATGATACTACACACGTAGGTAAAACTTTTTTTTGTTTTTAGTAAAGAGACATGAAAAGCCACCTAGTTGAAAGATAGCTTCTTTCTTCCAACAATATGATTAGATATGGCATGTCTCAAGGCAATCCATACCCAAAATAATTTGAAAATAATTAATGCCTAAGGGTATGAGATTAACCTCTATGGTGTACCCACTAAACTCAAGAGAAGTCCATGACAAGATTCTATCAAAGATGTTGATTCAATGGAACTCTTGACAAAAAATCATAAGATAAAACTTGAGTTGAAAGAATTAATCCACTAACTAAGGATCTCTATATAAAATAATGTGTAACACCAAGATCTATCAAAATTGCAAATGAAATGCTATTAAAAAGAAGCATCTCATACAACTTTACGTGAGACTACTCCTTTTGATTGAGTCATAGAGTAGAAATGTCTTGTAGCTCTCCCTCTGCCACAATGTCCTTTCTGTCCACTATTGGCACTAGGTGCTCCCACTATAGAGCCTAAATCCATTGAAAAACTTGCTCCTCCAACTAGAGATTGCCTATGTGGAGTCTGAAACTATGATTTTGAACCCTTTTCAGGTATAAACGGAAGCTTTGTGCAATCCCTCTTAATATGTCCCACATGTCCACATAATAACATGCTTGAGTATTGACTCCCAACACTGACCAGAATGTGTCCTGCCATAGTTTTCCCACACAACCATATCCTATCTCTATGGTTCTATCACTGATGTTGATGAACCTGAAGGCCTTGAAGAAGATGCCCTCATAGGTAGTGTACTCCGTCTACTAGGGATAGATATTCATCTATGTTACAACATCGCTTGAACCAGATCCTTGCCTACCAAGACATCTAAGAACTCATCCTAACTTGTATAATAAACCACATCCTCCTCTATATACACTACTACTCTATCCTCTATCAAAATCTCCAAATCTTTTCTTGATCTCAGAGTCCTTATCAACTTTAACTGATTCTTCAATATGTATTGCTGCTTCCACAAATTTTCCAAAATCTCCTCTATATCTTCCACAAATAGCTGATATGATTTGTCTAATATCAGATCTAAGACCTCCTTGGAATATTCTACATTCTCTTCACATCATCTGGTACCAGTTGAGGACCAAAGTTAGCCAAACTTGTGAAATATGCATCTTATTTTCCAATTGACATGCTACCTTGACAAATATTCTCCAACTGTCTGATCTTGTTGCATAAGAAGGTAAGAGGAAAATACTTAAGGTGAAACTCATCTACAAAGTTCCTCCATGTTACCATTGTATTCGTCCTCTTATCTTCTACTCCATGCCACCACAACTCAACATTTCCTTTGAGTACATAGACAACATGATTGATGTGCTTGTCCTTAGGTAACTCCATTAGGAAAAAAATCTTTTTGAAATGGCAAAGCCACACATATGCAACAACTAGGTCTATTATTAAAAAAAGAGTTCCAACAAGCTTCTTCACTATCTCATACGATCTACTAAGGTCCTTACTAGAATATGAAGACCTCTTATCCATCTTATATTCTTCCTTTGTCTTTAGAATAAATATGGTACATCCTTGTCGCATCATCCCTATCTTCTCCACATTGAGACATTGCATAAGGAACTAGGCCATAGTGACTTTCAACTTGTTCCTCACCATGTCCACATCCTCTTCTGCCATCTGTATATCCATAATAGAAGCATATATGTTAGAAAATTGTAGTTCAAATAGGAAAGCATCCTAATTGTATTGGTCTCTTATTGCTCCTATCCCAATCCTAATTTAAATTTAGGTTCAAACCATTATTTGATACCAAACATTGACACATCCAACCCTACTAACTAGGGTTTAGGTCCGCCAAGGAGGGATCTGAATAACACTCCACTTTTAGTCACTTATTGACATCAACCATACATTTTCTATTCTTTATTTAATATAACTAATGAAACATCATGTTAAATAGAAAGAGAACATATTAATTACGAAAACCATGAAATGTTACAACAGAGTCCAACTTTTACAAAAAAGTAAGAGTTTATGCTTTAATATACATCAACTGCAACTGATTACAAACCTCTCTCTTTTCTCACTCACTCATTCCTAGGATCCAGAGGAATGATAATATACCATTTACCTAAGATTACTATTTATTCATAAGATGTATGTTCTATTCTTGATCTATTCTTGATAAAAGCTGGCTTTTGCCTCTTCTGGTGCTGCTAGTCCGTTATCTAAAAGTATTTTAGTAGGTTGATGAGCAACTAGCTTAGTAAGTAGAAAATCAACAAGTAACCATGATGTTTTAGATGATATAGATAACGGAAATGAATAAAAACACATACAAACATATCAGTTAAAATTGTAAATCATTCAACATGGCATTTGATCTAATAATGATTATAACAAAAACATTTAACCATTAATGTCTTTTAGTCCATTTATTATGCCCTAGGCACACATGAGGTGTACCAAGACATGTGAAAAAAGCATTAAAAGAAGCTTCAAACTCAATGTACAGGGCTTAGAACAATGCTCAAATTTCTAAGTCTAAAATCATTATTAGCCCAATCTTTAGCTGGCCTTGTCACATCTAACTCTTGGTGGATAATGGGAGAATCTAGATATTTGGACTCCTCTAAACTTGGGTACTCAGGTGGAGATTCAAAGCACTCTGCTTACTCTTCATCACTTGTCCTACAACAAATGACCACTGAAAAACAATACATGTACCACCAACATCCCCAGATGGTGTTGGGTACACCACTACAATAAGGAGTTTCCCCCCACTATACTAGACCCCCACACCCTAACTCTATGCATCCCGATTAACTCAATCTAGGCTAATTCTCCAGTCAATAGAACTTTTCCTCCACATAGCGCATGCCTCATGTGAAGGATTCTATAGTGTCTAGAGCATCTAACATCTAATGATATTTAATTATCTGATAACATCTTTATCATTACAAACATTACCGTACAATCGACGACTGAGCATTTGCCATAAATCTTAGAAATCATCTGGCTAAAACAAAAGAACTTCCAAAGTTTCTCTTTTATTCACATTTAATTCTTTTAGATCCTCAATAGGGCAAAATCGAGGTTTCTTGTGCCTCTACTTCCACCTTTTATTCACATACTAAATAGTAGTTGGAATATCAAAGATTGTATTAGTATCATAGCACCACGTATACTATATAATGCATTTCTCCTACCACAATTTCTAGATCAAGAATATTCATTTTGCAATTCAAATCACTAAGTAAGAATTGAAACAGAAACATCATTATCTTAAGTTTACTTTCTATAAATCAAGTTTATAAGGTGATTTTCCACTCACCTAGATCTGACCCTAGGTAACTGATCTTGGATCTAGACTTCCAAGTCCAGATTTTAGTCTATAAATCTTGTATTTGGGGTTAAAGCCTTCAAAAATATCTTCTAACTGTCTGACCTTAGACCTATTACTCCAAAAGACTACTAGATAGAGGAAGAATATGAAGAAAGAAGTTGTAAGACTATGATGGATGAGTCATAGAAGAGTTCTTAATCAAGAAAGGGAGGACGAGAGAAGAGATCTACTATTAAAAACTACTTACCATGATTGATTTGTGGCTAGGTCATCAATGTTTTCCTTGTTCTTCACATTATCCCTAAAATTCACCCTAGAAAATTCCTCTTTGTCGACCTCTTGAGAGGTTTAGAGCTTTGGTTGCATATATAGTGGAAATAAAAATCCAGCTAAACAAATTTTGTTAGATTTGGATATGTATAGAAAAGAGTATGTCTATTTTACCAATTGGATGTCTTAGGCAGCTGTGTGGTCCATTTCTATTTGTATTCATGGCTTGTTAGTCTGCATGGCTGTCGATCTGTGTAGCCTACCTATCTATGTGTCATTTGTCTGCATGGCCATAGGCATACATGTCGTCCGTATGTGTGGCTATCAGAATGCATGAACATCACTCTATGTGTCGTCAATTTGCATGGCCATCAATCTACATGTCATCTATCTGTGTGCTCATCGACCTGCATCGCTGTTGGTATATGTGTCTTCAATCTGTGTGTCCGTTGTCATGCATGTTGTTGGTTTGACAAAATTGTAGACTAAATCCAGATCTGTGCATGCTTACCAAAATTGTCATAACTCTCTCATTTCAACTCCGATTTTGTTCACTCTTTTTATGTTAGATTCATAATGAATTCCATTCAATCTTATAATATTAGTTTGATAAAATCCCCAATTGATAATTTTTATATTAATTATTTCCTCAAGCATCATTAATTCTCTTCCCACACACATGTGTGGGCTATCTCAATATCAACTCAAGCTTAGATCATATGGTATAATCAAGTCAAAATTTTATTTGCTAAAGAATCAATTAAAAAAGCTATAGTGAACCACTATGTAGTTAATGCACTAAAAAGGAATTAACGCTAAGGTTATCTTTAATCCCAAGTTTACCAGTAAGAAGAGTTATGGGTTGTAACCATACAAGTTTATTTCTTTCTTTAATGATGTCCAACGCAATTCGCTACTGCTTTATCTACTTTCTACAACCATGGATGAGTAGATCTTTTTTCTAGGCATAGGAGTTATTCCCATGTTGTGTCTTGTTAAACAATGAATATCTTTCTTATTGTTAGTGTAATCACTGTTATACAGATTCATCAATATTATTTTTACATATATGCTTGAATGGCCATCTTTTATGTATGTCTTATGCTTCTTATATATATTGGTACATTGAATTAAGGAGGTGTTCTTGTATCTTTCTTTCTTTGACCATGGGAGTGTCTCGAAAGTGAAGATGATTTCAAGATTTATGGAAGTTTTATTTTGAATATATGCGCAATGGTTCTATGTAACGGTAGAACCGTTCTACACTAGCGGTGGGGTGTAGAACTCAAACCTTCCTTTATCATTATACTTCTTGGTTGTGAATTTGTTTTCTTTCATGGCATGATGTGGTAGCAAAACTATGTCATTAAAAATCCTTATTACGATTTTATCTTTGGTATAAGTGATTTTTGTTTTAGTTCTTTTCTTCTAATTGCATATTTAACAAAACGAATTCTCTCTTGCTAAAAATATCTAGATTATTGAAGTTCATCACTATTGCATTTAAAAAATCCTTGATCTTTTCGGACATGACCTTGACTACTACAAAATTATATAGTTGTAGGGGTGAATGAGTCGATATGATTACAAATTAAAACTCATTTGAAAAGACACCAACATGCACCACCTTGGCCTTGAGTTTGAAGAGGATTAGGATACTAGACATGCTATCATCTTCATATC
The DNA here is from genome assembly GCA_963693085.1 of Alisma plantago-aquatica. Classification (NCBI taxonomy): domain Eukaryota; kingdom Viridiplantae; phylum Streptophyta; class Magnoliopsida; order Alismatales; family Alismataceae; genus Alisma; species Alisma plantago-aquatica. The sequence goes on from OY856411.1 coordinate 279,181,573, forward strand.
CTTCTATCAGTATCACAAGCTCAATGTCAAGGATGTATTTCAATCTCTATGAAAGGGAGAAACACCAATTTGTTCTCAATAGTATGTCTCATACCCTAGACATCACCTACTTCATATATGGAAGGAATATGTTATGGTTTCCCGGTACCAAAATTGTTTTCCTATATTTAATCCTCAATGAATTGCAATATAGGCAAACTCAGATAGACTTTCAGTCAGTTGAGAGGCAGTCCAATTAATCAATTAAACACATATACTAAGTGCAACATTTAAATCGTTTGACACCTAGGTTGATTGTTTGGTGTGTTTAGTAATAGTTTGACATTTTAGTAGAGTGGTTGATGCGTCTACACCCTTTTTGATCCATGCATTAGACAATTATATGACCTTGCACAAATCCTTTGGTACCCTTCAAATTTATAAACAATGAATTTATTGGCATTCAATCTACTATTACCCATACAAAGTTATATCCACATGGTGTTTTAGGTAACCCACCACAAATCCATAAGTAATATACTCTCACTTCCATTCAGGAATATGAAGGGATTGCAAAGTACTTGCTAACTTTTGATGTTAAACCTTGACTTGCTGACATACACCACACTGAGCTACATATTCGACCACATATTTCTTCATACTTGAAGACAAATACAATTCTTTAACCTTTTTTTTACATATTTATTTTTCCTAGGTGAATTGCATACATAGAAGTTCATGATTCCTAAAGAATCGATTACCTTAATTTTTGATCACTCGACACACATAATCTATCCTACTGATACCATATCCCTACAAAAAAATCTAAATTATGATCTCTTACCTTCTGTCTTATCATGCTTAATCTGCTATACATCATTGTCGCTTTGTTGAAGTTCCTTAACATGATCATAGAACATAGGTCAAACCCGCATTTGTGTAACCACTCCACCTTGTTTTGACATACTCAAATCAAAACTCATATCACTCATCTTAACAAATAAGTATCTTATCGCACATGACATAGAGAACATTTGTACAAATAATGTTGCATTCCTACTCAGAGAAGAGGCTACTAAATTGTCCTTCCCATGATGATAATCAATGGTACCTGTAAGTATTATTGGCAGTGCGTAGTTAAGGTCTACAATCGGGGTTTAGAGAGAGAGGCTCTCCCTAAATTCCTACTCAGAGCATCCACTATTACATTGTCCTTCCTACTAAGAGCATCTTCTACTACATTGTCCTTCCCATGATGTAATCTAAATTCCCATTCAGAGCATCTACTACTACATTGTCCTTCCCATGATGATAATCAATGGTACTTGTAAGTATTATTGGTTGTGCATAGTTAAAGTCTACAATTGGTGTTTAGAGGGAGAGGCTCTCCATTCTCTTTGGGTTCTTATCCCTTTATTTGGGATAGATGGAAAGGGTCAGGGGAGAGGGTGAGGTAGAGGGAGAGGGCGAGGATGTCTTCCTAATTGTGAAAGGGGAGGGGTTCAATGCTGAGTGAGTCAACCATGCCAACACATCCTTATGAATTTGATGCAGCTGGAGGAGAGAGACAACCGATGAATCACCTCCTTGGAAGCTCTCATGAAATCCTTGTAGAAGGAGGAGGCTGTGCCATATCAAAGCATGTAAGCAAGGGTTTAGTCCAACAAATATTTTGAGGCTTCGTTGACTGTTCCTCGAGGGCCAAGTGAATCCACAAGCCAACTGGAAGTGTCTCTGTCATATGTCTGTGATTGGATTTAGGTATTGTCATAGGAGCAAAGGGAGATTCATATAGCCGCTATTCCCTTCTTGGAGTCAGATATGCGGAATGGAGTCAATTTTGTTGATTTAACTAGAATTGAGGGTGACCTACCTTTGTGGGATGATTACATTTCTATTAGGTTTGTTGGAAGGATGACCTTCCAGAATATCCTTATGGGTTGGATTCATAGGAACTAGAGGACTAGCGAGAAGGTTAATATTATGGCAGAGGAAAAGGAAGGCTTCATAATGAAGCTACCTACACAAAAAGAAAGGGAGAGAATCCTAGCTAGGGAACCATGGATGATGGAAAATTGTTGATTATTGTTTAGAAATGGTCTCTTGGGGATCCTTCTGTCCCCCTATCTTTTTTTATGCTCCAATCTGGTTTACAACTGAGAACCATGGGGTTCCATGGATACTGGTTAGACTTGTGAGAGTTACCAGTACCCTAGGGCGTCTCGTAGATTATGAGGATTTAGTTTTGACTACAGGTTGCCTTGACTCGGCTAAAATCTATGTTGAGATTAAAGTTTTAGAAACTATTATAAAATCCACGATAGTATTTGTTGATGGGGAATTATCTATGTTGAAGGTTGAGTGTATATCTAAACCAAACCAATGTGTTGGATGCAAGCGGTTTGGGCATCATCTTGCTTCTTTCCCTTGTGATGATCATTATTTTAGTCTCCCAGTAAACTCCAACTCAGATCTGGAAAGAACAATGAAGGTATTCAAAGGTATGCTAATGAGAAAGACAAAAAGAGTCAATCTATTCTTGAGGTTGTTGATTTGACTCCACAGAAGGAATTAGTGGAAGGGGTAGGATTAGATGCTATTGTTGAGGTGCTCATTCAAGTAACTTTTATTGAAGCTATTATAGTTACAAATAGTAAAGACTCTCCTTAAGGGAAAACTCTAAATGTAGCTGACGTGCTTGAGATGGAGAAATCCCCATCACCACTGGTGTCACATAGTAACGACCGATCCTTAGGAAAACTTTATAAGAAAGGGAATGGTTCTATAAGTCATCATAGGATACATGGAGTGGAAGAAGAGGAAGATTTTGAGGAAGAGTGTGAACCTTCTCTAGATCCATGGGAGCTGTACGAAGACTGGGTTGACAATCTGAAACCAAAAAAAGAAAATGAAGACCAAGTAATTTTGAGGAATGTGGATGTGCAACTACAACCACAACTATTACAGGGGAACATACTTATTGAATGAATGGTAACGGTGATTGACTTGCAGGGGAACTATAGAAAGAAAACATCTACTCTAGTTATATTTTTGATGATAAATTGCATGATTTGAAGAATGAAGGATGTGCAACATGCATGTTTGGTTTCCTATTGTGGTTGTCCACTGGTCTGTGTCAAGTCTAGTGATATGACTTTCCCTACAAGGAATTGTAAGGGCGAAGATGTCTGAATGAAGCTTTTTGCTGGTTGCATCTTATAGCACTATTTAGCCTGTTTGACCCAGTTTCTCTTTTTTAGCTCATGTTTTAGGGATATTACCTGTGTTTTCTATTTTGGGTACTATTGTTGTGGCTTGCAAGCCTTGGTTTATTTTTTTTCCTGATATCTCTTTGCTCTATATAATCTAGGTTTTGGTCTATCTCTATTCCCTACAAGGAACATGGTGGTTTGATGATTGTAAGGAGCATGATGTCTATTGTGACTGGATCCCTAGTGAGGATGGGGGCACATCATCCTTTGTACCTAAAGTGGGTTGATAAAAAGGTCTCATGCTTCCTTGACAAAAAAAAGATAGTCCATGGTAACATCCTAATCCTTTATAAGCTCTAACCATCTACAATGTTTTAGTTTGAGATCCTTTTGTGTGAAAATGTACTTTAGATTCTTATGGTTAGTAAAGACCTAACATGACTCACCATAGATAATGACACCATGTCTTCGAGGCATGTACTGCTCATGCAAGATCAAAATCATGTATTGGATAAAATCTTCATTCTTATTGATATATCAATAATCATAGGCTGATAGCTTCCCTTCCCACATTGGAACACATCTCAAACCTCTCCTGGATGCATCAGATAAGACCACATAACCCTTGTCTACTTCTGGTAAAATCCAAATGAGTGACACCGTTGACTCCTTCTTTAACATTAGGAAAGTTTTGTTACATGTTTCAGACCACACAAAAGGAACATCCTTCCTTGTTAAAAGTGTAAGAAGTGATGCTAATACACGAAAGTTCCTTATAAACCTCTTATAATATCCAAATATTCCTAGAAAAATTCTTATCTTAGTAGGGCTTGTAGGATCCTTCCTATGAAGAATAGATCCCACCTTCATAGGGTCTACACTGACTTCGTCTCCTAATATGACATGTCTAAGGAATGAAACTTCAACCACATTTACTAAATTTCATATAACCTAATGTTGCCTCAACAACCACAAAACTATCTTTAGATGTTTCTCATGTTGTTCTGCATCTCCAGAATATATACAGATATTGTTTGTGGACACTACTATAAACTTGTCTAAGTAGGGTTTGAAAATTCTACTCATCACGTCCATAAAGGCTGTTGGGACATTTATTAGTCCAAAAGACATGACTACAAACTCATAATGCCCATACCTTGTTGTGAAAGATGACTTAGGTACATGTGATGCCTTTATCTATAACTAATGATAATTTAACTTGAGATCTATCTTTGAAAAGATCGCTGCTTCACATAACTGATCAAATAGATTGTCAATCCTAGGCAAAGGATATTTTTTCTTAATGGTTATCTTATTCAACTACCTATAGTCAATGCATAACCACATAGTTCCATTCTTCTTCACAAAAAGAACCAAAGCTCCCCAAGGTGATGTTCTAGGTTGAATAAAACCCTTATTTGGTAAATCCTACAATCAAGTTTTTAATTCCTTTAACTATGCTTATGTCATTCTATAGGCATGTAATGCTATTAGGTGACTACTTGGAAGAATTTGCATCTCAAAGTCAACATCCCTTTCAAGAGGCAAACCTGGTAACTCATAAGGAAAGACACATGGGAACTCACATACTACTGGAACACCCTCCATATTAACTGTTATTTTCTCTACCCTAGCATCTACCAGATGTGCTAGAAAGGCATCACACCCCTTTATCATCATCTTATCAGTGACATCGGATGATACTACACACGTAGGTAAAACGTTTTTTTTGTTTTTAGTAAAGAGACATGAAAAGCCACCTAGTTGAAAGATAGCTTCTTTCTTCCAACAATATGATTGGATATGGCATGTCTCAAGGAAATCCATACCCAAAATAATTTGAAAATAATTAATGCCTAACGGTACGAGATTAACCTCTATGGTGTACCCACTAAACTCAAGAGAAGTCCATGAAAAGATTCTATCAAAGATGTTGATTCAATGGAACTCTTGACAACAACTCATAAGATAAAACTTGAGTTGAAAGATTTAATCCACTAACTAAGGATCTCTATATAAAATAATGTGTAACACCAAGATCTATCAAAATTGCAAATGAAATGCTATTAAAAAGAAGCATCTCATACAACTTTACGTGAGACTACTCCTTTTGATTGAGTCATAGAGAAGAAATGTCTTGTAGCTCTCCCTCTGCCACAATGTCCTTTCTGTCCACTATTGGCACTAGGTGCTCCCACTCTAGAGCCTAAATCCAGTGAAAAACTTGCTCCTCCAACTAGAGATTGCCTATGTGGAGTCTGAAAACTATGATTTTGAACCTTTTTCAGGTATAAATGGAAGCTTTGTGCAATCCCTCTTAATATGTCCCACATGTCTACATAATAACATGCTTGAGTATTGACTCCCAACACTGACCAGAATGTGTTCTACCACAGTTTTCCCACACAACCATATCCTATCTCTATGGTCCTATCACTAATGTTGATGAACCTAAAGGCCTTGAAGAAGATGCCCACATAGGTAGTGTACTCCGTCTACTAGGGATAGATCTTTGTCTATGTTACAACATCGCTTGAACCAGATCCTTGTCTACCAAGACAACCAAGAACTCATCCTAAATTGGATAATAAACCACATCCTCCTCTATATACACTACTACTCTATCCTCCTCTACCAAAATCTCCAGATCTTTTCTTGATCTCAGAGTCCTTATCAACTTTAACTGATTCTTCAATATGTATTGCTGCTTCCACAAATTTTCCAAAATCTTCTCTATATCTTCCACAAATAGCTGATATGATTTGTCTAATATCAGATCTAAGACCTCCTTGGAATATTCTACATTCTCTTCACATCATCTGGTACCAGTTGAGGACCAAAGTTAGCCAAACTTGTGAAATATGCATCGTATTTTCAAATTGACATGCTACCTTGCCAAATATTCTCCAACTGTCTGATCTTGTTGCATAAGAAGGTAAGAGGAAAATACTTAAGGTGAAACTCATCTACAAAGTCCCTCCATGTTACCACTGTATTCATCCTCTTATCTTCTACTCCATGCCACCACAACTCAACATTTCCTTTGAGTACATAGACAACATGATAGACCCGGTTGTCCTTAGGTAACTCCATTAGGCAAAAAACCTTTTCGAAATGGCAAAGCCACACATATGCAACAACTAGGTCTATTATTAAAAAAAGATTTCCAACGAGCTTCTTCACTATCTCATTCGTTCTACTAAGGTCCTTACTAGAATATGAAGACCTCCTATCCATCTTATATTCTTCCTTTGTCTTTAGAATAAATATGGTACATCCTTGTCACATCATCCCTATCTTCTCCACCTTGAGACATTGCATAAGGATCAAGGCCATAGTGGCTTTCAACTTGTTCCTCACCATGTCCACATCCTCTTCTGCCATATGTATATCCATAATAGAAGCATATATGTTAGAAAATTGTAGTTCAAAGAGGAAAGCATCCTAATTGTATTGGTCTCTTATTGCTCCTATCCCAATCCTAAATTAAATTTAGGTTCAATCCATTCTCTGATATGAAACATTGACATAGCCAACCCTACTAACTAGGGTTTAGGTCCGCCAAGGAGGGATCTGAATAACACTCCACTTTTAGTCACTTATTGACATCAACCATACATTTTCTATTCTTTATTTAATATAACTAATGAAACATCATGTTAAATAGAAAGAGAACATCTTAATTATGAAAACCATGAAATGTTACAACGGAGTCCAACTTTTACAAAAAAGTAAGAGTTTATGCTTTAATATACATCAACTGCAATTGATTACAAACCTCTCTCTTTTCTCACTCACTCATTCCTAGGATCCATAGGAATGATAATATACCATTTATATGATATAGATAATGGACTTGAATACAAACACATACAAACATATTAGTTAAAATTGTAAATCATTCCACATGGCATTTGATCTAATAATGATTATAACAAAAACATTTAACCATTAATGTCTTTTAGTCCATTTATTATGCCCTGGGCACACATGAGGTGTACAAGGACAAGTGAAAAAAGCATTAAAAGAAGCTTCAAACTCAATGTACATGAATTAGAACAATGCTCAAATTTCTAATTCTAAAATCATTATTATCCCCATCTTAAGTTGGCCTTGTCACGTATAACTCTTGGTGGATAATGGGAGCATCTAGATATTTGGACTCCTCTAAACTTGGGTACTTAGGTGGAGATTCAAAGCACTCTGCTTACTCTGCATCACTTGTCCTACAACAGATGACCACTAAAAAGCAATACATGTAACACCAGCATCCCCAGATGGTGTTGGGTACACCATTACAATAAGGAGTTTTCCCCCATTGGACTAGACCCCCACACCCTAACTCTATGCATCCCAATTAACTCAATCTAGGCTAATTCTCCAGTTAATAGAACTTTTCCTCCTCATAGCGCATGCCTCATGTGAAGGATTCTATAGTGTTTAGAGCATCTAACATCTAATGATATTTAGTTATCTGATAACATATTTATTGTTACAAACATTACCGTACAATCGACGACTGAGCATTTGCCATAAATCATAGAAATCATCTGGCTAAAACAAAATAACTTCCAAAGTTTCTCTTAAATTCACATTTAATTCTTTTAGATCCTCAATAGGGAAAAATTGAGGTTTCTGGTGCCTCTACTTCCACCTTTTATTCACATACTAAATAGCAGTTGGAATATCAAAGATTGTATTAGTATCATAGCACCATGTATACTATATAATGCAGTTCTCCTACCACAATTTCTAGATCAAGCATATTTATTTTGCAATTCAAATCACTAAGTAAGAATTGAAACAGAAACATCATTATCTTAAGTTTACTTTCTATAAATCAAGGTTATAAGGTGATTTTCCACTCACCTAGATCTGACCCTAGGTAACTGATCTTGGATCTAGACTTCCAAGTCTAGATTTTAGTCTATAAATCTTGTATTTGGGGTTAAAGCCTTCAAAAATATCTTTCAACGGTCTGACCTTAGACCTATTACTCCAAAAAACTACTAGATAGAGGAAGAATATGAAGAGTGAAGTTGTAAGAGTATGATGGATGAGTCACAGAAGAGATCTTAATCAAGAAAGGGAGGATGAGAGAAGCGATCTACTATTAAAAACTACTTACCATGATTGATTTGTGGCTAGGTCATCAATGTTTTCATGTTCTTCACATTATCCCTAAAATTCACCCTAGAAAATACCTCTTTGTCGACCTCTTGAGAGTTTTAGAGCTATGGTTGCATATATAGTGGAAATAAAAATCCAGCTAAACAAATTTTGTCAGATTTGGATATGTATAGAAAAGAGTATGGCTATTTTACCAATTGGATGTCTTAGGCATCTATTTAGTCCATTTCTGTTCATATTCATGGCTTGTTAGTCTGCATGGCTATCGATCTATGTGGTCTACCTATCTGTGTGTCATTTGTCTGCGTGGCCATAGGCATACATGCCATCTGTATGTGTGGATATCAGACTACATGAACATCTCTCTGTGTGTCATCAATTTGCATGGCCATCAACCTGCATGCCGTCTATCTGTGTGCTCGTCGACCTACATGTCTGTTGGTATATGTGTCTTCAATCTGTGTGTCTATTGTCACGCATGTTGTTGGTTTGAAAAAATTGTAGACTAAATCCAGATCTGTGCATGCTTACTAAAATTGTCATAACTCTCTCATTTCAACTCTGATTTTGTTCACCCTTTTTATGTTAGATTCATAATGAATTCCATTCAATCTTATAATATTAGTTTGATAAAATCCCCAATTGATAATTTCTATATTAATTATTTCCTCAAGCATCATTAATTCTCTTCCCACACACATGTGTGGGCTATCTCAATATCAACTCAAGCTTAGATCATATGGTATAATCAAGTCAAAATTTTATTTGCTAAAGAATCAACTAAAAAAGCTATAGTGAACCACTATGTAGTTAATGCACTAAAAAGGCATTAACACTAAGGTTATCTTTAATCCCAAATTTACCAGTAAGAAGAGTTATGGGTTGTAACCATACAAGTTTATTTCTTTCTCTAATGATGTCCAACTCAATTCGCTATTGCTTTATGTACTTTCTACAACCATGGATGAGTAGATATTTTTTCTAGGCATAGGAGTTATTCCCATGTTGTGTCTTGTTAAACAATGAATATCTTTCTTGTTTTTAGTGTAATCACTATTATACATATTCATCAATATTATTTTTACATATATGCTTGAATGGCCATCTTTTATGTATGTCTTATGCTTCTTATATATATTGGTACATTGAATTAAGGAGGTGTTCTTGTATCTTTCTTTCTTTGACCATGGGAGTGTCTCGAAAGTGAAGATGATTTCAAGATTTATGGCAGTTTTATTTTGAATATATGCACAATGGTTCTATGTAACGGTAGAACTGTTCTACACTAGCAGTGGGGTGTAGAACTCAAACCTTCCTTTTTCATTATACTTCTTGGTTGTGAATTTGTTTTCCTTCATGCATGATGTGGCAGTGAAACTCTGTAATTAACAATCCTTATTACAATTTTATCTTTTGTATAAGTGATTTTTTTTAGTTCTTTTCTTCTAATTGCATATTTAACAAAACAAATTCTCTCTTGCTAAAAATATCTAGATTATTGAAGTTCATCACTATTGCATTAAAAAAATCCTTGATCTTTTGAGACATGACCTTGACTACTACAAAATTATATAGTTGTAGGGGTGAATGAGTCGATATGATTACAAATTAAAACTCATTTGAAAAGACACCAACATGCACCACCTTGGCCTTGAGTTTGAAGAGGATTGGGATACTAGACATGCTATCATCTTCAGATCCTTCTATCAGTATCACAAGCTGGATGTCAAGCATGTATTTCAATCTCTATGAAAGGGAGAAACACCAATTTGTTGTCAATAGTATGTATCATACCCTAGACATCACCTACTTCATATATGGAAGGCATATGTTATGGTTTCTCGATACCAAAATTGTTTTCCTATATTTAATCCTCAATGAATTGCAATATAGGCAAACTCAGATAGACTTTCAGTTAGTTGAGAGGCAGTCCAATTAATCAATTAAACACATATACTAAGTGCAACATTTAAATCGTTTGACACCTAAGTTGATTGTTTGGTGTGTTTAGTAATAGTTTGACATTTTAGTAGAGTGGTTGATGCGTCTACACCCTTTTTGATCCATGCATTAGACAATTGCATGACCTTGCACAAATCCTTTGGTACCCTTCAAATTTATAAACAATGAATTTATTGGCATTCAATCACTTCAACATTTTTCTCAATCATTAGTTGATTCAATGACCATTGAGTTGGTTGGTTAGATCAATATTAAGTTGATACATGATTCTAAACCCATATAATGATTGTGATGGAAAACTTATTTTCCTTACACACGCTTGTAGGTTCCACATTACGTTTGCAGTGATGTTAAAGACCTCAGAAGAAATGAGAGGTATCGATCTACTCATCATTGCTACCTAAGTAATTGGAATAAGTTGGAGAACAACTTCAACCTTAGTGTGACTAGTGTTGCCTTGACCATATAATCCCATTGTCTTAGATATCTAAACTTAACCTGAGGCATAGAGACATCATCCTCCTAATAATCAATCTATTTTTCTTGTTTTAGAGTAGATCTTTGAGGTACAATGGTCGCAATACCAAATATTGGCTCACATGAGCATGGACATGCAATTCACAGTCTAAGTTATCTCGTGTCTAGTATATCAATTCAATACAAGGGAAAAATGTCTATCCAGCGTAACTCAAAATAATTCATATTTTTCATAGTGCACCCAATAACTACATGTCCATAACACCTTATTTCAAGTAATGTTGAGTAGTTTTTAAGAATGTAAATGGCATATCATTACTATAGTGACTCTAGGTCTAAGTTTCTCAACCACTGTCACATTGAGATTTAGTTATGACTTCCATAATATGGCTTCCATGTATGATTCTCTAAGTGTTCCTGTCTAGTACACTTAATTTCTTATAAGTACCTATTTGTCTAACTTATTATCAAATATCATGACAACGAGCTGCAGTCATTAATCAACACACACATTATTAGTCTATTATTATTTGTTGGAAATAGGTGAATATATTGCCAAAAAGGGTCCATATAGCAAAGCTATACTATATAAAATCAGCCTACAAAAGTATACATGGGTGTTATCTACAAAAACCCCAATGTATACTTTCGACAGGAGTGAGGCCTTTTTCAAGGCATTTCGTATCTTTCAAAGTATTCCCAATGTCTCTAGCAACAAATTGGAAAATGTTGATGCTTCCTTGTTTTCTATGTATCATCTTGTTCCTCACCATACAAACATTAAAGCAAACATTTGTAAAGCAAAGGCCTCCATATGAAACTTCCTCTCTACTCTTGCTTTTGCACTTGATTAATTCCATGATTTCATTGAGGTTGTTGGATGTGAATTGACCCCAACCATTCTTGAGACAAAATAAAGACCAGGTATATCTAGACACTCAACAATCATGGAAGAGATGTTCGTGGGTTTTAGCCTCACCACATAATACACACTTCAGATCATTATCGATCCCCCATCTTCTGAGTCTATCCTTGGTCAAAATCTTGCCCAAAATGGCCTTGCTGTAGGCTGTGCTCCATTTAGGGACATGAAAGCTACCCCAAAGAAGCGTGAATCAAGGGACAATGCCAGTTGTAGTAGTATGGATCCATGGTTTCTAATTTTTGTTCAAAATGGTGATACCGTTGACATCCACACTATACATGTGATTGACCTGGTTCCAATAAGAACACATGGCCTCCGAGTTCTTCAAAGGAGAGGGTTGACTTGTCAACATCGTCCTATACCGACATATCATCCACCTAGTCCAAACTTTGTCCTGATCAGTGAGGAACTTGTCCAAATGTTTCAAATGGCTTGTGTGGGCTGTCTCCTCCAATTTGGTCACATTGAGCCCACCTTTTTTGTAGCTATAGGCTATGGTAGCTCAGGATACCCCATGCAACATACCTCCCTATATGAATCTAGTAACTGGTTTGGTAAGGTTGGTAATGGTGGGGCTTGGGAAGACACACACCTCACACCAGAATGTCACCATGATCTAGATAGCCACCCACATAATCATGAGTCTGTCAGCCATGGACATATGCATACCTGCACATCCTTCAATCTTCTATCTGACTCTTTCAAGGCAAATATAGAAGTCTTTTGTGTGCCCCTTGCTGCCGGTGATGGGGTTCACCCATGTATCTCGTGGGTAGCAGGCCTCTCCTCAGCCTGAAGGTCATTTTGAGTCAACCTCTATAGATATCACAAGATTTTAAAAGATACACTCACAATTTGATATACTGATATATAGGCCAATCTTCTTCCCAAACCTTTCAAGCACTCTTTTGAATTCCCTTAGTCTGTTAGCATGACCAGTGGAGAAATCATCATATCGTCAGCGAAGATGAGATGTGTTTTAACCGGCATGCCTTTGACAGAGAAAGGACTAATGATCCTCAACTATCTGACTTTACTGATCATGGTGGTGAGTCATTCCATCACAATGGTGAGGAGAAGGGGGGATAGTGGATCCTCTTGACGGATGCCATTTCTAGTCGTAAATAACCCCACCGGACCTCCATTGAGAAGAACAGAGAAAAATGAAGTGGTGACACATTGCTTCATTAAACTTATCCACCTGTAGGAGAAACCAATTGCTTCCATAATGTCCCATAAAGTATCCCATATAAAATGATCATACACTTTTGTAAGGTCAACTTTAACACATGCTTTGGCATTGGCCTTTTTGATTATGAAACTAGTTAAGAACTCAGATGCTAGAAGAGCACAGTCAGCAAGCTTTATTCCTTTGATGAAGGCATCTTGTTCTTCAGAGACTGTGTAGTAATGTCCTTTAATATGCTGGATAAGAGATTAGCACATATTTTTAGAGAACAGAGCAGTAGGAAATCGACATGTAATCAGTAATGGCCCTAGCATCCTTATGTTTAGGAATCAACTTGATGAAAGTGTGATTTGCAACCCTTACCTTGTTGCCTCAATTTAAGAACCATTTCACAGCTCTAGCAATGTTAGATTTAATCTCATTCTAAATGTATTGATATAACTTGCTATAAAAATCGTGAGGACCAAGCACCTTAGTGGGATTGATGAAGAAAATATCTCTTCTAATCTCGTCCTCCTCAGCCTCTTTGCACAAACTATCATTCATTTCAGTACTCACCTTAGGTATAGGGTAGATACTGTCATAATTGCATCGTCTTCAATCACTGTGGTTATAAAGGCCCTCAAAGTAGTTGACAATGTGAGCAACGATCTCATCTCTACTCTCAAACACCTCCCCTTCCTCATTAATGAGTTGGTAAATTGTTTCCTTTATTTATTTTTTCTTCACTACATCGTTGTAGATTTTAGTGTTTAAATCCCCATCTTTTAGCCATTTCAGCTGCTTCTCTGCCATATGAACACCTCTTCCGCCTTCAAAAGTTTCCTTAGTTTCTCCTCTACTTGGAGCCACTCCTCAGCAACCTCATTATCACCAGGTCTCTCCCTGGAACAAATATACTAAGTGGAAAAAATACTAAAATATCATCAGGTCTATCATTATAGTCAGATATTATTTTCATTCATTATCTCTTAGTGAAACAAATATAAAAATTGGAATTGCCTTATATTAATTATCTAATCAATTATCAAGTGTCTAATTGCAATAATCAAATGTTTATCTCTCACAACATACAACCAATGATTACATAGTAATTTTATAATATATGAAAACACCAACAAAATATTAATACATATATCATATGAAATCATATACATAGGAATATAAATATATCATATTTACCAATATTTATTCTAATATTTACTAGGTGAAATACTACTAATAACATGACATACTTACATGTAATTTATTACTTCATTTTGATTGATGTATAACTTCCATTGATCCCAAATAATTATAAATAACATTTGCACCCATATCTTGAACATCATACCAAAAACACTTTGATCTAGTACTTCCATTAAATTTAGACTCAGAGAGGATTTTAGTTCCATATTATTCTGTATTTAAATGTTCCCTAGTACTAGATTGAAAAACATTGATTATAAAATGTATAGAGGCTTATTAGATTTGATACTATATGTGGTATCTCTAGTATGTTTTTGTCTCTCTTTCATTTCATTTAATTTCCTTTCTCTTCTTTTTTATATATTATTTTCTCTCTTCTATCTCTCCATGTACTTCTTTCTCTAACTTGCATGCACTCATTTTTACCTAGATCTATGGATGTATTCACCCATAACCCTTCTTTCTTTCCCCTAATTTTTCTTCAAGTGTGTGGCACCACTACAATGTGTAATTCTATAAAGAGCACTTCTCACCCTTATCGGCCCTTGTTGTTTATCTTTGGGTTGGGGGGATTCATGAGCCTCTATATATCCCTAGTTGATAATGGTATCCACTCAAATAGGGATAAACTCCATGGATACGTTCCCCAAATCCCCTCTCCTCCTAGTTTTCCATAAATCCATTCCCAATGGAAAATAGGAGTCTAGGTTTCAAATACCAGACTTATTTCCAGTCCACAAGGAAGACTACTATACTCAATTGATAGAAAGTCCCATTGAGAATGGGACTTGGTCTATGCTCCTACAAGGTCAAATATTATTTCAATGACACCTCTCTCTCCTAATATAAGTAGAATAAAAGTCATACACCATTTTATCCAGTAAAAAAATGGTCAACGACTCCTTAGATCACCCACTAGGGTACATATGACTCTTAGTTTTTTCTTTCTTAACTATACAAAGTGCATGGCTTACTAAAATATCCATGTTCAATGAACATTCTAATTGGATATGGATCATTTATCTAGACACCAAATGTGTGATTAACATTCCCCTATAGGGCTAAACGTAAGACTTTTATGATACTTCCTTCTATAACTTTGTAACCTACATTATACATCTAATCGAGACAAAATTTCAAAAGGTGACTTAGTATCCTTGTTCTTTTAAAAATGTCTCATACTATAATGTAATTCAATTATTTAGTAAAATTCATTAGTTACCCCAAATATTAATGAATATGATAACATAATACAATTTACTAGATAATAAAATTTAAGGGTCAAATGAAGTCTAATATCCACCCAATATAAAGTAAACATTTATTACTAATAGTTTATATATTTTTACTTATATCACATCCTATTGATATCCTACTAAGTCCAACTATTCTCAAATACTATATGTAGTCAGATTAGGGTTTCATGTAAAATAATATGTGTCAATTTAGGTTTAACATTAAATGAACTCATGGTTTATATTCATAACCCTCCTAGAATAGTTGCATTTAGAATATTAATTGAAATGGGATTCATGAATCTTAAATTATTTTTGTTCACTAGTTTACTCATGAATTGACCAATTTTCCTTCATGTCATTTTTCAATATGTTACAATTATCACATTTGACATCATTGGCCAACTATATGTCTATATCTTATAGAAAATTCTATGACCTATTATGGTAGTTCCTTAAGATATACTTGGAGAAAATCACATAATTTCCATGTTAGGTGGAAAATAGCGGTGGTAGGTTACTTTACCTACTCTTTAAAGAATGGATTCTGGCATATATTCCTTGGTGGTAATTAACCTTTTGTACAAACCTCAGGACACCCTTATAAAGGTAGATTTTAAAAAACACCAATATCACATTTTCAAGCTCTAGATGTCTATATCTCTTTCTATCACAACTCTTTTGTATGCCCTAGTTTGTGTGTAGTTGTTTTCTGATCACATCTATCCTAAGTGTAGTATGGTGGAGTACTAAATTGTTTTCTTCCATTTGACACCGGCATACCACAATTTATGTTAGATAACTTACAAATCCTTATATGTTTCCATTTTAAGTTAGCCTGATAGTTTCATCACATATACTTAATCTAGAGAAGGTGAGTATCCTAGCTTTAAAAAAACAACTAATACATGAAATGAACATATTCTCAAGCTATGTAGTACCATATGAATTTACATCTTTATATATATGAGAAGTTGTACAAAACATTTTTTTTGTATTTTAAAAAAATAATATAATTCGTCCCATAACTTGGATGTGAGTTTTCCCCCTCGTTTCACACTATGGAAGTTAGGTTGTCACATAGAATGACTATCACATCAATAAGTCTTTGCTCTAACATCTCATATGTATATATAGTCCTAACATAAAATATTGGGATAAGTGAATCAACTATGATGGATCTCAATATTTTTCTCAACTAAACACACATTGATATGTTGAACTTTAATGATATATTAAATGTACACATGTCTATGAGAACCTTGCATAAGTTGGGACATGACTGATCACATCTAAAAGAGACATGCTCACTTATACTTGTTTCCCAATATTCACAATGCCTTATTTCCTTATAGAAACCTTTGTGGAAGAGGAAGAACCTCCTCCTATATAATCAAGAAAGGGTTCCTTAGGGTTGTAAGTTGACTTTTTAGGTGTTGTAGAGAAAGGGTCCTTAGGATTGTAAATTGAGGAACAAGTAACATGAACATAAAATCTCTAAAAGTTTGCACATGGGATGGTGGGGTGGAAACAAAAGAAGTGTCATAGTAGGAGATATCATAATATCATCAATTAGAATATACTTCAAATCTATACTTAATTACCATTGCATTAAACTATCAATACCAATGTCTTTTGATTTTGAATCCTATAAGGGAAAAGCTCTAGATGACTAGGAGACAAACTATTTACTCTCTAGTGCATAGTTGTAGAAATCTCAAAAATATGATAATTCATGTAAGAGATAGATGTATGCACATAAAGGGTCTTACATTCGTGATATATAAGTTTTCATACACCACATTTGTTTACATATTCTAAAACTCCTCAATGGAAATTAAATGGTTTCTAATTTTTGAATATCTAATTTTTGATTTTGAAAATTGAGAAACTACGGGTGGGGCCTTTGTCATGCTAATTAAGAGGGGTTTAAAGTCTTTGACCAAATAAATTACTTTGCCTCCAGGGGAATATTGACCTATCTAACAAGGGCTATACATATTCTCGTATGTAGCTTTACTTATTAAAAAATCATAGAGGGGAAATAGATTCACCATCTCTTGTACTAGCTTAGGGAAGTGTCCTATTGTAGGGCATTGAACCAAATATATAAAATGAATAGAACATATCACACACGTGATTGCCATGTAAAGGGAATTTGATTAAGAAGAATGATAACTTTGGTGAACCATAACTAGATTAATCTTAGTGTTAAAGATAATTTTGTAGCAAGATCACTAGAAGAGTTGGATGAAATACAAGCAATGACAGAAAACTCTTGGTTGGACTTTAGAGAAATTTAGAAAGATAAATCATACAAAGAAGTGATATGATACATCAAATTCATTACCAGTTGTCAAATAGATCCAATGCATCATTTCCTAAATTTTAATGAACATGCCTCCTGATGAGGAAACAACTAACTCTTGACCCAATCATTTATACAAATGATCAAATGACTATATCAACGACCATAATGTGACCAATTGGTGTAAAAAATATCTAAGTAACTGAAAAACTAAGCCAAAGCCTAATAAAATTCATCCCAAGTATTAGATTAGAAGGAGGTGATCACTAGATTCATATTTGTGAGCTTCCCAATTGGATAACACTTCCTCAAGGTTTCTCATGGAATGTCATCCTAAATCTTCAAGTCTTCCTAGCATTCCAACAATTCTTTTCCTTTTCCTTTTAGGAGAATAGGAAGGGAAGGACACACACATCATTGATTATGGTGCCTTGGATTTTGAAAGTGGCTGACACATCCATGAAAGTGTGAATGAATGAGTAGGGGTTCCCTTTCTCAACCCTATTGAAAGAAGGTAGCACCTTCTAAACATGGACTTGAGCTCAAAGTGAATTGTGTTGACCTTGAATATTTGATGTATTCTAGGAAAAACATAGACAATCAACATGAAGTAGTCAAGTAGTTACTCGGTGGCTTGGAAACAAGATAACAAGTGGATACTATTGGTCCATGTGAAGAGAAAGGTGGATTCTGGTTTGTGGATCATTCACCCTTGCTCGACTCAATATCATTATCAAGGTGTCACTACTCTATTCTAATACCATTATATGCCTTGGAAATAAGGCTTAGATGATTAAGGATACAAAAACAAGACTTCAAATATAAATACATAAAACTAAGAAAACTTTGCAAGAAGTAGCCATGAATGTGTCAAATGAGAAAAACAATAACTATGTAAAGAAAGAAATGACATTTATGTCAGTTTAGAGTGACCTACAGTAATCCCTAGGGGTGTATAGAGACAAAAAAACATAAATTAACTAGAAAATTGTGGTGTAGCAAATAGATAACAAATTAGTAATCTAACACAAAAGGCTATGCCGACAACTAGAAACAACACTATACCTATAGTAAAATGAGAAAGAAAACTATATATTTATTAGCATAAACTTAAGAAAATATGAATATAAATATGATATGAACAAGTGGTAAGTAAAATATACAACAACAACTAAAATAAATGGTAAAAAGGCCAAATAAGTACCAATCTACACAAAAAACCCAAAGTGAGAATCCCTTCCTGACAACAACCTAAAATCTTGGCATGCCTTCACTATACTCTCTAGTAACATGTAAATGATACCAAAATAAGCCAATGTCATCTTTACATAAACCTCCAAACATGAACTAGTAAATAGATACTAAAGAACTTATCTTGTGTTGCTATAACAATGAGTCATGTCAAACCCACATCAAGTAAGTATACTTAGATAGAATTTAGTATTGTATGTCTATGCACTAGTCTAACCTTACAATCAAATATCCTACTATTTATTAGGTCTCAATATGGTTTACATATTTGGTTTGATGAACTACTAAGAACAATTAATGAAAAACATATAAAAAAACTAAGGTAAGTTGATTGAATTAATAGTTCAAATAATGATGAACTGAGAAAAAATGTTGCATCAAAGTGTGATATGACATATTGAGGCACTTAATCCATCCTTAAATGAGATCCCTACTTCTTTCTATCATGAAATTAGCAAATAGAAAACACTTACTTCAAAGAATACAATTTCACTAATCAATGAACACCTCATATGAATCCTAGGCAAGAGCACATACAAAATGTAGAGTACTATATATCTCAAAGCATGACTATTAAAAGTATAATTAAATTTCAAATCACTTGTATCATGCAAGATGAATATTAACCAAGCAAGTGAGATTCAGAACATGAAAGTACAAGCAGACATATGGAAATGATAAGAGTAAGGTACTACCATTGAACAATAAGCATATATTTGATTTGTTCATTACTAAAAAATCATTCCCTACCTAAGTTAGAGAGCCATTATGGCACTAAGAGGAGGATTATATACCCAACTACAGAATAGAATAAATTAATATCGATACAAATGAACAAAGGGGAGAAGATCAATACTAAACAAGGGGAGAATATCAACACTAAACAACCATGATTATGGAGATGGATTGTTTGGATGCCGATCATAATAATCAACCACACTATAATTACTCAGAACTGATCTCGAGGTTTTGTGCAAAAAAAATCCCAAAAGCTCAAATCATAAATGAAGAAAACTCATGAGAAACCAAAGACTTAACATAAACAAGGTGATTACCATAACATCATGATCTAGGACAATACTTTCTTTCAATGAACATCTATTCATAGCATGATTCACTAAGTTCTCATAACCATCATATATAAAGTATATTTAATATAAGAACTGACAAGTTCTAACATCTACATGTAGTAAAGCTTCATTTACAAGCTACTATGCTAATTACAAAACACATCATGCTCACAAATAGACCCAAAGACCCCAATACATGAACTCTAGACATCAAATACATATAGGTAGAACTTCAACTAACATGAATCACTCAACGTGGGTTGAACGTAGGGAATCTAATGTCTTAATAGCATGACCTATAAGTTTGCTGATTGGTTGACTAACCAATGTCATGTGAGTAGATAAAATAAGATATAAGTAGATATTATTTCAACATATTTCATTACATTTAAGGTATACATTAGACATGTTAGGCATTAAACAACAAAATATGAATAATCCATAAAGTAAAACATTTAATAATTACATAGAATAGTCTTAGAACAAAACTCCTGCTAATTGAGTTACCATTTCTATTTTTTTTCTTTCTGAATCTACTTGAGTCATATCTAGTCAAGTATATATCCTCATTGGGTCCATCTAGATACTCTTAGATAACATATAAATCCCTTACCATCCACATGTCTAGTTAGGAGCCCAATCTAGTGTGACATCCAATACATATGTTGAGGGAGACTGATGCATCCCTATATCATGTCTTCATCTTGTGTCTTATTACACTTCAATCTCATATAAACATGTTAGATTACAAGCTATTACCCCTAATAAATGATTTTCTATGAATTAATTTGTGGACACTCTTTGCATGTTTTTGATGTACTTGGACCATGCCTTACATGGAAGAGAGAGAAGGAATAGGTTCTAGGGATCCTTCACCTTTGGAGGAGTCTAAAGATAGTTTTAGAGTTTCCCCAACCTACCCCTAGTGGCCAAGGGTCAAGATAAAGCAAATAGATCCATGGATCATGATGTTTGAAGCTTAAAGTGCAAGTAAAGCCCTCAGTACAACCATGGTGACATAGAACAACCGTGCTACTAATGAAGAAATCAAAATAGAATTACATGATGAGGAACAATTATAACAATCTCAACACCACAGTCATGATAGAAAACATGGACATGCAAAGGATCCCCTAGAACGGTCGTGCCAACTACCACAGTTGTGGTATCAAGTCTTCAACAACCCTCTCTTCTCTTCCCGAAATGGCCATGTGATCTTGCACACCCATTCCTTTGTCTAGCCACCATGGTCGTGGCACTAACCATGACCTTTTTACTTCACAGCCTCCAAGGCCATGCTACCAAGCCTCCAAACCCCAATTATCACCTATAAAACTCCACTCCATGAGCAGGCTTGGAAGAGAACTAGATTGAGTGTTCTTTTGCTGCGCTAAGGCTTGCTGGGAAATTTGGTTCTCCAACATCCTTATATGATTGGAAATGACATCCAATTTTGTGGAGAGTTGGGCAATTGCGTCCTTCAACAATTTGTCATTGCCCCTGAACTCTTCATTTTGCTGCGCTTGAGTGAAAAAAATTTCTCCATCATAGTCTCCAAGGAAGACCTTTGAGATTGTTGTTATTGTTGGTAACCCCTATTGTTATTGAAGCCTGGCGGATTCCCATTTGTTTATCGGTTGAAATGTAGTTGTTGCTGTCCATATTGAAAGTTTTGGGCATTACTTGTGTTCTGGTAAGACAAATTAGGATGATCTCTCCATCCCAGATTGTAGGTGTTGGAATACAGACTGTATTGCTTGTTCCCCTATATCCCAACGACATTCACTTCTTCTTGGTTGTCTTGATTTATATTAGGAGAAAAATAGGTAAAAGAAGTATGCCCAACAAATCAGCAAGCTTCACAAATTACCTCAATTGCTTAGATCTACATGGTAGTCATCTTCTCAAACTTTTATGTAAGGACATCAAGCTTGGCGGAAATCAAATCAACTGCATCAACACTGTGCTTTCCTCCTTGCTTTCCGGTTGAAGAACCTATGTAGAAGATGATTATGCTTTTCTATCTAACCCCCATTGTTAGTGGTTGAGTGCTATATATTCAATGATATCATAAGCCTCCCTATAAGATTTACTCATTAAAGCTCCATTATCTACGACATCCAATGTCATACGGGTGTTGTAGAACAGTCTGTTGCAAAATGATTGAAGAAGCAACCAATTTGTCAATCCATGGTGAGGGTAAAGGCGTTGTACGTCCTTGAACCACTCCCATGTGTCATACAAAGTTTCCCCATCTGATTGAGAAAAGTTCGTGAGTTAGTTCCTCAGTTGGGATTTTTTGCTTGGCGGAAAATACTTTGCAAAGAAAGCATTTAAAAGTTGATACCAGCTTTTGATGGACTTCTTAGGAAGAGATAAAAGCCACGCCTTGGCTGTATCTCTCAAGGTGAAAGGGAACAAAAGTAGCCTTACTCTATCAGCGGATACACCATTGATTTAGAAAGTGTTCATGTACTCTAAGAATTCATCTACATGAAGATTTGGATCTTCATTAACGGTACCCCCAAAATGGTTTTGCTAGATCATTTGCATCATTGAAGGAGCAATAGAGAAGTTATTTGTTTCCATTGCAGGTAGATCAATGGATCCACAAATGTTTATGGCAACTGACATGGTGAAGTCTTTCAAAGGACGATCGTCGTCCATGGTTGGATCTTCTTGTGTGGCTTCTTCAAAGGATGAAGAAGATGGTGATGGTGACGATGGAACACCCTCTAGTAGTGGTTTCTATTTTATTCTTGCTCTTCTTAAGATTGAAAGAGTGTGCACAATTTTAGGATCTAGAAACATAGATGGTTGAAGACCCCTCTGCGAGCGATGCATACAACCTAAAAAGAAGCAAGATATATTGAGAACACAACTAAAAGGTATATGAAAATTCAAAAATGGAAGTGGTGATCTAGTCTCAAATACTAGTTAGCACTTTTTACTCTAATTAGATTAATCGTAGTTACCTGACAACGGTGCCAAAGAATTGTTGGTTTATTACACTAATCAGTTTCAATCATATAAATGATCTTTTACTCAACTAGACAATTCCCGCAAGTATACAGGAGTAGTTGTAGTCGAGATCGAACACAAGGAGCTCTAGCGATCAATTAAATGCAAGAGCGCTAAGTTTCAACAATCTAGATCTTTTTTTCAAGAATGATTTGGTTGATTAAACTAAATTTTTAGAATTAAACTAAATAGTAAAAGGATTACTAAAAGGGGTTTAATTTCAGATATGAAACTATCTTGAACTTAGGATTTCACTAGAATGTCATATCATGAAGAATAGAGCACAAAATTTAAACATACTAAGCACTTGATTTAAAGGAGAGTTGTATGTTATACTTCACCTTCCGGTGTAAATACAACGATCCTAGCTCCATATAAGACTCTCATGTATGTCTTTCATTCTAGATCACAAACCTATTCCTCAACTCCATATCTTCGACTCTCGTGGTAAAAGAGGACTTTCCAAGAAAGTACCTCCTTACTCTCCTACCTATCTTCTCAAATCAAGCAAGAAAGCATAAAACATGCATACATAGTGGCCAGCCATACATGCAAGAAGTAAGAAATTGGCACTCACAATGTAGAAAAACAAGCAACTTAGCATTTAGTACAAAATTATCATGTTACATACATGCTATGACATGGGAGTTACTCTCCCATGTCCAAGAAAAAGAGCCTACTCGTCCATGATGATGTACAACAGAAAAGATGCATAATTTTCAGAGTTTAACATAGTTTAGAGAAGGAGAAGCTAAGAGAACCAAAGGTGTAACCCAAGAAGAGTAGAATTCCATCTTGGGGACAAAATTCCACTCCTACATCTGCTCCAAACCGGATAAACTTCCCTCCCAAGAAGCTTGGTGGAGAGAAGAAGCTCTACTGCACCTTCAGAGAAGAAAATGGAGAAGGAAAGAAGAACAATGGAGGTTCTTTGGCAAGAAACCACCTTCTTCCACCCAAAATTGCCCTCCTTTGCTTTAGATTTATTCTTCGACGAAAGACCTTCGAAATATGACCAGTGATAATTGCTCCTTTAGTTGGTTCTCCCTTTAAAAATGAGAGACGTCATTTTTCAAAATTTCTGAAACTGATAGAGACACGGCGTGTCTTCCTTTGGACACATCGTGTTTCGGTATTTGACAATTGATCCAAGTGTAAGGCACACAGCGTGTCTAAATTAAAACACATCATGTATGTTACTAGAAACATAAAATCGACTCTGAATTCCCAGGTACACGATGTGTCTTTGGTGGGCACGCCGTGTACATTTTCTCTTCAGCTGGATGCATGGCTAACTAGATTCATGCATGCCGTGTCTTAATTCAGACACACTAAGTGTGATGTTGTTTTGGTAGAAATAAAATTCTAAATGTCTACAAGGTGTGGAGAAGCCACAATCATGTCAGAGTTGAGTTGGGCTATCTCTAATTTGATCCTTTTTAACCATATCTGCAATACACACCAGGTTATAAGAAAAATAACAAAAAGGTGGCAAGAATAATATGAATAGAGGCTAAATGAAAACAAAATAAACTGAATTTGTGTGTGAAATCATATAAGAAGTTTATGTGGAAAGCACACAATAGGAGGATAAAGAGGTAACTAATAGTAGGTAACATCGTGATGCATCTATCATCCATGTATATATCAGTGGTGCGGAACTAGGTTCAATGGGTAGAACATTGTAGAAAATATTACAGTTTGGGTAGCAGCACAGCTGCACTGGGTGATACAAGAATGGGGTGGAAAGTGTAGCATGAGAATGCTAAGAGGAAATGGTCATGTTGGTGGACTGGAGTTTTATAGTTAAAAACTAGGGTTTGGAGGCTTGGTAGCATGACTGTGTTGGGAAGCACAACTTGGTGGCTGTGAAGTAGAATGATTGTGGTGGGAATCAAAGTCATGGTGGATAGGTAAAGGAATGGGTGTGCAAGGTCACATGACCATTTTGGGAGAAGAATAGTTGGCTACTGGAGACTTGGTACCACAATTGTAGTAGCTAGAATGGTTATTCGGGGGATCCTTGGCACATACGTGTTGGCTAGCATGATCGTGGTGCTGAGGTTTCTATAGTTGCTCCTCAATCTATGATTCTATTGTGATTTCTTCATTTGCAGCATGGTCATTATGTATCACCACGGCCGTTTTCGAGGATTTTCTTGCACTTTGAGCTTGAAACTCATGATCCATGGACCTCTTTGCTTTAGCTTTACCCCTACCCACTAGGGTCAGGTTGGGGAAACCCTATGATCTTCATTAGACTCCTCCAAAAGTGAAGGATCACTAGAACATCTTCCTTCTCTCCTGTCCTTCCAAGGCATGGTCCAAGTACGTGAAAATCATGAAAAGAGTGTCCATAAGAGTGTTTAATAGAAAACCATTGATTAAGGAAAATATCTTGCAATATAACATGTATAGATGTGATTGAAGTTCATGAAGACACAAGATGAAGACCTAAAATAGAGCTACATCGCCGACCCAAACAAAAATATACTTGTCCTCAAGTATTCTCCAACTTAATCTCTCTTTCAATTTATTTAAAAAAAACATGGTAGAATACAATTATCATGATGTTATTTTGCCATAATGAATTCACGTGTGGAATTAGGATGCAATCCACGACTCTATATTCATTTACCATTTTCAAGTGTGAATCAAGCACTAAGCACAAAAGCTTCAAATATGGCATACCAACCACACATGTAAGTGATGTAGTTTTCATAAATATATGGGTAAATTATATCATGCATGGCATATATTCAAATGCTTAAAATTCTTGTTTCACTTTCTAGAACTACATCATACACTTCATTCCACCTCTCATGACCCACTTCGCTTGTGTATGGGTGTGAAGGCTAGAGTTGATTTACCCCAGCCCTACTAGGTAGAAAAAAGAAGAAATGGTTATGGTAGAAAGTGGAGTGCCATTACATAGGATCACTTATCTTATTCTTTTATTTTCTTAATAGTATTTTACATATAGACATCCCTTATTTCTTTTTTATTTTTCTACACCCAATGTGTAAGGAGGGTATATGGTGAAAAGAGTGGAGAGGGATGATATAGATATGGCCACATTTTGTAGGCTGGACAAGGCTAATTGTGCACTTTTGGCATCCTTTCATGAGGCGAAGAGGTAAGATGATGATATAAGAAATTTTGAGTCAAAGAGGTGTCATGGTGGTGAGGATCCATGGATGATTTCATCCAAGAAAGTGAATCCATGCAAGGTCCACCAAACAAACAAATTGTAACACTTGGGCCCACTTCCCAAGGCTCGAGCAAGGTTTCAAGAATGACGATTGGCCCCATAAACCACCACTATCCTTAATTGCACACTTTGACCTCACTCACACGCAAGTGTGGATCAACTTCCCAAATGTTTGCCCATCCTAGTACTACTCTAGGTTGAGCACATTTAACCACAAAGTTCTATGGTGATGGGATCCTTGAAAAGGAGGTGCACCTTGGTGATATGGGTAGTCCAACCATTCATTTTACTATTATTTTATCTGAGGCATCAAATCTTGGGATGTTAAAATATCCCTCACTTAGACTCTTGGCGTCCTCATCAAGGCTCAACTATATGGCCTCGTAATATTTCCTCAATTCACTACAGACCCAGAATGGCCCATGGACACCCAACTCTAGTCGTGGAATACCAGAGCAAGGGTGGCTACATCCTCATAGACAACCCTTTCCAACATGCCTAAACCGCACGTCTCAAGACTAGCATGTCACATTCCCATGTGGGCCCCACCTAGTGGAGGGGTTATGATTTTGATACCATTTCTAATGTCTGGGCCCACTGCCCAAGGCTCTAGTAGAGTTCTAGGAATGATGACTAGTGCCATAGACAACCACTAGCCTTAATTGCATGCTTTTTACTCACTCATGTGCAAGCCAGGATAAACTTCCCAATAGATCGCCCATCCTATTACTACTCTAAGCTGAGCACGCTTTACCACAAGGCTAAATTATATGGCCTCATAATAATTTTCCATTTCAGTACAGACCCAGAATGGCCTATGAACACCCAGCTCCCAATCACGGAATACCAACACAAGGGTGGCTAAATCATTATGGACAACCCTTTACAACATGCTTGGACCGCACTGCTCAAGACTGGCATGCCACATGCCCATGTGGGCCCCACCTACTGGAGGGGTTATGCCTCTGATACCATTGTAACACTTGGGCCCACTGCCCAAGGCTTTAGCATAATTTTAGGAATGATGACCGGCCCCACAAACCACCACTAGCCTTAACTGCACACTTTGTCCTCACTCACGTGCAAGCGTGGATCAACTTCCCGACTGGTCACCCATCTTAGTACTACTCTGGGTTGAGAATGCTTAACCATAGAGTTCTTTAGTGATGGGATCCTTGAAAAGGAGGTGCAACTTGGTGATATGAGTAGTCCGATCATTACTTTAAGATTATTTTATTTGAGGCATAAAATCATGGGATGTTACACAAACCATGCATAAAGTCAGGAATATAGTAGATGACTCTCTTTTCACATGGAGTGAATAATACCAAATGCTCAAGGCTTGCAAGGTTCACACTTTTATTAAAACAGATAAGAACTTGTGAGAGGCTTGAACCACATGCAAAATTTGATCACATGACTCATTTAGCCAAAAAAATCATAAACGGGTTGCACTAACTCAATGGTAATCATTCACATCACAATAGATAGAGATTTTGTTGAAACGGGTAAGTAAATTCAAGCTTGTCAAAATTGGCCAAAATGGTGTCAAGTTGTATTCCATCACATCTAAACCTACACTAATGATCAATAAGCAACAAGGAAGCAAATTCTAACTAAAAACACACTAAGGTATAAAAAAATCTACATTAGATGCAATGCATGGCACAGAGTGGCATGTAAAGAAAAAAAACAATTACACAAAAAATGTGTGAAAGTCAACTACATGACATGGATGCAATCTAAGAAAGCACACAAAATATTGATAGACAAGTACAGTAGTTGGTTATACTGTGTTGATCATAATCAGAAAACATTTAGAGTAAGAAATATAGAGGAAAATAAGGTAAATCAAGGGCTTACCATCCTACCACCCCAAAAAATTTAAGCCATGTTGTCCTCAGCATGAAATAGAAGTTTCGAATGGTATGGTAGAGGGCATGGAGTTGTGGTAAACAGTCACCAAGAGGAGAGAGATCTCAAGGTTTCAAGTGATCATGATAAAGCCACCATAGCCATTATGTTTCAAATGGTCATTTTGGCCTACCAACACCATGAACGTTGTATGCAGAACGGTTGTTCTAATCACCTTTCATATAGCTTTTTTACTGATTTTCAATTTCCTTTTCAATCTTGATCTTATCTTTGGCTAGGTCCTCTATGCATCCTCTTTCCTTTAATGTACTTGTTCTAAATTATTCACAAATCTCAAAAACATGAATTATAGTGTGCATGTATGTGTTTCTTGGAATGTGTAAAAATAAACAAAAAGTATCAAAAATTGAAGTTTGGGTGAATAAAATCCCAAACCTAGGTGGGTTTCCTCCCACTTTCGCTAATTTTTATGTCTTTAGTTAGGCTTCTTGATTTTTGAATCATTCAACCTCTTGAGAACCTCAAAGCATCATCACGATAGTAAATGGACCTATCATGTGCATTCAAGAACACCTCTTTATCAATTGGAGTTTCTTCAACCAACATGACAATATCAAAATTCTGATTTCCCTTATCGGTCCCAACTTCAACAGCCACCTTCAATCTTTGTTTGTTGACTATGAATTCTTTGGCACCTTCTTTTTCTTAATCACAATAATGTTGGATGGATAAACATGTTTCAATTGAAATGGTCCTTCCCACCTTAACCTATGCTTTTTGGGGATTCTAGAATGTATAACCACACCCATTGATACAGATCAAAATATTTTTTCTTGATCAATTTTTTGGGCAATTACTTGACTCTCTCCTTCTAACTTTTGGTCATCTCATATGCTACATGACTCATTTCTTCCAATTCATGGAGTTGCAGCTTTCTTCTTATCTTGGAGGTGTCCATATCCATATCCATATACTTTAAGGCCCACAATGTCATGGGTTGCAATTCCATGGGTAGATGGCAACTTTTCTTATATATGAGATTAAATGGTGCAGTCCCAATCGGGTCCTTGTATGCACTCCTATAAGCCCATTAAGCTTCACTAAGATGTAGAGACCAATCCTTGTGGTCATGTCTCACCCTCTTCTCAAGAATGAGATTTATCTCCTAATTGGCTAACTCAACATGACCACTAGTTTGAGAGTGATAAGGAGAGCCACACAATGGTTCACATCATGCCTCTTAAAAAAGCTTTCAAAAGTTATATTGTTATGACCCACTTCATGATTAACCAGTAAGCACATCACTTAGTGCATCATTAATTTAATTAAGTTGAATTAAGTACACTGATGCGTTTAGTTCTTTGATCAAGTGAGATAGTCTAATTAGCATGATTTCATTGAGGGTGTAGATGACCTCGTGCTTGAAACGTTGCAAGAAGAATCGCTTCAATTGGACCTTCGAGTCAATAGTTAGGCCATTTTTATTTTTTCTTGGAACTTGGATGCAATTTTTACCAGTAATTAATTTCCTTAAGGTCGGCTATTTTTTTCTTCTCGCTTATCCTTCTTCTTTACGCGACCGATAGAACGGGGAAGTCGGCGCTCTGCAGCAGGTCGACCTAGCCGCGATTTTGGGGGCAATTTGCTGGAGCTCCAGGCTCGGATCCAGGCGCCCCTTCTACCCTTCTTCTCTTCTCCTTCCTTCCCTCTTCCTCCTTCCCTATTCCTTCCTCTCCAGCAGTAGCTCGACCAGCTTGAGCCGGCCAGCAGTAGCAGCGCCGCACAGCGGCTTGTGGCGGCCGGCCAAGGGTCGATTTGTTCGGGAAACACCACCAATCGACGCCCATGATTCCGTTTTCGAGGTCCAAGCTTGCAACCGAAGCTTCCAGCTAGCTTCATCACACCAATCAACGCCTAGGGCGGCGCCCCTATGGCTTCGGCCAAGCAGCAGCAGCAGCAGCAGCTGCCGCGAGAAAGCTATGGCCAGAGGGTGAGGGGGCACGACCAGCACCACGAAGATGGTGCCTTTGAGCTCGACTATGAGACGGGGATCCAAATCCGTAGCCCTAGCTACGATCAGTGACCCAGCCAGTTACCTCTTGAACCTGTACGTGAGAAGAACTCCTGTTTGCAGTAGCAGGTTCAGCTAGAGGCAGTTTTGCTCCAGAAATACCACGAAAAACGCAGCCTTGAGTCCGGCTATGGTGCCCAGGTATGATTTCGCCGCTCTAGCCATGACTAGCCACCCATTCGAGCTCCTCCTTCAATTTGTATGTGAAAGAACGATCTGCTGTTTGCAATAGGTCCGAACAGGTCCAAAATTGAAGCTCTATTGGTGCAGGAAAGAGCAAGGTTAAAACCAGTGCTGTCCGGAGGTAGAAGACAACCCAGTGGACACCTGGAAATAGGCGTCTGGACGCGTTTCCAGTAGTTTTCGGACGTCTCGAACCCCGGTGAGTAGGATCTCACTCATTTATCACTTTTAACTTGAATAACAGGATGTTCGTGGTTGAATCGACATTATTTGCGAGTAATAGCTTTTACCCAGGTGCCGGGCAGTGCCGACACCGCTTAATTTCTGAATTTACACGTTTAGGTTATTAGTGTTGGCACGACGCTAAATAGTTGACTGATAGATGCGACGTAAATTAGCAAAATTACAAAATTGATCAAAACTTAATTTATTCGGTTAAATTGTTAAACAACAGCACACGACCAAAACTGGGCAGTTCAGGTACAAGTCCGAAGTATATGAATTTAATAAATTAATTGAGCACGATTTCAAGGAAATGACGAGGATGTGAAAAATAGCAAAGAAACCCTAGATGCACGCTCTAGGTTATATTTAATGCAAATGATTTGATATTTTTCTCAATTTGACACACTTCTTAAAGATAACGATGAAATTCTCAATAAATTATAAATATTCGTGCCATGATAGAAATTTGACTCTTATTTGAGTTAGGAGGTGTTCAACTCGAGAAATCAAATGAAATTTCAAATAGAATTAATAATTCGCGACATAATAAGTGACTATAAACTTAATCAAGTTATGCGATGCAAAACCCAAGATTAGGGTTACTGTCCACGTCTTTAAATCAAATCTTGCCATGACAAGTGATTAAACCCTTAATTGAGTTAAATGATGCACGACTCAGAATTAGGGTCGATGTGCACGGATTTTGAGGAATTTTAGTTGATTGGCAATTGTTATTGACGATAGCATATAAATAGAAATAATTATTCTTATTAGCTTGTTACAATGATTTATTGGTTAATTTCAATGTGGATATGCCAAGTTGACATGAATATTATTATTTAAGAATTCCAGTCTGTCTGCATGTATATTAACATGGATTTGTCAGTAAATTACAGTGGACGTGTAATTAGATCAATTAAGAATTTGAAATTTGCCTACATGCTTATTATGTTGAATTTTTTGGTATTCAAAATACCTGAGTATACAGCTTGTTCAGTTTAGTATGATATTTGTGTTATGTGATAAGGTTCAATTAAAGTGGAGAATATCAAAGAATACCAAAGTCAGGCATAATTGAGAAAGAGACACTATACAGTAAGAGAGAGATTGAATTGTGATTGATTTGAAAACAGTGAATGTGGTATCATAAAGAAATCAGAGTTCAGAATAAGAACATGACTCATATATTTTGATTAAAGTCTTTATAATATTAAAATAATAGACTTAGGTGCCATGACACCGTAGAATCCCCTTTGTGTGGTCTGCGATCTTAAGGGGATGAAACGACCTAACTGGAGGACAGTCCAGACGGTCGACAACCTACTGGAGGACAGTCCAGATGGTTGGAGAGAGAGACCTACTGGAGGACAGTCCAGATGGTCTAGTAGTTTTGTGAGGCCTACTGGAGGACAGTCCAGATGGCCGAGTAGTCGTGTTACCTACTGGAGGACAGTCCAGATGGGCACGGCTCGACACTCCGTCTGTGTGCTCAGGTAGGAGTCCAGTTTACACTCTTTGAGAGTGCCGTGAGGCCAGAGAGCCTGTGGTCCTGTAGCAGACCAGGACGAGAGCAGTCAGACTTAGCATTTCCCGGGTGTGTCGCTAAGTCTTGTACGGTGGGATCGTAGTTCGCTACAAGTCTTCATATGTAGAGTACACTACATATGATCAGGGCATAAGATAAAATATGTTTATATAGGTTCACAGAGTTTCTGATTAGTTATAGAGTTAGAAAGGTTTGAGTTCAGATTTACATCAATTGTTCTTTAAATAGAATGTTGATATTCCCCGTTATTTAATTGTTTCAATAGCTTTGCAGTATTTGTTACTTGATGAAATGTTGCTATTTCCTGTTATTTAAATTAAACTGCTTAGACCTGCTCAGTGTAGTATTCTTTGTATATTAATCTGAATAATAAATATGAATGAGTTATCTGTGATGGTTGGGTGAAATTCTACTCACTGAGACAGTAGATCACCAACCTACTGAAACATTTTTCAGGTCAGCGTCAACACATGGAAACTGAAGGATGTATCAGCTAGACGTTTAAAAGGTAGTGTTTAGTTAGGTTTAGAGGTCTCTTGATCCTTTCCCCTCGATCCTTAGGACATGGTGTGGTAAATAGAGAGAGAATGTAGAATAGTCTGTAGTTTGGTTTTCAATTTACTGTTGTATTTTATATTCTGCAAATAATATGTAATAAGTTGATTAACCTTGAGGTATCTTTCAGGATTTAGAAACTGTAAGTTGCTTCCGCGGTTATTAAGATTTCGATTTATTCCAAATTAAAAGATTTTTTTTCCTTTAAGCAAATTTTAAGTGATCAAGAAACAAAAAGTTAAGAGCGGTTTACCGAGTGTGACTCTCCGATCCTCGGGGTCATTAGAGATGGCACGGGGGTCGGGGCGTCACATATATGGATGAAATGGTTTCCACCATTACTAAACATTTATCTTGGCACACCAAACTGGCTGAAAATATTTGACTTGAAAAAATCACATACCACCTTGTGATCATTGGTTCTTGTGGAAATTGCTTCAACCCACTTTGAGACATAGTGTGAAGCCACCAAGATGTACACATATCCAAAAGAAGGGGGAAACAGACCCATGAAGTCAATATCCCAAACATCAAACACCTTCATAATAAGAATAAGAGATAGAGGCATCATGTCTGTCTTTGATAGTATATCGATTTTTGGCATTTCAAGCAATCTTTACAATAGTCATGAGAGTCCTTGAAAAAGTTTGACCAAAAGAAACCACATTAGAAAACTTAGGCAGTCGTCTAATTTCCACAAAAATGTCCCCTACATATGCCAAAGTGGCACATGGAGAGAATTTCATGTTTTTCACTTTCTAGAATGTACATCCTTATGAGTTGGTCAGAGCAATACTTGAAGAAATGTGGGTCTCTGCATGCATAATTTTTCACAATGGCAAATAAGCTTCTACTTTTCCTCTCTAGTCCATGTGCTTGGTACTCTCCCACTTTCCAAGAAGTTGGCTATGTGCTTGTACCATGGTCTTTGAGTAGAATCAAGCAAGAGGAGCTACTCATGGGAATCGTCTCCTTGATTTTGTTCCCATAATCATAGGGTGCTTCAATGTGAGAGAGAAGATCAGTTATAAAATTCTCAATTCATTTCTTGTCAACAATTTCCAAATCAAATTCTTGAAGCGATAGAATCCAATGAATCAGTCTAGGCTTGGAGTCCTTCGATATGAGATACTTAAAGAGTCACATTGTCGATAT
This sequence comes from Alisma plantago-aquatica, assembly GCA_963693085.1. Classification (NCBI taxonomy): domain Eukaryota; kingdom Viridiplantae; phylum Streptophyta; class Magnoliopsida; order Alismatales; family Alismataceae; genus Alisma; species Alisma plantago-aquatica. The sequence goes on from OY856411.1 coordinate 279,215,341, forward strand.
AAACAATAACTTTGACTTGTAGAACATAAGAGTTGAACTTGTCAAGGGTAAAGATAAGGACAAGAAATTCATTTTTGGTGGTGGTGTAATTCCTTTGAGCCTCATAAAGTGTTTTACTTGCATAATAGATGGCATGAGGTATCCAGCCAATCCTGGCCCACAACCACCATCATCGTATCATATGCATATATCATAATCTCAAATGGCAAAGAGAATTTGGGGGTTGCATAATAGGAGAAAAAATCATCTTGTGCTTTAAGTTATTGAAGGCCTCAATACATTTATCATCAAAATTGAGTTTTACATCTTTCTCAAGCAAATGGCACAAGGGCCTAGAAATATTAATAAAGTCTTTGATAAAGAAGAGGTAGGAGCTTGCATGTCCCAAGAAAGAGTAGAAACATCTTACAGTGGAAGGAATAGTCAATGTGGAGATGAGGACAACTTTGACCTTGTCCACTAATGAATGCATATTCATCTCTTTTAATCACATAGTTTAGGTCAATTATTTAGGTTTTTTACCTCTTCTCCTTCATTTTTAGGAACTAATTGTAATTTTCATGTTTTTGTTCTTTTATTATATTTCTCATTATTTTGTGTTTATTTTGTAGGTTTTCATGCACTTTTTCACTCTGTCAACTCTACTCTAAGTGTCAATAGTGGGACCCAAGATGGGATTCACTCTTCACTAATTTCACAATATAAAACAATCCTCTTCTACAAAAAAGGGAAGGAGACATTCACTTTTTCCCAAATGGTAATATTACAGAGAAAGGTAATGAATAAGAAGCATAAACAAAACTATTGCAAATATAAATGATTATTCCTATACAACTATTCCTTATCCTAAGGTGGCAGACCAAAAAATAAAGTTACATCTAATTTATATATAAGACTAGTTGTAGAGGGAATGGGAAGATCAGTCGACTTTCATGGAAACAAGTCATGGTGCATGGTTGGTGACATGGATCTTGGTGGCCAATGGACTTTGCAGCACCAACGCCAGTCGTTAAGCCTGCTGGTGATATCTAGGGCTATGTAGTTCAGGTCCAAATTAGTACGTTGGAAGAACGATGATGGATTGCAAATCTTTGTGTTGCAAATTCTTGAGTTCAAGTACATGTATTTATAGGTAGATCAATGGCTAAGGCCTAAAGCTAGGTATGGTGTCAAGGAGCAAGGGAGGTGATGGTGGGGATGGTCTATAGACAAATGATGGCTACTACAGCCAGTAGAAACCATTGTAACTATGTATATGACTCTCTGTCACAGTCTGCTATAAACAAGTAGGGCACTAGGGTTCTTGTGTTGATCATGATGAAGGGAAGGGGTTTTGCAACATGTTGTCGGGTCACCAGAACCAAGAAGATGAAGGGAAAGTAAGAAAAGGAGAAGAGACAGTGAGAGAGAGCAGTGTAACTGGAACTATAAGCGTGGCTCGTGTGTAGGAGCACCGACAAAATTGTAGCTACTAGTTCAGGTGTTGGTGATAGAGACTAGGTTTATAGGTGAAGGAAGAAAGAAGGAACGAAGGTTAAAAGAGGGCGAAGGAGAAGACGAGATGAAGAGGGGAAGTGATGATGCTAGTTAGTGAATTTTGCAACAGTCGTACACAGGTGCAAGGGCGTGGGTTGGGGGGTTGATGACGTTACTAGTGAAATAAAGGTAACCTAGGTATTAAATGAAAGATAAAATGCAGTGATATGTATTAAATTTGGTGAATTTAGTTAAGTAAATGAGGGGGTAGAAAATGTTTGATTGACCTTGTGTTTAATTCTTTGACTAAAAAGTATGTGAGGGTTCCCAATTTAATGTTAGTTTTGCCGTTAGGATATGTTTGTTATTTTTTTCATTACTTCTAACTTAAGAATTAAATTAATACATTTAGTGACGTTCTTAATCAATATGATGTATTATTTTATTTCATTAATTTCCTTTCATCAATTAGACTTAGAATGATACTACATTGCTAATTTAAGGTCAAAACTAGTTAAATGGGGAATTTATATCATTCATTTCCAATAGACGTCTGAATTAATTAATTTATCATTAACCTAATATAAAAGGTGATTTCTTAAGTTTAGAAATTCCCAAAGTCAAATTACTCTCCTATTACTAGGGTGCAAGACTCCACCGCTTAAAAGGATTAATCGATTAGATAATTAACTACTTGAAGGGGTAGAATGTGGTAGATCAACTAAGTCATTTAATGTCAAAATTCTAACTCTTTCCTTGAAATTAGGTCTAGGGTTTCTAGGGTTGGTGTAACCATTTAAGATTGCCTCACTGAGGTGTTCCTTACTAACTCAAACTTTGTATAGTGAAAACTTGGTTCAATAAATCACAGATAGAATCCAAAAAACTTTTTAAATATTTCTACATATATAGTATAACAACAAAAATATTTTTGAAGATGAAAAATCTTGCGATGTGAAGATGAATAATTGGTTCCAAAAACATTGTGAGAACCAAGTCAGTGACTTTTAACCATACATTATACATAGAGAGTCTAACTTCCAAGGGTTTCTAAGGGTATACTAAAACATTTCTAACTCTTACTATAGGTGATAGAGATATAGATTTGATAAACATGATATCAACTTCTACTAGCTCTCATTGATTGCTTCATTTGTCATTTACCACTTCACCTAAAAAGTAGTTGATCCTATTAGGGGATCTAACCTCGACATAGAACATTGGGAGTCCTCAGGCTACCTGGATACCCCATGAATAGATACGAGTTCACAAGAGTAAGGGGATAATAAGTGCATTAAACACTTGGTCTCACCAGGCAATCATTTATCCACATGACCTACGAGAACTATTTACATATTCCACCACTGTAGAGAGGGTAGTGACCAACTTATATGGGGATTGAAACCCTAACTATTAATCCTCTATAAGTAAGTAGGTATAATAATAACCTCTAGGGTCACCTATTAACCTAATTAGGGTATGATATATGATAACTTAAAATAGTTAAGTCAGTGACTTCTTAGGATCTGATACCATAATGTAAAGAGTGGTACCATAGACGGGATCCATTTCCAATAATTTGAGAATATAAAACCATCCTATTCCAAAAAAGAAGGGAAGTAAATATTTACTTTTCCCTAATGGTATTTATTACAGATATAGGTAATGAATAAGTAGCAGAATCAAAAAATTTACAAAGTACAAATGACGATTCATATACAAATATTCTTAACCCTAAGGTGGCATTACAAAAATAAAAGTTACATATAAGTTACATCTAAGTTACATATAAGACCAGTTCCGTCTTGACTTTCATGGCGACTAGGCCAGGGTGCATGTTTGGCGACATGGATCTTGGAGGCTAATGGACTTTGCATGATCAGCGCCAACCATTAAACCTAGTGGTGATAGCTAGGACTATGTGGTTCAGGTCCAAATGCACAGGCTGGAAGCACAATGATGGATTGCAGATGCTCTAGTTTAATTTCAAGTATTTGCAGGTAGATCAATGGCTAAGGCCTCGAGCTAGGTATGGTGGCCAAGGAGGGGGAAGGTGGTGGTTCAGATTGTCTGTATCCAATTGGTGTCTACTAGAGTCAGTGTCAACCATCGTAACTATGTCTAAGACTCCATGTCACCCCTGCTATTGAGAATAGGGCACTATGGTTCTTATACTGGTGAATAAGAAGGAGGGGGTGTCTTGTTGGTAGGAGTGAAATCATGATGACTCCAAACATGTATCATGACCAGTGGCATCGTATTTGTCAAGTGTAGCTTTGCTTATCATGGTAGGACATGGACGGTGGCAAAAGGAGTATTTGGATAGCGACTAGGATTTTGTAGCATGTTGACAAGTCACCAGAAGGAAGAAGAGGAAGGGAAAGGAAGAAAAGGTGTTACAACCTCACCTTTCAGTGACCCCCAATTAAGGGAGACCAAGAGGATAAAGCCGCACCCATTAATTCCGGATCAAAGGTTCGACATATAACCATAAACAATTATTAAATTCTAACAGACTATACTGAAAAATGGTAGTAAAATTTTTCTTTGCATACCTTTTGAAAAGTTAGGAACAAACTAACTTCTAACCTCAGTTGAACTAATCTATCTAATTCCTCCTTGTTCTCTAATTCTTGATTTCACAATGTGTCGCTTTACTGTTTGTACTTTGGAATTTGTACCTAAATCGCCGACAAACAAAATGACGGTCAACCGAAGCTGGTATGTGGGGGGAAGCAGATAATGTTCAACTAGGTTAACAATATAATCACTCAATTAATCATTTAACAAACAAGATTACGTTTTAAACCATATAACTCAATCCATACATATTCTCGAACTCTGGGCTGTCCCTGCAGTGGACATGGTTATCACCTCTCTTTCAGGTAATAGAGTCGCATGGCACTATCCGAAGATAGCCCAATATCTAACTCATTATGACTTGATGGTCCTACCTCCATGGTAGCCATGTACTAAGTCAACCATAGACTTGATGGACCTACCCGATAGGTAGCCATGTACTAGGTCATCCATAGACCTGATGGACCTACCCAATAGGTAGCCATGTACTAGGCCTTTCTCTAACCTGATGGACCTACCCATAGGCAGCCATGTACTAGGTTAGCTATTATGCCACAGAGAGAACCAGGATCTGAGTTTATAGGCATATACATTAAGTGATAGTCATAGTCACTTTATATTTGCAATATGAACATCCAAACAGTTTAGTTGCATTCAATGCGATTAAACGTCCAAGAAACCATCGGGAAACATAAGCGGTTAATCATAAGTAACCACATACCTTTGATTGCAGATTTCAAGATAGACATTAATATGTAGAGAAACCCAATCAACAAGCAAAACCTGAAATAAAAGGACAATTTTCCTTTTATTAATATTTATCTAATTTTCATCATATTACTTAGGGTTTCAGTTCCTATTTTAGGGTTCCTTTAGAAATTAGGGTTTTCACTTCTTCTTTCCTTATTATCATCCTTAATTTATTAAACTACATAAAACCCCTAATTTCTCAGTAAATTTCCTTTATTAAGCATCTAATTATCTTATTCCACAAAAACATGCTTTTTATCTCCTTTTATCCCAAATTAGGGTTTCCATGTAAATTAACTTCCTTTTAGGCATTATAACTCTAAATCTCACACTTTTGCATTCAAACTGATAATCATTTAACAAAGTTAAACTTATCAATTTGATCTATTGATTTACCAAAATACACTTTAATCATGCAATTAGGGTTTCTCATCAATTCTTAATACAATTTATTAACAAATTAAGGTACTTTTTGCAAAACATACAGAACTAGGTTCTCAAATTATTTTTATCGGATTCCTCGTATTTTTCTATACAACTTTCATATATAAAGTTTTCTCATACGAATTTCCTAGCAATTTCTATTAATTTCGCAAGAAAAAGCTATTTTATGTAATTTTGGTCAGAGAGGGGTTTTACCGGAAATTTGCGGCCGTCCGATTGATGCGCCTATGGTCCGCGCCTAGATCCAACGATCATCACTGCAGGCGCGCACGACTAGGTCCTCGTCCGCTAGATCTCCTCGGTCCATAATGGTCCTTCGATCCGACGCCTCGCGCTGATCCGCTCCACTTACTCCAGCACGATCGGCCTGCCGCTCCGGAGGCGTTGGATCTCGCACGGGACCTCGGTGGTCCGTGATCGGACGACAGCTGCTCGTCACCTTTCTTCTCTTTTCCTAACACTAACGCTCGGCGACGCCGCGGCTGAGGCTCGCCGGAGCAGGTGCAATCGAGAGGATGAGGGAGTCTGGAGGTGTGAAAGGTAGCCGTTCGAGATCGATCGGTCACAAGGACTTGAGTGGTGGTCTTTATATAGGGCATGGGGGACCCCTCTAGGGTTTTCTCAACCCCGCCACTAACTGCCTTTTAGCCCAATTGGGCGTTTCTAGAATACACCACGAAAACCGACAAAACCTAGGTCTAGATTCTTCGCCAAGGTCTCCCGGACTCAAAGGGACACCGATCTCGAGTGCACATGCACTGAATCGATCAGGAAAGCGAGGGGAAAATCCCCTGTGTCGGCGCTACTGTCCGAGTCCCTTTGGGACTCTAGACGATGACCCCGATCCGTTGGATTAGTATCCAACGGTCAACGTTGTCCGCGTTTAAACCAAAAAGGAAAATTAATTCCCAAATATTCAAGGAAAAGTCTATTTTGATGATAACTTGAAAATTTAATAACTCTCAATCCTTAACTCCGTTTTATCTCAAATTTTTAGGAAATCTCATTTATACCTTTATCTTTCCTTATACAAAAATTGGAGTCATTATCCAAAGGAAACGAGCCCTTTACTTCAGTTTCAAGTTATCCCTTATTTAATTGTATTTTCCACATATTCCTTATTTCTTTTACCATTATCTAATTACCCTGAGTTCCTTGAACCCCAAGGAACCCTTTTAACTTGAAATATTATTTTGGGAAAATATCTTTTGGCCTTAAAATCATTTCTTTTTATTTTCCTCATATATTCCTTTATTAAATGAAATTCCTTTTTCATTTCTTTTTATTTTTCTTTTAATCCTTTAATTGGTCTCAATGGCCACAAAGGCCCAATAAGAACACATACAAGCTCTCAAACACAAAAATCCATTCAATCCATTCAAACAATTCATCACATCAACCATGGATTTCATTTATCTTTAAAAAGAACATTTATAATTTCATTACATATTTTGGAAAAATCGAGGTTATAACATCCTCCCCTCCTTATAGGAATTTTTCCCTCAAAATTCATCAATCAAGCAAACAATTCAGGATATGCTTTTTCCATGTGCGTCTTCAGCTCCCATGTGGCCTCATCCTCTCCATGGTGTTTCCAAAGAACCTTTACCATCTCTATATTCTTATTCCTGAGCTCTTTTACCTTAGTATCTATAATACGCAAAGGTAACTCAGGATAAGACAACTTTCCTTGAAGCTCAATAGGTTCAATGCTCAACACATGGCTCGGGTCTTGCACATATCGCTTCAGATTGGACACGTGAAACACATCATGCATCATACTATATTGAGGGGGTAACGCCAAATGATAAGCCACCTCACCAATCCATTCTAAAACCTCAAACGGACCCACATATCGGGGACTCAACTTCCCTCTATTTTTAGCTATAGCTCGGAGCGGTCGGATTTTCAGAAAAACATGCTCTCCCACAGTGAAATGCACATCAGTCCTCTTCGCATCAGCATACGACTTCTGTCGATCCTGGGCTCTCTTTAGCCTTTGCCTAATCAAAGCGAATTTATCAGCATACACTTGGAGTTCATCTGACCTCAACAAAGTCCTCTCACCAACATCATCCCAGTGAAGTGGTGACCGACACGGTCTCCCGTATAGAGCTTCATATGGAGGCATCCCGATACTGGCTTGGTAACTATTGTTGTATGCAAACTCTGCTAGAGGTAAGTACTGCTCCCATGATCCACCCCAATCGAGCACACAAGCTCTCAAAAGATCCTCTAAAGTCTGGATTGTCCTTTCTGACTGTCCATCTGTCTGGGGGTGATAAGCGGTACTGAACTTTAACCTTGTACCAAGTTCCTCTTGAACCTGCTTCCACAGTTTGGAAGTAAACTTCAGATCTCTATCAGATATGATGGAACTGGGTACGCCATGCAAACACACTATCTCTTGAATGTACAACTCAACTAACTCTGTCACTTTGGCAGTGGTTTTCAGTGCAAGGAAGTGTGCTGACTTGGTAAGGCGATCCACCACAACCCATATTGCATCATGACCTCTCTTGGTCCGGGGTAAACCCACTACAAAATCCATGGTGATCTGATCCCATTTCCATTCCAGAATCTCGATAGACTGTAAAAGTCCACCAGGTCATTGATGTTCATCCTTCACCATTTGGCACGTAAGACAACTGGCCACATAAGCTGCAATGTCTCTCTTCATTCCTGGCTACCAGAAAAACCTCTGCATGTCCTTAAACATCTTAGTAGTCCCTGGGTGTACTGTGTACTTAGAACCATGAGCTTCTTTTAAGATACGTTCTTTCAGTGGTGAGTCTTCAGGAATCCATATACGATTCTCGAATCTGATCCCTCCGTCTACTCCCAAAGAAAGGCGGGTCTGAGGCTTCTTCATCAAGCCTCTCATCTTGTCAAGTTCACTACTGACCAACTGTGCTGCCACAATTTCACTCAACAAATCAGACTGTATCTGAATGTTGGCCAATCGAACTCAATCACCTAATGGTTGAGGAGACCATTTCACCAGCTCTTCCAAGCTCTTCCACTGACTGGACAGAACAGCTGCGCACCTGAGATGTTTCTGACTCAACGCATCTGCCACAACATTTGCCTTCCCGGGATGATAGGCAATGGTAAAGTCATAATCCTTCATGTATTCCATCCATCTTTGTTGTCGTAAGTTCAAGTCTTTCTGTGTCAGAAGGTACTTCAAGCTCTTATGGTCAGTGAAGATCTTGAAAGAAGCACCATACAGGTAATGCCACCAAATCTTCAAGGCATGAATGATAGCAACCAACTATAGGTCATGTGTCGGGTAATTCACCTCATTAGGCTTGAGTTGCCGGGAAGCATAAGCAACCACATGTCGATTTTGCTCCAAAACACAGCCAAGACCCATTTTGGATGCATCGGTGAAGATCATGAAACCCTCATTGCCTGATGGTAGAGTCAAAACTGGTGCAGTGGTCAACTTTTCTTTCAATTCTTGAAAATGAGCCTCACACACATCAGACCACACAAACTTCACATCCTTCCGAGTCAACATGGTCAAGGGCAAGGCAGTCTTTGAGAAATCTGAAATGAAACGCCGATAGTATCCTGCTAACCCCAAGAAGCTTCGGATCTCGGAGGGGTTCTTCGGTGTAGGCCAGTCTCGAACTGCTGACACCTTGGCTGGATCCACGACGATTGTTCCTCCTGAGATGATATGTCCAAGGAACATGACTCAGTCTATCCAAAACTCGCATTTTGAGAATTTCCCATAGAACTTCTGCTTTCTCAGGATATCAAGGACTTTACTTAGGTGGTCTCGGTGTTGCTCTAAGTCATTGGAGTAAACCAATATGTCATCTATGAACACTATGAAAAAGGAGTCAAGGAAGGGTTGGAACACACTGTTCATAAGGTTCATGAACACACTGGGTGCATTGGACAACCCAAAAGGCATAACCACAAACTCGTAATGGCCATATCGTGTTTGAAAAGCTGTTTTTGGAATGTCCTCACTCTTGACTCTTAACTGGTGGTAACCCGACCTTAAGTCAATTTTGGAAAAGACTCGAGCAGACTTCAACTGGTCAAACAGGTCATCTATTCTGGGTAAAGGGTATTTGTTCTTAATGGTAGCTTGGTTGATCATCCGATAGTCTATACACATACGGAGCGAGCCATCCTTTTTCTTTACAAAAAGGACTGGATCTCCCCATGGTGATGTACTAGGATGGATAAAACCTTTGTCTAGCAATTCCTGCAATTGTTTCTTCAACTCGAGCAACTCTGCAGGGGCCATTCTATAAGGTGCGCGTGAAATAGGGCTTGTTCCTGGAGCTAGCTCTATGGAAAAATCCACCTCTCTCTTGGGAGGAATCCCGGGTAGATCATCCGGAAAAACATCTGCATAGCTCTTGACTACCTCTATTTCCTCTAAGGGTTGCACCTTGGGTTCAGGCTCGGTAACAACTGCTAGGAAAGCTTGACAACCTTTACTCATCATTCTTTCTGCCTTCATGGATGACACATACAAACTGGTGGTGGCATCTTTCCTACCTCTAATGATAAAAGGTGGATGACCTGGTTCCCTAATGATCACTTTCTTTTCCCTACAGTCGATTTGGGCCCTATAGGTATAAAGCCAATCCATTCCAATGATCACATCAAAATCATTCATGTCAAGAAGGATAAAGTCTGTAGGAAACTCATGATCTTGATATTTCACAGGTATCACTGGATTTTTCAAAAGAGAGGTATAGATTCGACCACTCGGGGTTGTAACATCTAAGACATATCCTAAATCCTTGATATCCAAACAAAGCATAGTTGCAAGATTCCTCGAAATGAAAGTATTAGTAGATCCAGAATCAAATAATGCTTTTACATTATGTCCCATGACTTCAAGCATGCCTACATTATTGTTCACCATGCATTAGACCATTACATGCTTAACTTTCAAAACATAAAGAAAAACTCTAAGGGTTATTACACTCAATCAACCAATTAGCATTAGCTTGAGCTTCTTCATTGTCAATAGCGAACACTCAAGCTTGTCTTCTTTCTCCAGCAGGTGGGGCCACAACTACCGGTGGGGCTGCTACTGGTGGGGCTGCCACTGGACCTAGTCCCTTTGGTGCTGGTAGGGGACAAGCAGACAGGATATGCCCCTCTTGCTGACAACGAAAACAGACCTTCTTCTTGTGGCAACACTCACCAGGATGCCATTTTCCACAAGAGCGGCATCGCGGTCGGTTGTGTTCTGGATGGGGTCTTCCTTTTCCTTCATGTCTCCCCTTGGCTTGATGATGACCTGGACCCTTCTTATGATGATTCTTCTGACCTTAGGTTCCTTCAGTGAAACCCAAATACCCCTTGGGTGGAAGCTGTGCAGGCATCACAGTTCTTTCCATGTCTAAGGCAGTGTTGTAAGCTTCTGCGAAGGTTTTAGGTTTGCTTGCCATCACATGAGGCTTCAGGGCAGGGTGAAGACGCTCTATGAAGTGATCCACCCTCCTTTCTTCATCCATCTTGTACCTAAAACGTTCCAGGATCCGAAACTTGCGCCCAAAGTCTGCCACGGAGGAATTTCCTTGAGTCATGTTAGTGAATTCCCTTTCCTTTTCTTTCTTAGCTGCAACAGGGATGAATCTGGAAGTGAAGATGGTCTTGAAATCATCCCATGCCATTGGTTCCTCAGTCAGATCTCGACCCGTGATGTGTGTCTCCCACCATATCTTAGCTGCTTCTTCCAGGAGGTGAGCAACAAAGATGACCATCTTGCTCGGCTGCACTTCAAGCATGTGAAAACCATTCTCTATTGCAAGTATCCAGGCTTCTGCTTTATCAACCACTTCAGTATTATCCTCTCCCCAGAACTTTTCTATGTTCATCTTGACAAAGTCTAGGATGGTGGCTCCCACACGTGGACGAACAGGGTGTGGTTCACCATTCTCAGCTCTAACTATGTCTCGAAGGACCAAAGCATTAATAGCCTCTGTCAACTTCCTCTGTTGCTCTAACCACAAGGTATCAGGGGTATGGATCAACATGGTGGGTTCTGAATCATCGACTGGGTCCTCATCCATCTTGGCTTCTTCCTCATACACATGCTGCTCTTCATATCCTTGATCTTCTTCTTGGTTCAGGTTACTAAATGGTACCAGGTCAGGGTTAGGAACTTCTTGAGTGACTTCTTCAGGCCTCTTCCTCTTCTTAGAGGATCCACCATCATGGTTCCTATTCCTCTTTTCAGAAGACTCCTTTACTTTACGGGGAGGCCAAACACTCCTAGCTGGATTCCCAGAGCCCTCAGGAATAGCAACAGTCTTGGTTCGTGCCATCTACATAAGCATAACAAACAAACCTTTAGTTTATCATTTAAACTAGTTATATCTTATGTTCAGTGATATCTCATTACATATCTTTTATTAATTTGTTGGAGGATTCTTAAACCCTTAACTTATTTTCCCATACCACATGAGTTTTGAGGAGAGAGAGAATCCTACTCTGAAAGCCTTTAAAGAATATGTGATGAGAAGGGACAAATAAGATGAGAGAGTCCTAAAGGTATCTTATTTCGATTCATACCCTAAGACTTTGGCCAGGCGGTCACACAGGTCCGAGAGTCCTCGTATTCCGACTAGCGGTGCGGAGGAAAATCTTGCCAGCCCCCGGTCGTGATCCCTTTCTAGACACCTCCGTCTTTCGGATACTCCTCTAATAACTCCCTTGGGTTCTATGGAGTTTGTAAAATTTAATAATTACTAATGGTTACATGAAGAACCTAGGCTATGATACCAAATGTTACGACCTCACCTTTCAGTGACCCCCAATTAAGGGAGACCAAGAGGATAAAGCCGCACCCATTAATTCCAGATCAAAGGTTTGACATATAACCATAAACAATTATTAAATTCTAACAGACTATACTGAAAAATGGTAGTAAAATTTTTCTTTGCATACCTTTTGAAAAGTTAGGAACAAACTAACTTCTAACCTCAGTTGAACTAATCTATCTAATTCCTCCTTGTTCTTTAATTCTTGATTTCACAATGTGTCGCTTTACTGTTTGTACTTTGGAATTTGTACCTAAATCGCCGACAAACAAAACGATGGTCAACCGAAGCTGGTATGTGGGGGGAAGTAGATAATGTTCAACTAGGTTAACAATATAATCACTCAATTAATCATTTAACAAATAAGACTACGTTTTAAACCATATAACTCAATCCATACATATTCTCAAACTCTGGGCTGTCCCTGCAGTGGACATGGTTATCACCTCTCTTTTAGGTAATAGAGTCGCATGGCACTATCCGAAGATAGCCCAATATCTAACTCATTATGACTTGATGGTCCTACCTCCATGGTAGCCATGTACTAAGTCAACCATAGACCTGATGGACCTACCGAATAGGTAGCCATGTACTAGGTCATCCATAGACCTGATGGACCTACCCAATAGGTAGCCATGTATTAGGCCTTTCTCTAACCTGATGGACCTACCCATAGGTAGCCATGTACTAGGTTAGCTATTATGCCACAGAGAGAACCATGATATGAGTTTATAGGCATATACAATAAGTGATAGTCATAGTCACTTTATATTTGCAATATGAACATCCAAACAGTTTAGTTGCATTCAATGCGATTAAACGTCCGAGAAACCATCGGGAAACATAAGCGGTTAATCATAAGTAACCACATACCTTTGATTACAGATTTCAAGATAGAAATTAATATGTAGAGAAACCCAATCAACAAGCAAAACCTGAAATAAAAGGACAATTTTCCTTTTATTAATATTTATCTAATTTTCATCATATTACTTAGGGTTTCAGTTCCTATTTTAGGGTTCCTTTAGAAATTAGGGTTTTCACTTCTTCTTTACTTATTATCATCCTTAATTTATTAAACTACATAAAACCCCTAATTTCTCTGTAAATTTCCTTTATTAAGCATCTAATTATCTTATTCCACAAAAACATGCTTTTTATCTCCTTTTATCCCAAATTAGGGTTTCCATGTAAATTAACTTCCTTTTAGGCATTATAACTCTAAATCTCACACTTTTGCATTCAAACTGATAATCATATCACCTTTATCATTTAACAAAGTTAAACTTATCAATTTGAGCTATTGATTTACCAAAATACACTTTAATCATGCAATTAGGGTTTCTTATCAATTCTTAATACACTTTATTAACAAATTAAGGTACTTTTTGCAAAACAGACAGAACTGGGTTCTCAAATTATTTTTATCAGATTCTTTGTATTTTTCTATACAACTTTCATATATAAAGTTTTCTCATACGAATTTCTTAGCAATTTCTATTAATTTCGCAAGAAAAAGCTATTTTCTGTAATTTTGGTCAGAGAGGGGTTTTACCAGAAATTCGCGGCCGTCCGATTGATGTGCCTATGGTCCGCGCCTGGATCCAACGATCGTCACTGCAGGCGCGCACGACTAGGCCCTCGTCCGCCAGATCTCCTCGGTCAACGATGGTCCTTCGATCCGACGCCTCGCGCTAATCCGCTCCACTTACTCCAACACGATCGACATGCCGCTCCGGAGGCGTTGGATCTCGCACGGACCTCGGTGGTACGTGATCGGACGACAACTACTCGTCACCTTTCTTCTCTTTTCCTAACACTGACGCTCGGCGGCGCCGCGGCTAAGGCTCGCCGGAGCAGGTGCAATCGAGAGGATGAGGGAGTCCAGAGGTGTGAAAGGTAGCCGTTCGAGATCGATCGGTCACAAGGACTCGAGTGGTGGTCTTTATATAGGGCATGGGGGACCCCTCTAGGGTTTTCTCAACCCCGCCGCTAACTGCCGTTTAGCCCAATTGGGCATTTCTAGAATACACCATGAAAACCGGCAAAACCTAGGTCTAGATTCTTCACCAAGGTCTCCCAGACTCAAAGGGACACCGATCTCGAGTGCACATGCACTGAATCGATCAGGAATGAGAGGGGAAAATCCCCCTGTGTCGGCGCTACTGTCCGAGTCCCTTTGGGACTCTGGACGATGACCCCGATCCGTTGGATTAGTATCCAACGGTCAGCGTTGTCCGCGTTTAAACCAAAAAGGAAAATTAATTCCCAAATATTCAAGGAAAAGTCTATTTTGATGATAACTTGAAAATTTAATAACTCTCAATACTTAACTCCGTTTTATCTCAAATTTTGAGGAAAACTCGTTTATACCTTTATCTTTCCTTGTACAAAAATTGGAGTCATTATCCAAAGGAAACAAGCCCTTTACTTCAGTTTCAAGTTATCCCTTATTTAAGTGTATTTTCCACATATTCCTTATTTCTTTTACCATTATCTAATTACCTTGAGTTCCTTGAACCCCAAGGAACCCTTTTAACTAGAAATCTTATTTTGGGAAAATATCTTTTGGCCTTAAAATCATTTCTTTTTATTTTCCTCATATATTCCTTTATTAAATGAAATTCCTTTTTCATTTCTTTTTGTTTTTCTTTTAATCCTTTAATTGGGCTCAATGGCCACAAAGGCCCAATAAGAACACATACAAGCTCTCAAACACAAAAATCCATTCAATCCATTCAAACAATTCATCACATCAACCATGGATTTCATTTATCTTTAAAAAGAACATTTATAATTTCATTACATATTTTGGAAAAATCGAGGTTATAACAAAAGGAGAAGAGAGAGTGAGATAGAGTAGCTCCACTAGCTCTGTAGGTGAGGTTCATGTGGTGAGTTCCACCGACATTGTCGGTGTTGGATCACATGTTGGCGATGACGACTGGGTTTATATGTGTAGGAAGGAAGAAGGAACATAGATTAAGAGAGGGGAAGGAGAAGACGAGATGAATAGGGAAGTGACGATGTCATTTATTGACTTTTAAGGCAGTCATACACGGGTGTAGGGCCATGGGTTGGGGGGTTGACAATGTTACTAGGGAAATAGAGTTAACTTAGGTATGAATGAAAAATAAATGCATTAATATGTATTAAATTTTGTGAAATCAATTAAGTAAATTAGGGGTAAGCAATGTTTGATTGACCCAAAGTTTTATATTTTGACTGAAAAATGTAAGGATTCCAAATTTAATGTTAGTTTTACCATTATAATATGTTTGTTATTTTATTTAATTATTGTTAACTTAAGCATTAAATTAATGCATTTAATGACTTTCTTAATCAATATGATGTATTATTTTATTTTGTTAATTGTATTTCATCAACTAGACTTAGAACTATACTTGATTTTTAATTTAATGCCAAAACTAATTAAATGAAGAATTGATATAATTCATCTCCATTAGTAGACTAAATTAGTTAATCTATCATTAACCTTATATAAATATGATTTTTTAGAATATTACATTTTCTTTGGGTCTATTTATTCTTAATGGATATCATTCCTATAAAAGTTAATACTCATATAACTAAATGTGGACCTAAGGAAGCGGAGACTAAGCTATACACCCATATTCAAGTATGTCACAACATTCCAACCTTTAAGAGGATTTTATCCCCCTAATCCACCAAGTCATAACCTAGAGTAACATTATGACTCTCTCAACTTAGAAAGTTACCAAAATTTGACGAGTACAACTTTTAGTCTATACAATTAATGTCCATTGTATCCATCTTGGTAGGTTTCATCATCCTAATTAAGGGTAATAACAGTTGTGTGAAATTTTGTATATTAATTAACCTAAAGGAAAATTGATGCATTCATCATCAAGTTTGGACATTCCCAATGTCAAATTACTCTCCAATTACTAGGGTGTGAGACTCCATTCTTTAAAAGGATTAATCAATTAGACAACTAACTACTTAGAGGGGTAGAATGGGGTAGATCTATTATGTCATTTAATTTAAATATTCTAACTCTTTCCCTGATCATAGGTCTAGGATTTTTAGGTTTGGTGTAAGTAGTTAAGATTGCCTCATTGGGGGATCCTTACTTACTCAAAATTCGTGTAGTGACAACTTCATTCATTAAATCGGTTACAAAATTTAGAAAACTTTTTCTTTGTGTACATATGTAGAATAATAATGAAAATAATTTTGATGATGAAAACTCTTGCAAAGTGAAGTTGAAGAATTGGTACCAAAACATTGTGAGAACCAAGTAAGTACTTTACACTATAATATATTCTATTGAGAGAGTCTAACTTTCAATTGTCTATAAGGGTATACTTAAACATTTCTAAGTCATACAATTGGTGATAGGGATATAGATTACATAAACATGATATCAACTTCTACTAGATTTTTATTGGTTACTTCACTTGTCATTTACCACTTCACCTTCAATGTACTTGATCCTATTAGGGGATACCTAACCTCAACCTAGGACATTGGGAGTCCTCTGGTTACCTGGCTACCCCAAGAAGATATTAGAGTTTACAAGACTAACGTGACTATAAGTGCATTAAACACTTGGTCTCATCAGGCAATCATTTATCCATATGACCTAAGGGAACTATTTACATATTACACCATCATAGAGAAGGTAGTGACCAATTTAGATGAGGATTGAAACACTAACCATTAATACTCTATTAGGAAGTAGGTATAACAATAACTTCCAAACTATCACCTAATAACCTAATTAGGGAATGATATAGGGTAACTAGGGAATGATATAGGGTAACTTGAAATAGTCATGTCATTAGATTCTTAGGCTTAGATACCATGTTGTAAAGAGTGGGACCCAAGAGGAGATCCACTATGTACTAATTTGAGAATATAAAACCATCTTATTCCATAAAAGAAGGAAAGGAGATATTTATTTTTTCCCAAATGGTAAATAATACAGAGAACGATAATGAATAATTTGAAAAAACAAAACTATTGTAAAGTCAAATGATGATTCATATACAACTATTCCTCACCCTAAGGTGGAATTAAAAAATAAAAAGTTACATCTAAGTTATATATAAGACTAGTTGCAAAGAGAAAGGGAAGACCCGTCTTGACTTTCATGGCAACAAGATCAGGATGCATGGTTGACGACATGGATCTTGGTGGCCAATGGACTTTCAACACCAAAGTCAGTCGTTAAGCCTGGTGGTGATAGCTAGGGACATGTGGTTCTGGTCCAAATTCGTAGGCTAGAAGCCTGATGGATGAGTGCAGATCTTTGTGTTGCAGATACTCAAATTCAAGTTCAAGTATTTGTAGTAGATCAATGGCTAAGGCCTTGATCTAGGTATGGTGGCAAGGAGCAAGGGAGGTGATGGTGTGGATGGTTTGTATCCAATTAGTGGCTACTAGAGGTAGCAAAGACCATTGTAACTATCTCTACAACTTTCTATCGTCCCATGTTGTCAAGAAGTAGGGCACTAGGGTTCTTGTGCCTAAGAAGATGAAGGGGATGGCGCACTATTTGTGGGAGCGCAAGCCTGATGACTCTAGTCCTGCCGTGTCACCACTGGTGTCGTATCTGACAGGAGTAGCTTTGCTTTTCATGGAAGGACACGAATGGGGGCAAAGGGAGTACTTGGATGGCGACTCTGGTTTGGCAATAGTTTGTAGATCACCAAAAGGAAGAAGAGGAAGGGAAAGGAAGAAAAGGAGAACAAAGAGGTAGGGAGAGAAACGCCACTGACAGTATAGGTCTTAGGTCACATTTTAGCGACAACGAATAGGTTTATAGGTACGGGAAGGAAGAAGGAAAGGAAGTCAAGAGTGGGGGAAGGTGGAGACAAGTTGAAGAGAGAAAGTGACGATGTTGGTTACTAACTTTGTGGAAATTGTGGGTTGGGGGTTGACAATGTTACCAGGGAATTAGAGGTAACTTAGGTATTAAATGAAAAATTAAATGCTTTGATATATATCAAAATTTTTGAATTAATTAAGTAAATAAGGGGTTAGCAATATTTGATTGACCCAAAGTTTAATATTTTGACTAAAAATATGTGAGGATTCCAAATTTAATGTTAGTTTCACCATTAGAATGTGGTTACTTTTTTATATCATTACTTGTAACTTAAGCATTAAATTAATTCCTCTAGTGACTTTCTTAATCAATATGATGTATTATTTTATTTTATTAATTGTCTTTCATCAATTATACTTAGAATGATACTAGATTGCTAATTTAAGGTCAAAACTAATTAAATGGAGAATTTATATAATTAATCTCCAATAGAAGACTAAATTAATTAATTTATCACAAGCTTATGTAAAAGGTGATTTCTTAAAAAAATTATATTTTCTTTGGCTCTATTTACTCTTAATGAATATAATTCAAGAAAAAAAGGATTTAAAAATGATATAACACAAAGATGGACCTTAGAAAGAGGATATTAAGATATATACTCATATTTGAGTTTTTTATAGAAAAATTACTTCATTTCCTCAAGAAATCTAAAGAATAAAAGTCTGACGTCAGCCCATCTAAGGCCCTAAAAGGGCCCATGAATCATAGACTTCTATTCTCATTTTAGTCTCCTAGTCGACCGAGTGACTCAACATCTCACTTCCCATAACTTTATTCGACCAACCCACATTCTCCAGTCGATCAACTCACCATTATTGAACATCTAAACTCAAATTCGAAAAGCTTCTTACTTTGGGTATAATGACCAATTCAAGGGACACAATTGAATATAGTTGATCGAATCACCTTCGTCAGTTGATCAAATCTCATCCAAGACCCAGTCAAAATCTCAAATCTATAAAGTCATCAATGAAGTCATACTCTGACCAACGTGACTTCAACACGAAGCAACACATTGGAGTCAGTGGACCGACTGGGCTCCCCTAGTTGATCGACCCAGACCCCAAATCAGGCAAATAGTAGTTGTGAGTAGCCATACTTCCAGGGATTTTCCCTCTCCTTGCCCCTATAAAAGGAGTGGGGATTCCAAAGACAAAAGGATACAACTTTTCACACTCTAGCCTTGTTCCTTATTTCATCATGTTTGAGTAGTCTTCCCATTGTTGGGATATGGGGAGTAGCCCCATGATCTCCATATCTTATCTTAACAAAATTTAAACTCCTTTAAGATAATAAAATATTTGCTTTTATCCATTGAATAACACGATATGTGATTTGATCAATCATACTCCATGACATTTATTATCTACAATGATATAATCTTGGATTTATGGACCAAAACATTGTATAGAACTCATGTGTTCCTTGAAGAGACCACTGACCAAAACATATTAGATGATTGAACCATGACCAATAGAACACTGATGACCATCGGTCTATGGATAGTTTGATCCATGGGATCTG
The DNA here is from genome assembly GCA_963693085.1 of Alisma plantago-aquatica. NCBI lineage: Eukaryota > Viridiplantae > Streptophyta > Magnoliopsida > Alismatales > Alismataceae > Alisma > Alisma plantago-aquatica. The sequence continues at coordinate 279,234,796 of OY856411.1, forward strand.
ATTCTAAAGATGACATATCTCCATGGTCCTCATCTAAAAGTATCTAAAAGGAAATTAAAAGTGTCTAAGATAACTATGGGGTTCGTGGTGGTGAAACCCAGACCCTTGAAAATTTCATAAAATCACAATTAATGTTAATTGGTTGATTCTTCTCACTCTTTATTATCTTCACTCTTAATTATATTGATGACTTAGTTTGAATTATTGAAAAAACAAATTTTTTTCTTCCAAATATGCATTTTGATTCATCACCTTTTAATTCACCAAATTATTTTCCATTTAGATTAATCATACTCCTCAACTTGGTATAAATATTGTTCATTGATTCTATTCAAATTTACTCTTGACATGTTGTCTCTAATGATTGATACCTTATGTACTACATCAATTCATTTTTTTACAAGTGGATTGATCAGCCATTAAAGGTTAAACTCCAGGGAAAATTTTCTCTGGTGAATTTTGTGTCTTCATGATAGCACATTAGACTTTGGGGCCAATGTTAGGGATGGTAGATGGATTTTTTTTAATTGGATCGCTTTGGGTAATTAGGAACTTTTTTTCCTACCAACACCCATTCTAGTAGTGTACTCCTCCTTGTATTGAGTTTTCATTTCGATAGTATTGTTTGTTCTACAAATTTTCATTCAATCTTGTCCTCTTGAATCACCCAATTTTCTATTCATTTTTCCATATGATATTCACGCACATGCTACGCTCTGAAGGTGTTAATAATACACCATTTGATCCAAATGCTGATAGAACCTTTCACCATCTGAGCCTTACCACTCGAATCAAGATGTATGATGACACATATATTCCAAGAAGAATAGTGGAGGCCCTAGCCACTGAAAGAGCAGCCACAGTTGCCACCTTGGAAGCCAACATACCACCCAACAAGAAGTAGAGTGGCAGAAATAAGTCAAGTATTTCTCAATTCCTTTGTTTTTTGAGGCATTACATCCTATTGTTCATCAGGTTGTTACTACTCCTCTACTTTAAATTAGCATACATTGGATTCCCATTCTTCAACCAAGCACATTTTTTGAGAGGATTGGGCACAATTGTCAAGAAAAACTCCAATATTTTGATGATTTTTGTGCTTTATTCAAGGTTCCAGGCATTTCAGATGATGCCCTAAAATTGAGACTTTTCAAATACTCACTGACAAACTTACCAGTTCCTAGTATAATGACATGGAAGGTGACCACATCACCACTTGGGAGCCCCTCCGTTCTAAATTTCTTGAAAAATGTTACCCCCCATCTCTTACTTATTAAAACCAGGGGCATATTACACGATTTAAAACGTCTCCTATTAAACATTGGGAGAATCACGGGAACGATTCAAAGAATGGCTCTGTCATTTTCTACATCACATCATTCCCCCAGTGCATTTAATCGAGACATTTTATAGAAGTTTTGATCAAGATACCAAAGTATTCATTGATAGTTCCTCATGAGGAAGTTTTAGGTATCAAAAAATTTACAGCACTTGGGAAGTTGTCAAAAGAATCATCGAGACCCAAGACCAATCTCGACGAGGATAAGGGGGAGTACTCAAGGTCTCCAAATCCAAAGATAGCTCTAAGATTAAGTGATTGCCAAAATCCTCAAGATGCAAGCTTTAAAAAAGATTAGTTAGAATCTTCGCTTATCGACTCGGTAAGTGGGGCCAACTTCAAAACCCCCCATACTTTTGACAATAGGTGAATTCTAGCTAATTCCTTTGTAGTATTTGTCATGGCTATGACCATTCGACTTTAGTGTGCCAACTACTTTACAACACACTTATGCAACTTGGATATGCTAAAAGGATGGAAGACCTCAAATCGATTCATAGCATCCCTGGGGAAGCATATTACGATCCAAATCAAATCAGGAATCATCATCGTTTCCAATATGGGAACCCATCTGGTGTGGAAAATTCAACACAACAATTACCTCCTCAGTTGAAATATCAAGGTCATCCACCACCTAGTTCCCAGAAAAATTTCCACAACCAAAATCACTATCAGTGAAATTTCTAAAACTGTAGGCAACAATTTTAGAACCTTAATCAAGCTCCATAGATGCAGTAGCAAGTGAAACTTCTTACACCAACTTCCATTTTTGATGCACAGTTCACAATGTTAAAACAACTTATTCTATCTGAGATGACGTCTCTCAGGGCGATTGACTTCCAAGTTGTGTAACTCATTTCTTACCAAATCCCTCTGGTAGGAGCCTTCATAGGCAACAACCCAAAACATCCTGAGTAGTTGAAGGTTGTCTCCAAGCATTCTGGAAACATGCATCCTCATCCTTCTCCTTCTCCTTCTTCTCCTTCTCTTCTCCTCTCCTCTCCTCCTCTTGCAAACATCCTACCACCTCTATGAAATGATGAGGATACTATCATGATCAACAAAGACCAACTACCCAAAGAAGCTTTTAGTCCTGATGTGGTAGAATCCATCGTTGTCCAAACATTACATGTAGAGGACATCAATCTTGATGTGCTAGTCTATGTACCATGTCCGCCCTATCAAGTTAGCCTCAAGCAGACATGGTTGGACACAAGATTTTTTGAAGTTTAAGGATATCATGAAGAAAATCCATGTTGACATTCCCTTTGTGGATGCACTTTTAGAGACACCATCATGGTTCAAGTATCTCAAGTCTTTTCTAAGAATACCACTAAAGAATATGAAACTGTCAAGCTTACAAGAACCACATATAACATCCTTATTAACAAAATGCCAAAGAAGAAAAAAGACCCTAGATCCTTTGAAACTGGTGTTATTTAGGAAATAATACATGTCAAAAAGGGCTTGTAGACCCAGGTGCCAGCATCTCAATTGGGGTTGTAGCCATATAGTCTATTCAAGATATTGGGGTTTGTCAATATGTTACTGACACAACTTTATTGTGCGTAAAACACAAGTGTACGCGTCAATATAATGTAGGCCTTGTGAGGCCCAAGTCAAACACATGGAAACGTAATTATCAGTAGACTACTACTAACTACTCATGATCAGCTAAACCGATTATAAAAGTTAGGAAGTTGATTTGAAAAAGAAAAATAAAAACAAAAGAAAACAAAGAAATTGATTAAATGGTTGGTTTAATCAATTCAAAAGAAATCTCTAGGACTGCGGTTTCACCGCGGGTCCTCGTTGTACTAATTCCTTCACAACTATCACAACTCATCTCCCTTTTCGGAGAGTGGCCTATATCCATAATTGCTCACTTCCGTGATACAATTCACTACCTTAATCTAGTTCGGTTCCACGCCAGTAGTAACCTATGCCCTAGACTAGGTGCATGAAAAACATGTCTCTGGGTTCCCACCATTAATCGTACATCGCCTTTTCCAAAGGATTTATTAGTTAATGTGATTACCGCCTCTTTTCTACTGTTAATTCTTCATCAAAAGCAATTAAAGGTATTAGATTACCATTATGGTGATCAAGCACAATGATAGCAATGGAGAAAACGATATCATACCACGGATTTGAGGGACAAATTATGATAAACTATGTAAGAAGAGTCATACAACGATTGCCTGGGCTACTCCCGGTCCTAGAGACAAAGGGGATTAGTCCCACATGTTCATCTCAATGCAAAACACCATGAGGGAATGAGAAAATATGAAGAAAACGTGGATGGAGATGGTGTAACCCCTGAACGTAGAAGAACCGGGTGATCCTCGACGTGGGATGAGCATTTTGCAGCCTTCCGGCGGTGAAAAACTCTATCTGCATCTCTGGAATCTCACGGGGCGTAGTTCTTGTCTTTGTTCTTTGCTCTCTCCTCCTTCAAGACTTGTGCAATGGAATAGAATGTGCCTTGTGGCTTTGGGCCATCTTTTCCTAGGTATAGGTACCACTTACAGCCGCCAAAAGAACACAATTGTTCGATTGAAGTTGTGCTGGACAAAACTCTGATCCGACGGCATCGATACCATCGATAGGGTGTTGATGGTATCGACACCTTAGGGTACTGATGCTTTCTTCAATTTTTGGAAGCTGCCTGATGGCATCTCCATACCATCGATTGTTCCCGTTGATGGTATCGACATGATGATATTTGGCTCATTGTTGGACTTTCAAGACCATCGACAAAGTGTCGATGGTATCGAACTATCTGCTTCCTCTCCGGCTCTGTCACTATTGCTCTGTCGATGCTATCGACAGACCGTCGATGGTATCGACAGGTCCAAAATTGTGAATTGCCTGAAAATGAGAGAAAAACACAAATCAAATCCAAGAAATATGATACTCTATACAAAACAATGTAAAACAAGATGAATTTGATGCAGGCAAGGATAATAGGCTAAAGGAATTGAATCATGCAATATTAACCACAAATATGACCAATAAGCGCATAAAATGAGTGTAAAACTAGCCTATAAAAGTGACTCAAAACCCCTACATCAAACTCCCCCAAGCTTGAACTTTGCTCGTCCTCGAGCAACCAAACTTATAGAATAAAATTGTGAGGGTCAACTAAAGAACATATTCACATAAAAAACATCACAGTATGATTCCCACCTGTAAGGCACATACCGACTCTCACTAACCACGGAATGATAACTACCCTAAAGGTGACAATGATCATCCATGAGAGATGTCCACCCCGTAATCAATGAACACAATCAAATAAAGCAGATAATATAATAAATTCCTCCGGTTCATGCGTGGTGCATCTTGGGATCTCCTATCTATGTTGCTCAAATCCTAACTACCATCTACAATGGAAGAAGATCTCCTAATTATACAAGAATGAGGAGATAATCATGGGTGGCCTACCGTTTTGAGCAACGGGTGGATGGAATGGGCGGCTGTGAAAGAACAGAAAGCACAATACATTTTAACATGCAAAAACAACAAAAATGACCTAAATGATGCATATGCATATGAAAATGACCTAATGCCTACATTTTAGGTGGAATGATCATGCTCTACTATTCCGTCTCAATGTGAGATAGAATGTCTACGAAACTACATCATGTGCCTATTCTTCCTATTATGCAGGTGAAACAAGTTCCTTTCTCCCTATGATTTCTACTTATCTTTTTCTTTCTTTCTTTTTTGTTTTTTTCAACTCTTTTTCAAGCCCCAATTTTCTCAATTGACTACGAAAATATTTACCAAACATAATTAAAAAATTTCAGGCTTATTTTCACATAACTACAACAATTGATGCATTACAATCTACTTTTCAGAGAGTATGGAACAAGTTACCCGCTTTTCTTATTTTGTAGAAAAAATAAGGCACATACTGTCTTATATGCTCAAAAATATGCAAAGTGCAACTACAAGAAAGTAATTATGCAACTACAATGGCATGCACTCTAAAATGTGTGCATGCATATCTGATCTTCAAAAAAAATTATTTTTTCATTTTTTATGCAAAATCTAGCAACAATGCAATCCTATCTAAATGACATGCAATCAAGAGATGAAAAACTGTAATGTGCTCCCAGTTCTTATGGTGGAGTGTGAATGAAGTAAGGTGGATAGATCACAAGACTAAATGAAAGAACCACTGGAAAAGATTATATGTCTCTCCTTACTGACATGTGCATAGGGTACCTAAGAGGTTTCTCTTTCTCACTTCAAATTAAAGTCCCATTACCATTTGGTCAGTTTAAGCTCAACATCCATATCCGTCCTCATTTCTTAAACCATAAGGATATATAGTTATGATCATATGTTTTAAAGTTGACCTACCCAATTATTTTCATAAGTTATGTGCTCAATTTCAAACAATTCACACATCAGCCCCATATGAAAACATTGAGATGACACACTTACATTAGACACCCACATATTACACTAGATAGAAAGTGGGTCCTAAAAATCCGTACATAAAATAAATTACAAAACTAGAAGAAAAATTACAAAAAGTTGAGAAAAATGCTCAAACAGAAGAAAAATAAAATAAAACTAAGATATAAACTATTCCATCTCCCCCAAGCTTGAAATCGACTATGGCATCATAGTCAAGAACAAACTCAGAAGGTGGAACAGTGATACCCTGCTACTGCTGAGGTGGTGGGTGTGGCGGGTACTGGTTGGTATGGGGGTTCCACTTTGGATACTGGCCCTAAAAGTTGGGATCATAGGGTGGCATGGGCGGTGGTTGTGGATATCCCCCAAAGTAGTCTTTGCTCCAGTAATGATCATAGAAAGGCTGCTGCTACTGCTCTATCCTGCCCAACCTGTCGTAGACTTGCTGCTGGTTGGCGAAGAGTTGGTGCTCGTTCTCAAAGATCGTCTGCTGATTTTCATAGAGCCTATTCTAGGTATCCTGGATCCCTACAAAAGTTGTTTGATGTGACTGCAGCATTGTCTCCTGGGACTCCTGGATCGACTGGAGCATGGTATACATCCCCTGCATAGAATAGGGGTCATCTCCATAGTGGGAAGGCTGTTGTGTCTATGGTTGGGAAGAAGAGGATGCTCCATATTTTCATGGATACTTTCTCAGAGCAACTCGCCATCGAAGAGGAATAGTGGCTTCCTCCTCCCCTTCTTCATCATCATCGCCCTCTGGAGCCTCCACCTCTTGAGCTGCTTCTTCCTCATCATCAACATCAATGATCATCCACCTGTAGCTTTGGCCTGGTCTGATGTTGAAAGCAAGGTCTGGTAGTTGCCTCCTCTGAAAGACTCCTGCCATGTGGCAGGTGGCGTAAACAGTGCCATGACGAGCTTCAACGAGGCATGCATTCACAAAATGGCTCAAATTGAGCGTGTTCTTGCACTCCAGCTTGGGTATCCCAGACAAATCTAGGCCCAAGTACATTGCAATCAGTGTAATTAGACCCCCAAAATAAATAGGATCCCTGCAAGAAACATTCCTCATAACCGCCATTACACGTATGAGGAAGAAAGCTCCAAAATTGATAGGTGTCCGCTCTAGCAGACTATAGAGGAAGAATAGGTCTGTCTCCTGAAATTTGCTTTGAGATAGCTTTGATCTTGCAAAGAAGGTGTTGGAGAGAATCTGGTGTAAGATTTTGACAAATGGATGCTCAAAATCATCTCTGGAGGCATTGTGCTAGCTGATCGAGTATCCCAATGGTATAGTAACTAGCTTGGCAACCGTGGCATCATAATCTGCATTGTGCACTAGCTGGCGGAGGTCGTTATGGGCCCACCCATAAATCGCGTTGAACTCACGAAGGGTCATCATATAGTCCTTGTTGTAGAGGCAGAAAGAAACGCGCCCCTCTTTCCATTCTGTGCGCACCTATACTAATTCATTGGGAATGACACAAATATCCAGAGAGGCCATGAACTTGATGATGATCTCGTTGTAAGTGGGCCACCTGCTGAAGAATGGATGACCGTCAGTGTGGTCACGGAAAAACTCAGGGGACTCACCCAATTGTCCCTGCAACACATAGGCCATATTGGCCTCAAAACCCAGATCCTTGATCAACTGCCGGTCTCCATATCGGGTCAGCTCGATGGAGCGCTTCCATAGCTCCTCATACACCTTTTTGACCTCCGGTGATGGATGGACTAGCCTCGGGAGAGGAACCAATCCTTATTGTGGGGCAGGTGGGGTAGGTAGGGCAGCTCTGGATGATGAGGCTCCGGATCTCACCATTGTTGTAGGAGTAGAAACGGGTGAGGGAGAAGAAAGGAGAATAGAGCTCGGAGAAGATGATCGGGGCACTCGGAGAAGATTGAGATTTGCAAAGCTGACGAAGATGCTCAGAGATGATTGTCAGCGTGATCTTCATTGCTCTTGGGCACTTAGGGATGCTAAGCCTCAGATGTGGAGGGTAGGCAATGAGATAGTGTGATTAGAATGAAGATTTTCCCTGCTTTTTATAAGGGACGGTCAGGTCTACTGTTGGTGCGTCGATACCATCGACAGTCCCATCGATGGTATCGATGGCTATTAGAATCCACCCCTTACTGCAATCGACGGTTGTTGATGGCTCGATGTGGGGACCCGGATCGGCCTCGTGTCGATGGTAGCGATAGGGTGTCGATACCATCGAAACAGTCCACATCTATGCATTGTGGACTACTTGATGAAGACCCCGAATCGCTGACGTGTCATCGATACTATCGACTCATGTTTCGATAGTATCGACACCTATATGTTCCTTCGATCCCTATGAAGTCTGACCAATTAAATGTTGTCATAGACATGTCGATACCATCGACCATTGTGTCGATGGTATCAAAATCACTGAGACAATTTGTCTAAAAATCTCCAGAAAACTCGCTACCATGGACGACGAGTCGATACAATCAATGCCCAATCCTTTTTCTACCTGTTCCAGTTTTGATACCATTGACGAGGCCGTCGATGGTATCGATGGAATGAAATTTTGGTAGAATTGTCCACTATTCCAAATTCAATACCATCAACCCAGATATCGATAGTATCAACTGTTCCCCAGCTTGCACACTCAACAAACACATCAGGGTATCATTTTTAGAGACTATTTGCTAAATTAATGAAAACTACCTAGGAATGCGAAAAAATTAAAGAAACAAACATGTACACTACCAAGGTTGGGTTGCCTCCCAACAAGTGCCTCATTTAACGTCTATGCATTAGAGAATCAACATTAAGAGTTTGAGCTTCTAGAAATCTAATCTTATCAAGAAAACTAGCATTTTAAAGTTTAAGAGAATCTACTTGACTAAGACAAGCATTTTTGACATCAAGAAAGAAAGAATTAGCATGTTCAAGATCATCTAGTTCTACATGCAAATTATCAACAATTCTAGCAAGATTTTTCTTTTACCTTTTATAAGACTTAAGAGAGGCACACGTATCATGAACAATAGCAATCAAAGATTCTTTATCTACAGATTTTAGATTTACCTCACTTGAGTCTTTACTTGTTGATGCTATAAGATCAAAATGACATTCTCCTTCATCACTAGATCTTGAGCTTGATCCTTCACTTGAATCTTCACTTGAGCTTTAGTCGGAGGAGCCACCTGAGCTTGAGTGCCATTTCTCCTTCTTCTTGTGAAGATGGGTCTTTTTGCCTTGTGGGCAATCTTCCTTGTAGTTACCCTTCTTTCCCCATGTAAGGCACCGGATGGAGGAGGACTTGCCTTTGTAGAATCTACCCTTGGAGTACATGACATCTTCTTCAACTTGAGCGGATGGAGAGACTTGTTCCATGATAACTTCAATTTTCATTTGAGGCTCAGGGAGATGTGCTTGATGTAAGACCCCTGACCTAGCTTTTTGGTTGGTCTTGCTTTCTTAGCTTAATTAGATGCTTACAACTTTATTTTAATCTCATTAAGTGCTTTGATAACATGTGGCAGTCTTATGTTTTTAGTTTAGTTCAATTTGGATGTTGTTTGAGCTAGTTACACATATATGTTCTTATTTTGGACCTAATTACAATTTACCCATGTTTAGCATTCTTTCTTGCAATTTGTCACATGCTTGTTGTGCCTCACATTTTTTGACATCATGTTGGATAGAGTGGCACCCAAAAGCCTTGTTATACCTTGGTTTGATGTGGTGACTTCATGTGTTGAGTTTTAGGGTTTGCTTGGATACCCCATGTGGATGGTTGACCTTGAGGTGTGTGTTGACCGATGAGCTTTGTTTCAGTGATCACAAATTTGTTCCTTTGACCATGTTCTCTGCATTCGATGATGTTTTGAGTGTGCTAGTGGTCTTGGCATTTGATGATCCCATGACCCTCTTTGGTCTCCAAGAAACCCTAGGGTTTGGTCTATGCAACCGATGATTTTTGATTATGTTTTGGGTTGTGGAGAATCTCTTTGACTGATGGCTTTTCCTTTAGTTAGTGGTCACTAGTTTTTCTTATTTTTTCACCATAGTTTCATGTGTGAGTGTGGTTCTTGCATGGGTGAGTTTTGGTTGACACATGGCATGTGTTTGCATGACATCTAACCTCCCTTCTCTCTCTCAAACCCTTGGTTATATAAACCTCTCTCCTTGCATGCAACTAAACCCTTTTGCACCCTTTCTTTCTCTATTATTTCTTGGAGCTTGCCCCCCTTTATTCTTGGTGGTTCTTGATCTTGGAGAAGGTGGAACTCAAGTGGTTGATCCATCTTGAGATAGGGTTTACAGCAACCCTCCCTTGGTGATCGTTTGATGTTCCTTGACCTCAGTAAATGATCTTCCTCTTGATCTTAGTTTTCCTTCTCTACCCTCTTCTTCTTTCTCCTCTTGGCCAAACCCATGGAGCTTCCATGGGTAGTGATTAAGTTGAGTTGAAGAACTTCTCTTTCTTATCTTCTCGGCCTAGGGTTTTGATCTATATTGTGCTCCTTTGACCTAGGATTTTGTTCTTTTCTTGAAGGTGGTGCTAGCTTTGTTGAGAAGTGGTAATCAATCTAGGGTTTTCCTCTCTCTCTTCTTGGAGCTTCCTTTCTATTAGAGTCGATCCATCTTGGATAAGGCGAGTTATATAAATTTCTCCTCAATTATTGTTACACTTACCTTACATGCAAGTAATCTACCTTAAACACATAGTTACAAATTGAAAGATGATAATTGTGATCTAGGGTTATTCTTTGTAACATACCCAACCTTAGGTGAATTCTCAATTTTCTCTCTTTCATTTTACACTTATGATAATCATTCTTAAACCCTTGAATCAGACCATTGTGTTACTTTTGCTAGACTCTTGAATTATATCATAATTATTGCACCCATTGCATTAGAATATTTAAAGGATTGACTAAATAATAAAAACATGGGGTTGTTAGCATAAATAATCTGGTTGAGGGATATAACTCTAGTTGGCATTATAGAATGTTCTTAGGTGGTTTTGTAGCGACATGTTGAGAGTATTTCGAATTATGTGGTGGTGATATATTAATAGGTGTGGTAATTATGCACTAATTGTACTTGATCTTCAAATTATTAATTATCATCCTAAATGGTCACACAAGGGAAATTTGAGGTCATATTCGAGTTCATCATGTCTTAGTGATCCATTACACAAAATTTCAAGTTATTTGAATCATTTTTACACCTCAAATTGCATTACGAGAGAAATACACTAATTTTAACTAAGTTAATTAGTTCATTGCACTTGATGTGCATCAATTATTGTCACGCTATTTTATTTTTCCAAAGTTTGAGGGCCGCTTCCCTATCACGCACCTAAGAGCTAACTCGCCTAATCTAAGTCGCTCAGAACTAATCCAACGGTTGGTGTATCATCATCTACCCCTCATCTCCCCCCATTTTTCGTTTCAATGGGGCCAACGAATCGACACTCCATTCTCCCTCTACCGACCACATTTCCAGACGATTCAAGACCTGCTCGCTTTGCTTCATATCGACAAACCATTTGAACCCTAACTCATCTGCAATGGTCCCTTGTTCGCAAAACCCCCAAACCCCTTCCATGGTTATTCTCCACTGTCGGTGTTGGATTTCTTATTTTCCTCTCTACTCTCCTTCACACTTGACCGTAGCCACTCACAATCGAAGCACACACTACCTAGTGTAGTCTAACATTGCCCATTTTAAGCAGGGTGGCATGTGTGCCACAGAGGAACCTACCTTTCCTTAGTGGTTGTCGGAGCTCCATTACGCCACCAATCAAATCCTCCCTTAAATTCCAAGGTAGGTAACCATCTTAGGGATCCCGTCTACCTATATGTACTCTTGGTTTTACTCGCTGCATTTTGGATTGCTCAGTCGACTAGCTCGTTGTGTCCCTCTTTTGCATCCTCTAGTCGTTTGGGCTGTAGAATTAACCCAGACAGTACTGAGACCATAAAGGTGTTACTGGGAACTTGGGGAACATTATCTAGATGCCTTGGGAGGGTGTTTTGTTTGTGGGGACCTCACATTTACAGTCATTGTCATTTATGCTTTGTCGATGACCTAGTAGGTCTTCCTTGGCTATTGGACTGTGTCTTGTGTCGTGGATGGTGCAAGTAACACCACAAATGGTCAGTGAGGAGTCATCATCCTCTGGGCATTAGATTCCTAGGTATGGAGGTTAAGATTGGGCTTGAGGTTTTCCTCCCATGTTTGCCTCCTTCCTCACCAATTTCTTGAAACCATAGACTCAATGAGAGGATGGCTTGTATGAGGCTATTTTAGGGTTTCTCCTGAGTCCAACCAATTAATCCCTAGCTAACACCCTATATTCCTACATATGTATCCCCTTTCTTTACTTATAAGTAGTAGATCTTAGTATTTAGTGTAAGAGTACTTCCTACAATTGCCTTGGAGTTTCCTAAAGGATAGTTGGTGGATGATGTGAGGTGAAACACCCTCATTTCCACTCTCCACTTCTATCCTTGGTTCCCAATTTCGCTAAGTACACCTACTCTAAAGTCTACACTTTCTAGATCCTATTAGAATTTCACCTAAGCCCTAGCCTAATTGAGCATCATAAGGTTTGATAGGGTGTGCAAGGGTGTAGTTCCCCTTCACACACCTTTTACCAGCCATGGCCAACTAGTAGCTTAGGGTAATTCTATATTATTTATTTTGTTTTTTGGTTTAACAATCTAGAATGAATGGATAGAATTTGCATGTTATGGCCCCAACAACTTGGATTCTAGTTACATTCCCCCAAATGTCCCACACTTCCATTAATTATTAAAACCCCTCATTGTCTTCCTTGCTACTTGATGCTTGCCTAGTTAGTTGCTTTAATTGCTTGTTAGTTAATTTACTTGTTTTTGATAGTTAGGTTTTGTTAGATTAGTAGTTCTCCTTTGAGATTAATAGTTCTAGTTCTTTCTAGTTAATGATAGTTTATATTCTTGATTGCTCTAGTGTCTAAAATGTTAGCTTTGTTGAGAGTTAGATCTTGTCTTGTTTGATTTATCTAATTGATACTCTTTTTCTTGGTCTTGTTTTCTTATCTCATTACAACTAAACTATCTAGGGTTAACTTAGATTTTCCTCCTACTTATCCTTAATTCCTTGTTTTACCCCTTAGTGTAATAAAACCAGACCAAGATCAAACATTTAAATCCTAAACTATATGGTAGGAGTGTAGTCAAACAAACTTAGATCTAGAGACCCCTCTATACCTGAGGATTGACCCCTATCTTGCCACTTTTGTATGCTACAATATAATGAATGCATATTCATCATGATTTCCAGTCACCTTCTTGGGCTCTTTTTGTCTCAATACATCCAATTTCAATTACTAAATATCAAAATGTGCAGAATTACTTAACCGATCCAATTATCATGATTTTAACTGAATTTATGTTGATTTGATGCAGGTCTTGACGAGGTGTACAATTGAACCATTTTGAGTAGGACCCACCTTTCTCACCATTCGGTCTCATCCATTCGGTTTCACCATTCGGTCTCAAGACCGAATGAGCAGTTCCACCTCAAAACCGAATGGACCTGCTCCACCTCAAAACCGTTTGGGCAACTCAGCAACATTGGGCATGCTTCCCATTCTCTTGCCTTCCCTTCCTCCACCATCAATAGCATCGACACCAACACCTCCTCCTCCTACCTCCAGCAACCCTAAATGCTACCTACAACACTGCCGCTCCCACTCCGTGCTCACCACGGAAAATCCCTCAGGGTCTTGAGACTGTGAGGCATTGATCGATCACATAGTGATTGGAGGAGATCACACAGACTAGTTGGACGACGCCCAGTCAAGACCGTTTGGAAATCGACGTGAAGACCGGTTGAACTTTGATGCAGAGACCATTTGAAATCCATCGGTCTTCGAGACCATTTGCATCGCCAAACCATTTGAACAACAAAAACCATTTGATGGCCATCGGTTCCCAAGACCATTTGGAGCCATTCGGTCCCAAGACCGTTGGGTCATTTGACAGATCTGCAAGGCCGTTTGGAGCCATTCGGTCCCAAGACCGTTTGGTCATTCGACCGATCTACAAGACCGTTTGAAGGCAGATTCCCAAGACCGTTTGGAGCCATTCGGTCCTAAGACCATTTGGTCATTCGACTGATCTGCAAGACCATTTGAAGGCGGATTCCCAAGACTGTTTGGAGCCATTAGGTCCCAAGACCATTTGGTCATTCGACCGATCTGTAAGACCGTTTGAAGGCAGATTTCCAAGACCGTTTGTCCCAAGACCGTTTGGAGCAGGTTCATGCAGAAAATGTGAAGACCCCATCCGAGCCTATAAATAGGACCGCAAGGGTCCCCAATTGGCATCGGTTCTGGGACGCCAATAAGATGCCTGTATACAGGTCTGATCCAGATCAGCTCCATCCACGCTAGTTTCACTCCACCTACTGCCCATGTTGCAATCAAGGAGACTAAGAAGAGAAGGAAGACAGAGTGAGAGAGATTGTCTGGTCTGTCTTGGCATCTCCTATTTTGCGTCCAGATCTGCTCTGACACGACGTAGAAGACCGCATCATCGTGACTGAGCTGTGACTACCTTCTACATCGTGCTCATGGCAGATTTCTCTCTCTTTCTTATTCTTCTTATTTCTCACATCATGAGCGAGTAGTTCCTTTTTGCTGGGGTGTGGGGACTAGCCTCGCTGCTCGTACAAGCATGTTCTTTTATTAAACTTTCCATGGCAATGTATATAACTTTTCATTTCGTTGTTAATCGTTATGTTCGTAGCTAGATTAAGTGCTTGCTTTCATCTTTGTTCTTCCTATGTTGTGAGAACTTCTATATGTAGGATTGAATGTCATTTAACCAGTCGACTCCCAAAATAGAAATAGAATGGGATTCCTTGAGGTCGTAAGTGTATGATCCGCGAGGGGACGAGCCATCTAGCCTTTGGTGATGCTTCTGTGCACCTAATGCCTGTATAGGGGGTGCACAACCTTAGTTGGATTTTATATCTTCTTGTTAATCGTCGATGTTTGCTCGTGTATTAATCGCCTGCTTGCTTATCGATTAACGCGGTTGACTCCCAAACTAGAAATAGAATGGGATTTCTTCGAGGTCGTAAGTGTATGATCCGCGAGGGGACGAGCCATCTAGCCTTCAATGATGCTTCTGTGTGCCTAAAGCTGGTATATGGGGCCCACAACCTTCATTGGATTTCTGTATCTTCAGATCCGTAAGTAAGTGATCTGGATGGTGACGAGACATCTGATGCCTAAGGTGATGCTTACGTGAACCTAACGCCAATATGGGGGGTTTTTGCAGCAGCTCTATTTGGATAGTTATATCTTGCCTGAATGTTTGATGTTTGGATGTGTTTGCATGTGTAGCGGTGGTGAAACCCGATACCATCCCAGCGACTCCATATCATTGATCTAAACCCAACTTTAATTCAACATTTACTTTCTTGCAATTAGTTTAATTAATCTCAAATCAACCTATTGTTTTAAATATTAGTCTTAACTTGAACAAGACTAGACTGACAAGGATTCTTAAAAATGTTGTCCTTTGGGTTCGATCCTTAACTATACTGCGATAAGACTCATCCGCTTGTGGGTGGTATTATTGCACATTGGTTTTGGTAAAAGCTTGGGGATTTCAACCCTGAGTGAGTTTGTTAGTGCGATAAAATTTGCCACATCAAATTCTGGTGCCGTTGCCGAGGACAACATAATCAGTTAGTCAAATCTAGTTCTTTTAAGGCTAATCTAGGATTTTGTTTTTCTTTTGATACAATCGATCATCTACTTGACTTTGACTCTACTTTGTGGATCCCATTTTCAAAATCCTTCTATTTTCAGGTACTTTAGAAGGATTAGTGTATGCACCATTTGAACAGTCCCAGACTCACCGCTAGCTTTGATCTAGAGATTGACAGAACCTTCCACCGACAAAATAGAGAGAACCTAGCAAGAATGGCTCAAGAGGAGGAGACAGCTCGAAGGATGGCTCAAGCCCTTAATGCACAGAGAGAAAGATTCATGCAAGAAGCTAGAGCTGTGGTTCAAGAAGAAATTCAAGTAGCACAGGCAGCAGCACAAGCAGCTAAACTACAAAAATATCTTAGAGAATTCTCAATCTCAAAAGCTGTAAATGTTCATCATCCAGTACAACCTCCTCCCATTAATGCTGCCAATTTTGAGATTAGGGCACAATGGATCACATTGCTTCAAAATAGCCCATTCTATGGCAAACAAGGAGAGGATAGTCAGGAATGTCTTTTGAGGTTTATTGATCTATGTGCCATGCCGAAGCAAAATGGAGTGTCCGATGATGCCATTCTACTCTATCTCTTCAAGTATTCCCTTACTGATAGAGCTATAAGTTGGTACAATTCATTGCAAAATGAAATACCCATCACCACTTGGGAACAACTACAAAATGTGTTTTTGGAAAAGTTTTACCCTCCATCTCTCACATATGAAATTAGAGGCTGAATAACAAATTTCACTCAAGTCCCTGGAGAAACCCTTGCTGAAGCTTGGGACAGATACAAAGAGCTTCTATGCAAATGTCCACACCATGGAATTCTTAAGAATCAATTCATCGAAATTTTTTATAGGGGCGTGGACGACGTGTTGGTATGTATGCCCTGAGAGCCAATCATGGGATGATTGGTGGGATACATTAAGATTGATTTTATAAAGATCAAAGGAAAGCTTCCAAATTCTTTCTGGTTCAGTCATATGAGATAGTGATAGAATAGATTGAATGTCTAAAGAATGACAATACTCAATGACGTATTCTTTCAGGTTGAGGACCTGAACGATGAGATCATATGAATGCTAAGAGTTTGTACATTCTTATTATGTCCCTAGTCAGATGTCATTGTAGAAGGTCGATAGACAACAATGACACACAAGACTAGATTGTGGTGTTGGTTGATGATATAATCTCATTAGTCATGATATGGAGATATCAAACCAAACACATAGGTACTTGTTAGAGAACAAGTTTACCGGACAGACCCACCGTGAGTTTGACACATGGAACCATGACATGGTAGTCATAGTCAGTTCTCACAGTGATGGTGGTGAGTGTGATTCTTCGACCTAAAATCACTACACTCAACACATGTCGTTGGGTACACTTTGACATCATCAAACGCAGTCCTAAAACATGGGTTGTTATAAAGGTGATGATTGGGTGGCTCTGACACATGGGGCTTTTGAGGGGTTAGTGATAGATATGGGATTTGTCCCTCCTGAGGGAGTTTGATATCCATGGCCACTTCATGAGTAGGATTGAGATAGGCATGCACACGCATGTGTGAATCAATATGTGATATTGATGTCATACATATCTCCTCCAATCTACTCTGGGATCAAGAAAGTGAATAAATGTTGACAGGATGACTGTTCCATGCCTTGAGTTCATTTGGGATATCAGTGACAAAAGAATTATACATTCGCCGTAACACCATTCATGGATTGTAGGATTGAAAGTTGTTCTCCAACTTTCTATTTCACTTGGGTAGCACTGATGTGCGACTAGGAACCACTCTTTGCTTGTGAAGTCATAAGTGTTATGGACTTTCACTACCAACGTGAAATGGACCTGTAGGGTCACACACATATGATTTAACCTAGAAGAGGATTTTTTCCACAAATGATGTTTAGATTGATTATTAAAGGAGTTTATTAGTTCAATTAAACACTCAATCAATTGATAGCTCAATATCATAGTGTTCAAGGTGTTGGACCGATTGATTAGAGTATCAGATTGATTGAAACTATGATTGACTAATTTTCATAAGTCTGCTACTCCAACCGATCGACTCATGTGATGAACCGATCGGCTCATGTTGGTGAACTGATCGGCTCAACAGGTGAGACGATCGACTCATATTCAATGAACCGATCGACTCAAATGCTGAATCGGTCGGCTCATATGACCAACATAGATCGTTTGGAAAGTTGATTTTGCAAATACAATTTGTTTCACTTGTACAAATTTGATTTGGACAAGGATTAATATTTGATTAATCGGAGACAAATTTGAAAGTCAATTTGAGTTGGACCAGGACCACGAACCGATCAGTTCAGAAGTGAACCGATCAGCTCAGGGGTCCCAACCAATCGGTTGAGGTTGAACCGATCGGCTCAACTCCCCAACCGATCGTTTCATGTATGAAATGATCGGTTCAGGTGGCACAATTGGTTGTTTTTGTGGAAAATCTCGAACCCTTCTACTCCTACTTTAATCCCACATTGACCGGGATAGAGAACCCTATCCCATGAACCTCCTATATATATAGGGGTATTGGGGGCTTCTCACGAACAACAACTCAGAGACCAGTTGCTCTGGAAAGTTGTCGTTCTCTCTGGTTTTGGTAACCGAGGGAGAGCCCAAGCAAGTGCTACCCGATAAGGGAGGAACAATAAGGGAAAGACATCTACATAAAAGCAACTGGTTGCAGGAGAGTGTGTTGGTGACTAGTACACCAATAGGAGGGTACAACTCCTTCCGATTCCTTGTGGGACAAGGAGATCGGAGTTCCAGGTGGTCCGTGTGGACTACTTCAGAGGCGGGAGACTTCTGCCGCTCGGAGGACAACTGTCAATCTTGACAGTCCCAGTAAGACTAGGAGCTGCACAAACACCATCCAAGACCGGAGGTGAAGACCGTGCAAGCCGCGAGGTAAAGTTTCCAAGCAAGCCTCGGGACAAGGTACACCTCTACAAACCATCCTTCCTATTGTATAGACATTGACATGATTCCTTTATTCCGAGTTTGGGAGGAGAATTTTTTTGTTTCTACTGCATTCTCTGTCGCCCCTAAAACCCAACAATGATATCCACATCAACTTCTCTATACTTTAGGATTGTCAATATGATCGATTTTGGTTTGTCACCTTTATTTATTGCATACGATGCGAATAAAATTGGCTTTATGCATGTCCAATCCTAAATCCACAAATCCCAATATACATATATGATATGTAATATCAATGCACTCGATACGTGCCACCATTAAATGAGTTTTGTGGTGGATGTATAGCGTGGTTATGGCCAATAAACCCTATATCTGTGCTTGGTTGTATGTGGTTGCTTGCATCTTGGTCTGCGCACCAATTCCCTATCTCCTATTCCTGATGTAACTTGAGATAACTCGAAATTCCTTTCCTACCTTTGCTCCCCCCAAATGTAACTCGGGGTTTCCCTTTTCAAATGTAAAATAGGATAGATCTTTTATTTCCTATTATGTCAAAGAACGGAGGACACCTGACGATAACTGAGACAATCGGTTCAAGGCATGAACCGATCGGTTAATGATCGGCTGGTGGCACCCAGACAACCGACCAAGGTGAGCAGGTCATTCATGTGATGAGTTGATCAACTCAAACAGCTATAGCACTTTATCATGGACAGGTTGCATATGATGTAGACCTAGATGACCATGATTCCTCTTGGCTCGAGGAATCACATTAGGATGACCATAATCATCGCTTTTATCATTTCACATGTTTTCTATGGGATATAGCATGTATATGATACATACTATGTATTGTGGTGATTGGATATGTATATGTACCTATAAAACCAAATCCCTCATCTAAATATTAAAGTCTTATATGCCTTCCATTAGCGACACATATGAAAAACTTGATCGACCAAGCGTAGGCTATGCCAAAGCGTGGTGCGTCGTCTATCTCATGGAAATGTGAATGGTAAACATGTAGGTTCTGCCAAAGCAGGGCTCATGTTTACCATGTCAGCTTTTGGGTTAGACTTAACTGGTGATTCTTAGAGCGTCTAGGCCCAGAGGTATAAAATGTTCATGGCAAGGTGTTGTGCATGTTCATTCATCAAGAGTTGCATATGATGCAATTGGCATGATGGCCTACCTTAATAGTCAAGATTATGGGCGATCAGCCAAAGCTGACTCATGACTTGATGAAATATGGATCTTGACCCACTAGAAGGTTGTACGCTTCAATCTTCCAAATTGATGGTAAGGGCTATCAATTTGAACAAAAATAGTGGGAGCGATAATTAATTAAAGTTCTAATTATATAGTCAACCTTTTAAATCAATCAAATAAGTCAAAATTGAGTTTTGAACAAAACTACATAATTTTTCTTTTGTAGTACAAATGACAACAAACAACAATCACTTTTCATTGCGATCGGTCCTTGAAAAGGACAAGCTGAATGGGACAAACTTCCATGACTGGTTTAGGACATTGAGAATTGTTCTCACTCAAGAGCAAAAGCTCTATGTCCTGGATACTCCAATTCTAGAGGAACTTGCTCCTACCGCACCAAAGGTAGAAAGGGGTGCTTATAAGAAGCATTCTGATGATGCCATTGATGCAAATTGCTTGATGTTGTGCTCCATGAACCACGAGTTGTAGAGACAACATGAGAACATGGGTGCCATTGAGATGATTCAGCGTCTCAAGAACATGTATGAAGATCAAGCACGACAAGAGAGATATGATGTCTCCAGGGCACTGTTCAAGTGCGTCATGACAGAAGGAGATCCAGTTGATCCTCACACGCTCAAGATGATTGGGTATGTGGAGAACCTGATGAGACTGGGATTTCCCCTGAGCCAAGAGTTGGCTACTAATGTGATACTGCAATCGTTGCCAGAATCCTACAGTTAGTTTGTGATGAACTACAACATGAACAACTTTGACAAGCCGTTGACAGAGTTTTTGGGCATCTTGAGGACAACCAAGACACATATGAAGAAGGACAAGCCTAAGTATGTGATGATGATCAACATCAAGAAAGACAAGTCCAAGTGCAAGAGCAAGGGCAAAAGCTAAGAAGGGTTCTGATGCTAGCCAGGAGCCCAAGGCGTCTTCAGCTCTCAAGGCCAAGGGAGGCGTGACCAAGAGAGGCAATTGCCACCATTGTCAAAAGCCAGGACATTGGAAAAGGAATTTCCCACTTTATCTGGAAGAACTAAAGAAGAAGGAGGCGACAAACGTCTCCACCTGAAGGTGTCATGAAATAAACTTGTAACACTTTTTGAGGTATATGATACAAATATGTAAAGTGTAAAACACTCAATAAATGGGGCAAATGTTATCTCTATAGATAGGAGTACTTTAGTTTATTTTCAGCCTTGAAAGGAATGTAATAGAGTTATGAACTGCTATTTCATATTTTCCAATAGATAGAAACACTTTATTTTTGCATATTGTATGACAATGATAGCAATGAATAAAGTTGATGTTTCAATCTCGAAAGATATGATCTTTATGACAATGACTTGTTTATCTTGTGGTACTTGGTATGCATAAGATAAAATGATACCTAAAAGTTATTGATAACTCAAACAATCAAATTAGCATAAATCATGAGAAATTCATTTCTAGTTTCCATATGATGGATGAATCTAGACTCTTTTGGTTAAAGAACTAGTAAGAGACATGAATCTCTTAGACATGATCAATCAATCTTCACTAATAGTAGTGGGAGAATGATTATCCTATTAGGTATAATACATATGATGTATTTACATACCTATTGGACCTAATGCTAATACTTCAAGCGGTGTTTAGAGAAATACCAATATGAATATCTTGAAGTGTTCAAGAATATCATAGATGAAGTATGAATTTGGTAAAGTGTTAATTCTTGATGAGATCAATGAATGAAATACTTGGACCAAACGTTTGAGAACCTTATGAGTGATTATGATAGCGTATCATAGTGAACTCATGATTAAGGCATAGTGATGTCTAAATCAAAAGGAGCCATACTCTAAGGAGTTAGAGGATGATTATCAAATAACTATTTTCTTCTTTAAATAAAGAATACCCCACACTAATAGAGGACATTAAGAATCACAAGGAGTTGTGAGTTCTTATATCCTTGACAGATACACCTCAATTATCTATGTGATAAGTTGATCACGTGATGAGTCAACTATCTAGATAAATATGAGGAACCAAATTTTGAGTTATGGTTTATGACCATTACATCCTAGATGACTTCCATGTAAACCAAAGGTATGACCTTGATGGTAGCACCCATTGGGATGAAATCCATAAGTGCGAATAAGTTTTAAGCATTAAGATACATGGATAACATTTTGAGAAGGATGATGCTTGTTAATTGCAACTTAATGACTACAAGATTTGGCATACAGATACTAAAACCGCATTCCTATGAGGAATAAAACAAGGATGCGTACATGACACAACCTATAAGTTTTATGAATCCATTAATGTAAATGAAGTCTATAAGTTACAATGGACTAATCAATGTGATTGATTAAGTACAAGCAACTCAGAGCTGGATCTTTGCTTTGATAATATAGTCAAAGGGTTTGACTGATATGTCAAAGATAAAGAAGGGATCTGTGATTTAGTGGGAGCTTATTCACATTCCACATGTCGATGTGAAATGGAAATGTTCTAGAATGGAAATCCAAAATGGAAATTATCTTTAAGGAAGATAGATGTTTCCTATGAGATAGGAATAGAGATCTACTGAGATAGTTCTCGAAAACCTCTTGACCTAAAAGGAGAGAGCATACATTGGCAATCTATACTGAAGAGTTCAGTATGCATAGATTTAGTGGGAGAAAACTTGTCCATGTTACATGGAGTTGGTATCCCAAGGCCAAGTGTCCAATTCTTATGAAGAATGGGAACACTAAGAATAGATATGGATCTATCATGTATGTAATCATCGCATTATCTTGCATGTATGAACATGGCAAGAATAAAGTGCATTCATCATCTTGTATGTAGGACATGACAATATGATATGCTCATCCTGTTAACTCATATGTGGGACATAACGAGTGGATGTCTGTCAAGTTCTAGTAAGAGTTACTGGAATACCATAATAACTTGATAAGTACTTGAGAAGTACTATTTCTATGGAAATAAGGAAGGGTTCACTGTAAAGAGTTACACTGATGCGAACTTCCAAAAAGGACAAAAAATTAATCACAATATATATACAGGGATATATATATAAAAGTGAATGTTTGTTGATAATTGGAAACTTCCAATAAAGCTGTATAAAAGGAAAGGCCGAGTATCTGTGTGTTAGAGAACAACAGTGGATACTATATGGATCTAGAAGTTCATGATATGAACTTATAATTATTCTGGTCATTGATGACAAGTTAGGAGTTCTTGATCATGCAATGTGGCTAAATGTTAGCAAAGGAATACTAGATCGCATATTATGACAACTCCATCTCATATGTATGACGTACAATGAAGAGATGAGAGACATGCAGTTAATACCGACTTTAGAAAGGTGTTTCCATAACTCACTATGTTAGCACTAGAGCACAGTAACATGTGGGACATGTTTGAAGATCACTATGAATATGATTCAAGTGTGATTGGCTCACAGTGCAAGTGGGAGTCTGTTGGTATGTATGCCCTGAGAGCCAATCATGGGATGATTGGTGGGATACATTAAGATTGATTTGATAAAGATCAAAGGAAAGCTTCCAAATTCTTTCTGGTTCAGTCATATGAGATAGTGATAGAACAAATTGAATGTCTAGAGAATGACAGTACTCAATGACGTATGCTTTCAGGTTGAGGACCTGAATGATGAGATCATACAGATGCTAAGAGTTTGTACATTCTTATTATGTCCCTAGTCAGATGTCATTGTGGAAGGTTGATAGACAACAATGACACACAAGACTAGATTGTGGTGTTGGTTGATGATAGAATCTCATTAGTCATGATATGGAGATATCAAACCAAACACATAGGTACTTGTTAGAGAACAAGTTTACCAGATAGACTCACTGTGAGTTTGACACATGGAACCATGACATGGTAGTCACAGTCAGTTCTCACAGTGATGGTGGTGAGTGTGATTCTTCGACTTGAAATCACTACACTCAACACATGTCGTTGGGTACACTTTGACATCATCAAACGCAGTCCTGAAACATGGGTTGTTATAAAGGTGATGATTGGGTGGCTTTGACACATGGGGCTTTTGATGGGTGAGTGATAGATATGGGATTTGTCCCTCCTGTGGGAGTTTGATATCCATGGCCACTTGATGAGTAGGATTGAGATAGGTGTGCACACGCATGTGTGAATCAATATGTGATATTGATGTCATACATATCTCCTCCAATCTACTCTGAGATCAAGAAAGTGAATGAACGTTGACATGATGACTGTTCCATGCCTTGAGTTCATTTGGAATATCAGTGACAAAAGAATTATACATTCACTGTAACACCATTCATGGATTGTAGGATTGAAAGTTGTTCTCCAACTTTCTATTTCACTTGGGTCGCACTAATGTGCGACTAGGCACCGCTTTTTTCTTGTAAAGTCATAAGTGTTATGGACTTTCACTACCAATGTGAAATGGACCTGTAGGGTCACACACATAGGATTTGACCTAGAAGAGGAGTTTTTCCAAAAACGATGTTTAGATTGATTACTAAAGGAGTTTAGTGTTCAATTAAGCACTCAATCAATTGATAGCTCAATATCATAGGCAGGAGACTTCTGCCGCTCGGAGGACAACTGTCAATCCCGAAAGTCCTGGTGAGACTAGGAGCTGCACAGACACCATCCAACACCGGAGGTGAAGACCACACAAGCCACGAGGTAAAGTCACCGAGCAAGCCTCGGGACAAGGTACGCCTCTACAAACAATCCTTCCTATTGTATAGACGTTGATGCGATTCCTTTATTCTGGGTTTGGGAGGAGAAAATTTTTGTTTCCACTGCCTTCTTTGTCGCCCCTAAAACCTAACACGATGATATCAAGAGATTCTTAGATTCCTCATATGGAGGAAACTTCATGCGTCAAAGTTATGACTGCTCATGGAGGGTCGTAACCCTTGGAGCTAAAAATCAAGCTAATTGGGGTAGATCTGTAGGGAAAGGAGTCTTGAAAGTAGCTATGGCTGAAGATACTCCCAAGTACAAGAGTATAGCTGAAACCCTAAAACTCTTGGTTGCCAAGCAAGAGCATATTGAATCATCTCTTGTTGCTATTGGAAGAGGACGTTCGCCCACTCGACAACAAGAACAGGTCAAGTCAGCTTCATTGTTTTGTGAAGCATGTAAAAGTACTGATCATTCCACATTGGCATGTAATGTTCTCTATGATGTTGTTCTAAGCAATGCATGTGGCCAAGGAGATAATAACCAAATGGAGAACCTGAATGCTGTTAATACCATCCCTGGTCAAGGTTATTACAATACGAATCAGAATAATAATCATCCGAGTTTTCAATATGGAAACCCCTCTGGAGCTGTGAACTCGCATCAATTTGGTTTGAACAACCAACCACGAGGTCCACCAGGATTTCAATATAATCAACAACATAATTTTGGAAATCAAGGAAACTTCAAGGGAAACTTTCAGAATAGGAACTTCAATAACTATCAAAATAGTTCTCAATACCAGAATCTTAATCAGCCTCAAGGACAACAAGATGTTTCCTTCTCACCTGATGACAAATTGACAACCATTGAGAAGATGTTACAATCACAATAGAATATGATAACTAACCAACAAACCTTGATAGCTAACCAGCAAGCACATCAGAAAGTTATTGAATCTCAAGTAGCTCAACTTGTTGCTAGCATAAAGCCACCTGTTGGAGCATTTGCGGGCCAGCCTGAGAATAATCCTAAGCACCCAGAACAATTGAAGGATGTCACAACTAGGTCAAGCAAGGATTATTTTGATCCTCCTGTCAAGCCACCTGTGGTTATTACAAATGAGGATGAGCCTATGATCATTCAAGACTCAACAACACCGAAATCTCAACAGAAAGAACCAATAACCGTTGATAAGACAGACAAGGGAAGTCCTGTGAAATCAATTGAGGAAGAAACCGAAACACCAGGGCCTAATGTCCCTGTATACAAGCCTCATATTCCTTTTCCTGCTCGTTTAAGGGAAACCAAGCTTGATACTCAGTTCAATAAGTTTAAAGAAGCTATGAAGAAACTTCATGTTGACATACCCTTTTTGGATGCGCTGGTTGTGATACCAGCTTGGACAAAGTACTTAAAGTCACTCCTGACCAGGAAATATATAACTAAAGAATATGAGACAGTCAAGTTAGCTAAAACCACTTCAGATATCATTCAGAATAAGATGCCAAAGAAGCAGAAAGATCCAGGATCTTTTGGGATTTCCTGCAAAAAGGACTAGCAGATCTTGGTGATAGCATCTCCATCATGCCACTCAGCCTTTGCAAAAGGCTAGGGTTTGCTGAACTTCTTCCAGCTAGCATGACCATACAACTCGCAGACAATTCGATAAAATGCCCATTAGGAATTATTGAGGATGTACCTGTCAAGGTAGGGAAAGATTCTTATGTTCCATGTGACTTTGTCATCATGGACATAAAAGAGGACGCCAGATATCCTCTCATCTTTGGATGTCCGTTCCTCGCCACTGCAAGAGTTCTAATTGATGTTGAAGCAGGAACATTGCTTCTCAAACTTGGTAAAGAAACCCTTGAATTCAAAGTTTTTGAAAGCATGAGAAGACCAAGTATGCAAGAAGAAGTTTATCTGATTGACTGCATTGAACAAATATCATTCCTTACACAAGAGGGATATGAACAAGACAATCCTTTAGAAGTGACTCTAACAAACCCCTCTACTGATACCTCCATTAGTGAGCAAGTTAAAGAGTGTGTTCTTGACCTTGACACTACCCAAGAAGATCTCGAAGCTACGTTTGAAGGACTCAAGGCAGTGGAAGCTACTGAAGAAACATGCGAAAAACCAGAGGCCCCCAAAATGAAGCCCCTTCCTGAGGGACTAAAGTATATGTTTTTGGATGAACCCAAGGTTTGTCCAATAATAATAAATTCTTATCTTACAACTGAACAAGAAGATAAACTCCTAAAAGAATTAAAGGAAAGAAAGAAAGCCATCAGCTATAAAATGAGTGACCTCACTAGGGTTAGTCAAGCGCTGTGTATGCATAAGATCCCTATGATGGAAGATCACAAGCCAACTATTGAACATCAATGGAAACTGAATCTAAATATGAAGGAAGTAGTCCGTCGCGAGGTCATTTAACTACTCACAACTAGAATAATCTATCCGATATCAGACTAGCCATGGGTGAGCCCAGTGTATGTAGTCCCGAAGAAAGGTGGAACAACTATTATACAAAATGAAAACAATGAACTCATCCCTACCCGAAAAGTCACAGGGTGGAGGATGTGCATTGATTATAGGAAGTTGAACAAGACAACTCGAAAAGATCATTTTCCAATGCCTTTTCTTGATCAAGTATTAGAGCGGCTGGCTCATCAAGAATACTTATGTTATCTCGATGGTTACTTTGGATTCTACCAAATACCTATACATCCAGATGACCAGGAGAAAACCACTTTCACCTACCCATTCAGAACATACACATTTAGAAGAAGGCCATTCGGACTCTGCAATGCACCTTCAACTTTCCAACGTTGCATGGCTGCTATATTTATCGGTCTCACCGAAACCATTATGGAAGTTTTCATGGATGATTTTTTTGTATATGGAGATTCATTTGATTCATGTCTAAAACACCTCTACCTGGTCCTCAAATGATGTGAAGAAGCTCATCTTGTACTCAACTGGGAGAAGTGTCATTTTATGGTAAAGGAAGGAATTGTCCTCAGCCATAGGGTCAGTAATAGAGGAATTGAAGTAGATAAATCTCTATGTCCCTATCAATGTAAAGGAAGTTCGAGCATTCCTTGGTCACGTAGGTTTCTATAGATGGTTTATAAAGGATTTCTCAAAGATAACCAAGCCGATGACAATTTTGTTACTAAAGGATGCCAAATTCAATTTTGACGAAGAATGTGTTAAAAGCTTCAACACACTGAAGCATGCCCTTACAACCACACCCATCATTAGAGCTCCCGATTGGGACCACCCTTTTAAAATCATGTGTGATGCAAGTGATTATGCTGTAGGTGCTGTCTTGGGCCAATATATAGAAAAGAAACATTATGTGATCTATTATGCATCAAAGACCCTCGATGAAGCTCAGAGGAATTACACTACTACTGAGAAAAAACTTCTGGCAGTCGTGTATGCCTTCGACAAGTTCAGATCCTACCTAATTGGTTCAAAGGTCATTGTCTACACAGATCACGCTACCATTCATTAACTTCTGGAAAAGAAAGATGCAAAACCTAGGCTAATTAGATGGATTCTCCTATTGCAAGCATTTGATTTGGATATAAGAGATAAAAAGGGTACATAAAATTTGGTAGCAGATCACCTCAGTCACATCCACACTCTGGATACTGAGAAGATTCCGATTAATGATTCTCTTTCGGATGATCAACTAATGAAGGTCTCAGAAGCTATACCATGGTACTCAGATTTTTTGAACTACCTCATTGCTGGGGTTATTCATCCTCAATGCACTGGAAATGCACTAAAGAAATTTATGCATGATGTGAAACAATACTACTGGGATGAGCCATACCTTTTCAAACTATGTGCTGATGGTCTATATAGACGATGTATCGCCAAAGAAGAAGCTCAACTTATTTTGGAACAATGTCACTCAGGACCAGTGGGAGAACATATGAGCTCTAAAAAGACCGCCATGAAGGTTTTGCAATGTGGATTCTTCTGGCCAACCACATCCAAAGATTCCTATGACTTTGTCCTATCTTGTGACAAATGTCAAAGATCTGGCAATATAACACAGAGAGATGAGATGCCACTGAATCTGTGGCAAGAAGTAGAGATATTCGATGTTTGGGGGGTGGACTACATGGGTCCATTCCCATCTTCTCATGGATTTTCATACATCCTAGTGGCGGTGGACTATGTCTCAAAATGGGTTGAAGCCATACCAACTGTCACTAGTGATTCCAAACCCGTCATCAAATTATTCAAAGATATTATTTTCCCCCATTTTGGAGTTCCATGAACTGTGATATCCAACAGAGGGTCTCATTTCCTTGAAAGAAGCTTCAAAGTGTTTTGAGAAAATATGGTGTAACACACAAGGTAGCCTCGCCCTACCATCCACAAACAAGTAGACAGGTAGAGGTTTCTAACCGTCAACTAAAAGCTATTCTGGAAAAAATTGTAGGCCGCAATCAGAAGGATTGATCTATGAAAATCAACGACGCATTATGGGCCTACCGAACTTCTTATAAAACTCCCCTCGAGACTACACCTTTTCGATTAATATATGGAAAGGCTTGCCACCTGCCAGTCGAACTGGAACACAAGGCATGGTGGGCAATTAAACAATTGAACTTTGATATGAAAGAAGTAGGCCAAGCTAGGATTTTGCTACTCCAAGAGATGGATGAACTCAGGATGACAGCTTATGAGAATGCATGAATTTACAAAGAACGCGCAAAACTTAGGCATGATGGACATCTGAAAAGAAAAGACATACAAGTAGGAGACCAAGTTCTATTATTCCACTCAAGGCTGAAGTTATTCCCAGGAAAACTCTGCTCATGCTGGTCTGGGCCTTATATTGTCAAGAGCATCTACCCACATGGTGCTTTCTCTTTATGGAATGACAAGATAAGTGAATTTGTGGCAAATGGTCAATGATTGAAGAGATATTTCACCTCTGCTGGTACATGCTCTAATACGATGCTGGATCTCTCCAATCCAACATACCCGCCGTAGAAGTTGAAGAAATCACGTCGAGCTATCGACGCAAAACAAAGGCGCTTGTCGGGAGGCAACTCGATAAATAAATTCGAATTTAGTTTTAATTTTGAACTAGACATTTTTCCTTAATTTTGTTTTTACCTTTAAGATAATTTTGCACCAAATAAAATTCACATCACAAGATGCTATCTTGAGTTCTGATTGATCTTTCTTTTCTAGATTTTCAGATGAAGGACACAAGATGTCTAGAATGCAACCACATCCAGTGGTCCAAACGAAATGAAATTTCCCCTCCATCTCAGATTTAGACTTTGCTCGGGATGAGAAAATTTCAAAGTTCGGGGTGGAGGGTGGGTGGTATGTATCTTACTTTCCACCTTCACCCATCTAAATCAGACTTAGATTTTCATTGTCGCATTTTTGATCGAAATTTTCAAAATTTTCAATAAAAATTTTCAAAACTTGTAAGTTTTTCAAGAAATTTGAACAGATACTTGATGAAATTTTGACATGGTTTTCAATTTCTATGTTTTCTTCACTATACCTTCCTTATTCGAAGATGATACTCAAAAGGACCTTCTTATGAAAACTAGCCTTTTGATTGAAATCATCTTGTGAAGCTTACGACTCCTAACATCATGATACTTATGCAAAAATGACAAGGGTTTGTCGAACTAATAGGGATCAAACACGTCGTGCTTCCTAACTGACTAGTGGAATAATAACATGGAATCCCCACCAAATCCTCATCAAGTCATTATCTGAGCAGAGTACGATAAAGAGAACGACCCGATGCACATAATTGTAAATCAAGTTGCATTCTGATCTGAACTCTCTTCTACATTTCTTCTATCATCTTCATACCCCTCCATCCATAAAAAAGAAACAAAAATAGCCAAAATAGTGCAAAACCCTAAGTTCGGGGTGGCACACCACTTCCATCTATATCCGCTTCTTCCATACCCCTTGCAAATTAATAAGGGCATACCACCAAAAAGGCAATCTCGAGTCGAATAGAGGAGAGATTTGCACAAAAAAATGCCTAAGCGCACACAAAAAGAAATGTAATCTCGAGTCGAATAGAGGAGAGATTCACACAAAAAATGCAATAAATGAAATTCCAAAAATAATAAAAATCTGGAGTCGAATAGAGGAGAGATTTAATTTTTCCTCCCATACCACCCTTCACTCCCTTTTCTACCTAAAGGCACAATAAAAGCCTCCACTACCCTAAAATACACCAGTGTCAGATCAGATGCACACTTATTTTTCTACGGGCGACTCTGGACTCTTACAAAACTCTTTGACATGCTTGTTGTTGGAAAATGTGAGGAGGAAGTGATATTGGAAAGCAAACTCAAGAACGAAGATATGGTGAGATGTATTTAGTGGTCTCAGGAGGTTGAGATACTGAGTCATACTGAGGAGAAGGAAAACAATCGTGATGTGAAGATGAGGAAATCACATGACCAGAAAGTTTTCATTTGGTAATTGTTTCAGATTTTGTGTTACTCAAGGACGAGCAACATCTAAGTTCGGGGTGTTTTGATGAATGCATATTCATCATGATTTCCAGTCGCCTTCTTGGGCTCTTTTTGTCTCAATACATCCAATTTCAATTACTAAATATCAAAATGTGCAAAATTACTTAACCAGTCCAATTATCATGATTTTAACTGAATTTATGTTGATTTGATGCAGGTCTTGACGAGGTGAACAATCGAACCATTTTGAGTAGGACCACCTTTCTCACCATTCGGTCTCATCCATTCGGTTTCACCATTCGGTCTCAAGACCGAATGAGCAGTTGCACCTCAAAACCGAATGGACCTGCTCCACCTCGAAACTGTTTGGGCAACTCAGCATCATTGGGCATGCTTCCCATCCTCTTGCCTTCCCTTCCTCCACCATTAACAACGTCAACACCAACACCTCTGCCTCCTTCTACCTCCAACAACCCTAAATGCTACCTGCAACACCGCCGCTCCCACTCCACGCTCACCACGGAAAAGCCCTCACGGTCTTGAGACTGTGAGGCATTGATCGATCACATACTGATTGGAGGAGATCACACGAACCGTTTGGATGATGCCCAGTCAAGACCATTTGGAAATCGACACGAAGACCGGTTGAACTTCGACGCAGAGACCGTTTGAAATCCATCAGTCTTCGAGACCATTTGCATCGCCAAACCATTTGAACAACGAAAACCATTTGATGGCCATCGGTTCCCAAGACCGTTTGGAGCCATTCGGTCCCAAGACCGTTTGGAGCCATTCGGTCCCAAGACCGTTTGGAGCCATACAGTCCCAAGACCATTTGGAGCCATTCAGTCCCAAGACTGTTTGGTCATTCGACTGATCTGTAAGACCGTTTGGAGCCATTCAGTCCCAAGACCATTTGGTCATTCGACCGATCTGCAAGACCGTTTGAAGGCAGATTCCCAAGACCGTTTGGTCATTCGACCGATCTGCAAGACTGTTTGAAGGAGGATTCCCAAGTCCGTTTGGAGCCATTCGGTCCCAAGACCGTTTGGTCATTTGACCGATCTGCAAGACCGTTTGAAGGCGGATTTCCAAGTCCGTTTGTCCCAAGACGGTTTGGAGCAGGTTCATGCAGAAAACGTGAAGACCCCATCCGAGCCTATAAATAGGACCACAAGGGTCCCCAATTGGCATCGGTTCCGGGATGCCGACAAGTTGCCTGTACTTAGGTCTGATCCAGATCAGCTCCATCTGCGCCAGTATCACTCCACCTACTGCCCGTGCTGCAATCAAGGAGACTGAGAAGAGAAGGAAGACGAAGTGAGAGAGATTGTCTAGTCTATCTTAGCATCTCTTGTTTCACATCCAGATCTGCTCCGACATGACGTAGAAGACCGCATCATCTTCACCGAGCTGTGACTACCTTCTACATCATGCTCATGGCGGATTTCTCTCTCTTTCTTATTCTTCTTATTTCTCACATCATGAGCGAGTAGTTCCTCTTCGCTGGGGTGCGGGGACTAGCCCCGCTGCCCATACAAGCATGTTCTTTTGTTAAACTTTCCATGGCAATGTATATAACTTTTCATTTCGTTGTTAATCGTTATGTTCATAGCTAGATTAAGTGCTTGCTTTCATCTTTGTTCTTCCTATGTTGTGAGGACTTTTATATGTAGGATTGAATTTCGTTTAACAAGTCGACTCCCAAACTAGAAATAGAATGGGATTCCTTGAGGTCGTAAGTGTATGATCCACGAGGGGACAAGCCATCTAGCCTTCGGTGATGCTTCTGTGCACCTAATGCCTGTATAGGGGGTTCACAGCCTTAGTGGGATTTTGTATCTTCTTATTAATCGTCAATTATTGCTCGTGTATTAATCGCCTGCTTGCTTATCGATTAATGTGGTTGAGTCCCAAACTAGAAATAGAATGGGATTTCTTCGAGGTCGTAAGTGTATGATCCGTGAGGGGATGAGCCATCTAGCCTTCGGTGACACTTCTATGTGCCTAATGCCGGTATAGGGGGCCCACAACCTTCGTTGGATTTTTGTATCTTCGGATCCGTAAGTAAGTGATCCGGATGGTGACGAGACATTTGATGCCTAAGGTGATGCTTACGCAAACCTAATGCCCGTATGGGGGGTTTTTGCAGCATCTCTATTTGGATAGTTATATCTTGCCTGAATGTTTGATGTTTGGATGTGTTTGCATGTGTAGCAGTGGTGAAACCCGATACCATCCCAGTGACTCCATATCATTGATCTAAACCCAACTTTAATTCAGCATTTACTTTCTTGCAATTAGTTTAATTAATCTCAAATCAACCTATTGTTTTAAATATTAGTCTTAACTTGAACTAGACTAGACTGACAAGGATTCTTAAAAACATTGTCCTTTGGGTTTGATACTTAACTATACTGCGATAAGACCCATCCGCTTGCGGGTGGTATTATTGCACATTGGTTTTGGTAAAAGCTCGGGGATTTCAACCCCGAGTGAGTTTGTTAGTGCGATAAACTTTGCCACATCACAATACAATCTTGTGTGCTTGTGAGTGAAGTTTGTTAGTCTATGTGAGCGATCCTTTTAAGGTTATATAATTTTTAAAATATCCCTATTATGTGCTTTGGGCACATCTAACTAAACTTAATTGTCTGTGTGTACCCTTAGGGAAAACACACCAATCTTTATGACGAAGTTCTATCCAAATTCCAAGATGAGTCAAATGTTATGACACATAATCTCATTGAGCCAAAGAGAGAATGAGAAATTTCATCAAACTTGGAAGAGATTCTAGAAATACTGAGGGATTTCCCTCATCATGAGGTGCCTATATGATAGTTGGTCCAATATTTTTACACCATTGTTTCTGAAATGGGTCATACGGTTGTTGACTCATCTTGTGGTGGGGATTTTCATGGCCAAGCCTCCAAAGAAATCATGGCCCCTCTTTGATCACTTACCTGAACACTCCCATTACTGTGATTCTAGTGTGGATGTGCATTGTGATGGAAACTGGGAAGATTCACCCCGTCCCCACAAAGATGAATCCAACCCATAAATGATGAAGATATTAGCAGACATGATGAATCTCATAAAGACTCAAATGGTTTTTTTTCTTCTAGCCACTCCACCAATTCCATGGAGGCACTTTGTGAGGAGGTACAAGATCTACAATCTTTTGGTAATAGGAACAACCAAAGGCCATATGTCAAACTCTTATACTCTAGAATGGAGGAACCATCCTAATTTCTCTTGGAAGTAAGGGAAGGAAGGAAAAGGGAAGGCTAGGTAACATCAAGGATCAACATACAACTCCAAGTTTGAAGAAGAAGTTCTTGGGAGATTATTAGGCCTTGATGATGTGAAGAAATATGTGTATTCTCAAGGGCAAAACATTAGATGGATAGAGAAAAGGATTGATCCTATTTCTCTATCTCTTCCTAGACATGAAGAGGGGAGGCTTCCTTCCCAAACCTTGGTGAACCCTAAAAGTGTTGGTGGAACCATGGGTGCTCCTCAAAGAACCTATGGCTCACAACAAGGGGAACTTCCCACATAGAAACAATACCAAGGGCTTCCTAACCCATATGCTCCTCCACCTCCACAACCTACCTACAACTACCAATACACTCCAACTCACCCACATTCATACCAATAACCTCCACATCAATATCACCCCCTTCAAAACTACCACCACAACAACCTCCATATCATACATAATTCGTTCTCAAAAACCCAAACCCCCATACTGAAGGCCACCACCTCAAGGATCACAATAGCCACCACCAACTTCTTCCTCTTCTACTCATGAGCAAGTGAAGGCTGTGACTATGTTGAAAAGTGGCAAGACTTTGGAGCATCCAAGGGATAGAGGAGGTGATGGTTTTATGAGTGAAGATAGAGTTCATACCATGATTCAAGGCAGTGATATTGTGATAAAAGGGTTATGAAATCGTAATTGGCAATCAAGGTGATACTATGATAGTGGATGATGATATTGTGATTCTCATGACACTAATTGATGATTCTATGGATGTGAACAAGACATGTGCACATCTTCATCCTTTTTCCTATGCTCTTGAAGAGCCTTCCACCTCAAAAATGAAGAAAAAGCACACTGAAGATATCATGGAAACTTTTAAGTAAGTGAGCGTTAGATGATATTAAGAAAATTCCATCTTATGCAAAATTCTTAAAAGACTTGTGCACGCTTGAGAGGAAGACAACCAGAAGAATGCTAATGCAAGTCAAGCTCACTAATCATGTGGGTTCCATTATACAACACACTGCACCAAATAAGAGAAAAGATCCTACTACTCCTATATTACATTTTACATTGGAACACACCACATAGACAAAGCTCTTCTTGACTTGGATTCTAGTGTGAGTCTAATGCCCTATTTTGTGTATGCTGAATTGAATTAGGAACAATTGGAGTCAACCTACTGCACCTTGCAATTGTCCAACCATATGTGAAAATTTCTCAAGAGCGAATTGATTATGTGTTGGTGAGATTTGATGATGACACATATGCCTTATAACCTGATGGTTTCATTGTTTTGGACATGGAAAAGGACACAAGGAATGCACCTATTATCTTGGAAAGTACTTTCCTAGATAAATCTGATGCAGTGATATATATATGAGAACTAGAACCATGTACGCGACCATCATGCACATGAAAATCTAGTTGAACACCTTAAAAACTCTCACTAAAGCCGAGGTGATAGGTGACACGGAAGAGGGTTACTATCTCATCGATTGCCTTGAGGAGGTTGTTAAGGAATTCTACCTACATGGATTGGGACTTCCACCAAAGGTAGAGGTCTAGAGCCTATTGGTGAGCTCCCTAATGATGATACCATTGAAAAGAATGAGTTTGCATTAGTTTCCACAAGTGAGTATCTTCCTTCTATTTCTAAAAAAACCTTTAAAGAATTCTATTGAAGAACCTCCTATCCTTGAGCTTAAATCCCTTCCTGAAGGTTTGAAGTATGTATTTCTTGGTGGAAATCACAACCCCTCACTGACGATTTCTTCTATTCTCTCTCCAAACCAATAAGATGCTCTCACTTCCATGTTTAAAAGGAACATTCATGTCATTTGGTGGTCCATTGCTAATTTAAGGGGTGTTGACCCCTCCATTTGTGTCCACATGATCTATCTTGAAGATGATGCAAGGAAGATCCATCAGATACAAAGAAGGTTGAATCCTAAGTTGAAAGAGGTGGTCACTCAAGAGGTAGTAAAGTTACTTGATGCATAGATCATCTATTCCATTTCGACAGTCCATGGGTGAGTACCATTCAAGGTGTGCTCAAGAAGGGTGGGATCATTGTGGCACAAAATGAAGATGGGGAAATGATGCAGTGAGAAAAAAATCAAAGTGGAGGATGTTAGTGGAATATATAAAGTTAAATGATAAGACAAAAAAGGACCACTTTGCTCCCCATTCATTGATTAGACTTTGGAGAGACTTGTAGGACAAAGTTTCTATTGATTTTTTGATGGCTACTCAAGATAGTTCCAAGTAGTAGTGCACCCTACAGATTAAGAGAAGACCATGTTCACATGTCCAGTGGTACCTTTGCCTATATAAGAATGCTTTTTGGGATTTGTAACTCCCCTTCTAATTTCCAAATATGTGTCACATCCATTTTTTCAACATGATTGATTCTTCACTTGAGGTCTTCATGAATGATTTTTTAGTTTTTGAAAATATTTTTGATGAATGTTTGTCACACCTCACAACCATGCTTGAAAGATCTGTTAAGGTCCATTTGGTTCTATCTTGGAAAAAAGTCACTTTATGGTGCCCGAGGGTATTGTACTTGGTCATAGAGTATTTAAAGCTGGGATTGAAGTGGATGATGTGCTATTGTTAACACACAAAATTCACAAGAGAAAATTGTCCCTGGAGTTCAACCTTTAATGGATAATCAACAACTTGTAAACAAATGAATCAATGTAGTACATTAGTTTGATCCTTATAGACAACATGTCAAGATTAAATTTTAATCATAGTGATAAACACTATTTAAACCAAGTTGAGGTGTATGATTAACGTAAATGAGAAAGTAAACTGCTGTATTAAAAAGTGTTGAATTGAAATGCAGAATTGAAATGGACATAATTATAATGTAAGAATTTAAACTAATTTATCAACAAATTTAAGAGTGAAGAGAATAAAGAGAGAGAAGAGTCAACCAAGTAAGATTATTTCAGATTTTATGAAATTTTTGAAAGAATGAGTTTCATCATCTGATAGTTATCTTAACCACTTTTGATTTCCTTTTAGACATTTTTAGATTTGGACCATGGAGATATATCCTCTTTGGAATCAGATTTAATGGATAAAACTATCCACACACTTGTGCTCATCGATGTTCTATATGTCCTCATTTAACCGTATGATATGTTCCAATTTGTCATCTCTTCAAGGAAAACATGAGTTCTATCCGATTTTTGGTCCACAAATCCAAGATCATATCATAGCAGATCATAACTGTCATGGAGTACGATTGATAAAATCACATCGCATGTTATGAAATGAATAAAAACATATCTTTTATTATCTTAAAGGAGTTTACAATTTGCTAAGATAAGATAAGGAGATCACGGGGCTACTTTACATACCCCAACAATGGCAAGACTACTCAGACATGATGAAACAAGAAACAAGGCTAGAGTATTAAAGTTGGTACCTTTTGTCTTTGGAGTCCCCATGCTTTTATAGAGGGTAGGAGGTAGAAAAACCATAGAAGTGTGGGTGTTGGGGGATTCTGCTTACCTGATCCAGGTTCCAAGTCGATTGACTAGGGGAGCCCATTCTGTCGACTGGCTTCAATATGTTGCTTCAGCTTGGAGTCATGTGAGTCAAAGTTTGACGACATTGATGACTTTCTAGATTCAAGATTTTGATTAGGTATGGGACACATTTGATCGACTAGAGAAGATG
Source organism: Alisma plantago-aquatica (assembly GCA_963693085.1). Taxonomy (NCBI): domain Eukaryota; kingdom Viridiplantae; phylum Streptophyta; class Magnoliopsida; order Alismatales; family Alismataceae; genus Alisma; species Alisma plantago-aquatica. The sequence goes on from OY856411.1 coordinate 279,272,657, forward strand.
AGTTGATCTACTGGATTTAGTTACGTGCCTTGAACTGGTTATTACACCCAAAGTAAGACGCTTTCCCAATTCGAGTTTAACTATTCAATATTGGTGAGTCGAGCAACAGGGGAATGTAGGTCGGTTGAATGAATTTCTAGGAAGATTTGTTGTAATTGAGTCTCATTCGGTTGAATGGAAGACTAAATATGGGAATAGAAGACTCTGATTCTTAGGCCCTTTTTGGGCCTTGGATGGGTTGAAATAAACCTTTCATTTTTCAGATTTCTTGAGGCAATGAAGTAATCTTGGACTAGAGTTGAAGGAGTGACAAAGTGCATGGAAACCTACAAAATAATGACAAAAAGGAGAAATTTAATAAATGATACAAACAAGGAAATTGCAACAAATTCCTAAAAATGAAGGAAAAGAGATAAAAACCTAAATAATTGACCTAAACCATGCGAGAAAAAAGAGATGAATACGCATTCATAGAAATGCCCCAAACTTATCTGTTGCTAATCCTCGAGCAACATAGAATCATATACACCCATTCATTTATACTGAAACCTTATTCACCTCATCTACATAGGACTACTTTGTTCTCACCACCTTTTTAAGGCCAACACACTGATTTCCTAGAACCAAGAAAACATAATTTTCTAACATTCTTTACTCTAATTTGTGTTACAACTTGCTTTTGTTTCAAAGTTTTCAAGGAATTAGATGTTATATCTCTTCAGTTATTAGTACTCCCGCATATTCTTAAAAAAGGTTTCACAAGACCAAGGTTCAAGGATTTTATGGTTTGGGTTTATGTAGATTCCCCTAGGTATAAAATCAAAGTGAAGGGAGGTATTCAAGGAGGTGGTCTGTACTCTATTCAACTCGAGACCTTTTTGTTTCTTTGCTTGCATGTTTTGGTGTGCTCTTTAGCATCTTTTCTTGGTGGTACAACCCTATTAAATTTATTAGGGGTATGGAAGAAGAGATCGAGGGAGAAGAGGGGGTGAGCCACCCTAAACTTGGAGTTTGGTACATTTTATTGAGTTTTGAATTTTTTTTCTTCTCTTGGCATATGGAGAGATAAGAAGATGGTGGAAGAAGTGTATAAGAGACTAATCTTGTTCATTATCATTTTCTAGAATTTCAATGCCTTGGAAGTATTATAACATCAGTCTAGACCATTCTAAAACAAGCAAAAAGACGTAACTTTACAGGATAATTCCACAATTCTAATAAAGATACATTATGATTTTCTTCCTATCTATCCACTGAATCTTGCCAACTTTCTCGAGTGATGTGCCAATTGAGTTCTTAGATGACATCTATTTTTAAACAAAGATGTTGTTATGATAAAGTTGCAAGGGATTCACTTCAAGTAAAGGGATACATTTACTACACACATATCAAATAACTGGCATGCTAGATAAGGGACATACCCCATGCAAAGGAAATCAGACAAAATCAAACTAAAATACATGCAAGAAAACATGAAGAATATATATGTTGGAAAAAGGGAAGATAGAGGGGGTGGAAAATGGAACGTATCACCCAACTTCACCCGAACTTAATTTTTTCTCGTCCTGAGAAGATCTCAAGTCTGAGATGTTGGGAAGAAGATCACTACGGGGTGGGGGCGACAAGATGAAGAAATGGTCTCATAATAATCTTGTCCCCAATACTGGGTCTCTAGGTGAAGGTAAGCGTGATTAGTCACAATTCTCATAAAAGGAACTAGTGGGAGCAAAGTGGCTACTCTTGACATGCTAATGCTCCTGGGAGCGCTGCATGGGGTAAAGGTGGTTCTACCAGTGGCCTTGGTGTTGCTGCTTTTGCTCCATGTGTTGTTGGAACACCTATATGTGGTACAACTATTGCCGAATCCCATAAAAATCATAAGGCCCCTTAGGGCCATCAACCTCTCCAGTGTGCCTCCTCGTGTGGTGCTGTGGCAGAGGAGGAGGAGGGCTGATGTCATCACCATTCACCTCAAGGGAGACACTCCAACAATGGGATGTTGGCTCAGGGACTGCATCCTTCAGAATATTGTTCTCAAAGAGGAACGTTTGGATCTGGGCTAGTAAGTTTTGTAGTGTCGATGTTATAAACTTGTCATGGCGGGGTAGCTCAAGTTAAATAGTGGTATCCCTAAAAATCACAGAGTGTAAGTACCTTACTAAATGTTAGGGCGGATGATATGGCTCACCTGTAGGTAGATAAGGTCGATCAAGTGCTTCTTGCCTTAGGCCAAATTTCCTCAAAAGGAATATGGGTGTAATCCAAACATATGACGATGGTAGTGACAACATGGCCCAGACTGAAGGCTGAGATGGTGCTTCTACTTGCCTGTATGTTGATGTGATTGAGGGTCATGGTTCCAAATTTTAAGGGCTCTCCATGAAGCATGCAACATAGAGTGTAAAGGTCTATCAAATTGATAGTACCATGAGTGCCGAACTACTAAAGATAGTGCAGGTGGGGATCCTATGAAGGTAGTGAACCACCCGATTATGTAGACGGGAAGCCTTGGAACCAAATGGAAGAGAGGGAGGCAAGTCAATGAGGTCCAATGGGAACTTTAGGGATCATAGTGGCTATGATAGGCGGCGTGGGAGCACTCCATGCACCTCAATATCCAATAAGAATATTTGTCGTCAAGTATGAGTAAGGTAACCTACCTAGAACTGATCTCCAAATTTCTCTCTAAAGATTCTGATCAAGCATGAGGGGTTCCACGGGAAGTTGTAGAGTTTGTAAAATGTGGTCATGAACTCCATTGTGAGCTCGAGGTAGATAGAGAAGATCTGGTAGGCGAAAGGTAGAATGTGGTTCTATTACAAAATGGTTTCAATATAATGAAACATCCCTAACATCGTAAGAGTTTCTCAGCATGCCCAATAATGAAGAGTGGCTCCAATTGTGCACAATTTGGTAAACCTATTGAAACTCTTATTTTCAAAGAACTAAATGTAGTTTCCTGGGATGGACACAATATGGAGGCTATGGGGAGTGATAAAATCTGGATCCAGGATGGAGCCTCTACCATACTTGGTGTGGTTGATGAAGTCATCAAGGTCTTTGAGGTCGAGTATCATCTCTTTGACTAACTTAGGAGAGATTCTTCAGTGGGTTCTCAAAATTGGATGACACCACTCAAGCCGTGGTGGTGAGGGGGGCTATGGGGAGCGGGTTTCCTAGAAACACATTTGCCCTTGTAGAGGCAGATGAAGTGACAGAGTCAGGGTTCATCTAATGACATGCACAATTGTTGGAAGTTCTCAGTTGATCGACTGGGAATACAATTCAATTGACTCATAGCAAGGAATCTGATGTGGCATGCGCTTTGGTTGAGTGACTGTGAATGAGTCGCTTGACTCACATAGAAGTTGGAAAGGCAAAGAAGATTCTCAACCAGCCAACCAACTAATTGTGTTGGTCAACTCAAGGTGGAAAGAGTTGTTGTTATGGTGGTTCTGTAGCCTAGCTTGGGGAAGGGGGAAGGATGCATCAACTCAGGTGTTTATCTAGTCATCTGACTCATGTCAAGGAGCATCAATGATGTCAGTGCGGCATTTGAGCAAGTTCTAGGTCATCCAACTCAGTGGTAATAAACTTTTGCAATAGTGGAGAGGCATTAAGTTGACCCTCCAGTCACTCGACTTGACACTGGGTCCTCTGAGTGATGACAATGAGAAACACTATAGTTTTGATGGAGGGGCATCTCAGATGAGGGTTTGACAGATGAGTCGACCCCCACCAAATGGGGTTTTATAATGTGTGTGAAGAACTCCATTTAACTGACTGGGTTACCTTAGTCAATCAACTCAACCATCATAGGGTATTCAAATTGTTTTTAAATCCAACATTTTCCGCCAATGTCATCACCCAGTTGGGTTTTCAACCGATCGATATGTTTTTTTTAGATTCTTCAACAAAATAAAGGAAATATAATTATATGAGAATATATAAATAGAATAATGAACAAAAATATACAAAAAATTAGAAAAATAAAAAGAATATGAGTAGGGGGAAGAAGGGTTGGGTTTCCTCCCAATTAACACCCTATTTAATGTTGGGGGCCCAATGCCTGTGGCCAAGTCATGGGCAATGAAGTTTAGGGTGTTAGTCAGGGGGCATCTCACATCATGTAGGAAGAAATCATATATAGTGAGATAACACATTATCATAAGTCCATTCACTGTGATTTTGCCTTGAAATTTATCCTAGAGGATGAATGATTCATTATGAAAACCATGCTTCATAAGATATGGTCCATACCATTTTGACCATAACTTCCCAGGAAAAAGTTGCAATCAAGAGTTATAGACAAAGATGTGATCACTCACTTGAATGTATTTCATTCTCAAGCGACCATCATGCCACATCTTGGCGGGGTCTTTGTCGATCCTGGCACTCTCACATATTATCGTGTGGAGTTTGTCTAACTCCTAAAGTTGGAGAGAACATTGTTCACTGGCTGCAGTTAAGTCAAAGCTGAGTGTTTGAATATCCCAACTAGCTTTATGTTCTATTTCCATGGGTAAGTGACAAGACTTCCCATAGATAAGATGGAAGGGTGTAATCCCCAAAGGTGTTTTAAAAGCTATGCGATATGTCCACAAGGTATTGTTGATATTCAAGGCCCAACTTTCCTTGTACGCTTTACACTCTTCTCCATGATAATTTTTTTTGGAAATTAGAGACTTTAACCTGTACGCATGTTTAGGGATGCTAAGGAGATGAAACTTTCTGACCAACCCCGTACTTCTTCAACATGGAAAGATTGTATCCTTGAACAGTTTAATGACAAGTTTGGAATCATAGCTTTTTGTGGGGATATCCTCTACCCATTTCAACATGTAGTCTATGGATACAAAGATATACTAAAGTCCACAACACGAGGGGAAAGGGCCCATGTAATCTATCCCCCAAACATCAAAGATTTCAAGTTTGTTCCATGAAGTCATTGACATCTGGCTCTCTTCATAATACTACCATATCTTTGACATTGGTCATCGATAAGGACAAATTCATAAGATTCATTAAACATGGTGGGCTAGGAGAAACCACATTTGAGTATTTTTTGGGCGGTATTTGGAGAGGTCATGTACCATCTTATAGGTACATAATGGCATTGTGTAAGGATATCATGGGATTCTTCTTTTGTAACACATATATGGAAGAGGCTCTCTCTGTAGAGTTTAAAGAGAGAGGGATCATCCCAGTAGTAGTTTATACATCAAGCGAGAATTTTGCCTTTGCATTTCCCTCATACTCTAGATGCAGGATACCAACCACCATGTAATTCATGTAATCAACAAACCAAGAAATGGGGCTTTAGATTTGAGTTACTGATTGTCAGGTTATGAATTGTCGATGGGGATGTCATTGTCATTCTGGTATCTAAGACGACTGAGATGATCTACAATGAAATTTTCAAAGCCCTTCTTAATGTGGATTTCCAAATCAAACTCCTAAAGTAACATCAACCACTATATAAGTCTAGGGTTGGAATCCTTTTTGGCCATCAAATACCAGATGTCAATGTGGTCTATATAGATGATCACTTCAGATCTCACTAGGATTGAGTGGAATTTTTCAAAAGCATAAGCTATTGACAACATCTCTTTTTCCATGGTAGTGTAGTTGAGTTGTGCATCATTCAATGTTTTTGAAGCGTAGTAGATGATGTGATGATTTTTTCAACCCTTTGGCTAAGGATGTCTCCAACCGCATAATCACTGGTGTAGCACATGACTTTGAAAGGGAGTGAACAATTGGGAGCACAAATAATGGGAGCAGTAGTATGAGTTAATTTAGGCTATTGAAACTTGTGAGGAAAACCTGGTCAAATGTGAAAACTACATATTTTTAAGGAGGTTTGTAAGGTTCTTAGCAATTTTCAAAAATTGAATGAAGTGGCAGTAAAACCCATTGTTCCCTAATAAGGCATAAATGTATTAAATGGAAGAGGGATGATGGAATTTGGTGATGATTTAAATCTTAGCGTAGTCAACTTCAATATTTCTATTTTTCACCCAATGGCCAAGGATGATTCCCTCCTTGACCATAAAGTGTCACTTCTCATAGTTCAAAATTAAGTGTGATTCTTCCCACTTCTCAAGGACCGGAGAAAGATGGTGCAAACATGTATCAAAGAATTTTCCATAGGTAGAGAAGTCATCCATAAACACTTCCATGACATTCTCACTCAAACTGGCAAAGACCATAGTCATGCACCGTTGGAAGGTGGGTGGGGCATTTTAAAAACCAAACAACATCCTTCTGAAAGTGTAGGTGCCGAAGCGACAAATGAAAGTTGTTTTTTCCTTGGCCATCAAGATGTATATGTATATGGTAAAATCTCAAGTAACCATCTAAGTAGCAAAATTATTCCTGGTGAGCAAGGCGCTAAAAAAAATCAAGTAAGGGGAGAGGGATTTGGTCCTTTTTGGTGGCCTTGTTCATCCTATGGTAGTCGATGCACATTCTCCACTTGGTAACAGTGTAGGTGGGAATGAGTTTGACATTGTCATTTTTATCACAGTAGTGGTACCTTTCTTGGGAACCACTTGAACGAGACTTACCCATGGTGATCAAATATTAGGTAAATAATCCCAACAATCGGAAGCTTCATTACTCCAAGCAGACGTCCTACTTCATATTGGGGTTCAACTTGCATTGAGGGTCTCTCAAAGGTTTGTATTCCTCAACCATGGGGATTTTGTGCATGCATATGGTCTAACTAACTGCTGTTAGGTTGATAATCTTGTTTTTCAGGAAGCTATTCTCTTCTTCAATACAGTTATAAGTTTACTTTCTTGGTTGGATGTAAGATCAGAATTAATGATGACGAAACAAGTCTCTTTGTAATTAAGGAAAACATATTTTAGGCCTTTAAGGAGGTGTTTCATCTCAAACATCTTTTAGAGGCTCAACAATATCTTCTTGGATAGAAACCATTTTAAGGTTCTCTATTTCAGTTGAGTGTCTTCTTAAAAGTGTTGAAATGATCTTGGTACTAGAGGACATTCTCATTATTGAAATTAGATGCAATTTGATTTGCAAGGGTTGTTTGCAAAGGTTCTATAGAGATCTCACACTCCTACCTAAGCAATGAATGTTTGTCCATGCACTCAAGTAGATAAACTTTTTCCTAGAAGCTTGGTTTTCTCATTCTTTCAAATACTGGAAATGCCAAGTTTTTATTCCAAGGTGCAAGAGTATGGTGCCCATCTCGACATCTAACAAAGAGTGGGTAGTTTACAAAAATGAATGGCCAAATATAAGGGGATACCAAAGATCCTCCTTGATATCCATGATGACAAAATCTTAAGGAACTTAGGTTTCCTTTTCAACCTTGACCGGGACATCCTCAATGATGCCCATTGGCTTAGTCATAGAAGAATCTGCCATTTGGATGGTCATTGTTTTGAGTAATTGATGCAGGGGTTTTGAGTCGCTTTTATAGGCTAATTTTACACTTGTTTTATGCACTTATTGGTCATATTTGTGGTTAATGTTGCATGATTCAATTCCTTTAGCCTATTATCCTTGCGTGCATCAAATTCATCTTGTTTTACATTGTTTTGTATAGAGTATCATATTTCTCAGATTTGATTTGTGTTTTTCTCTCATTTTCAGGCAATTCACAATTCTGGACCCGTTGATACCATCAACGGTTTCTCAATAGCATCGACAGAGAAACAGTGACAGAGCCGGAGAGGAAGAAGATAGTTCGATACCATCGACACTTTGTCAATGGTCTCAAAAGTCGAATAATGAGCCAAATATCATCCCGTCGATACCATCAACGGGAACGGTCGATGGTATGAGATGCCATCAAGAGACTTCCTGAAATTGAAGAAAGCATTGGTACCCTAAGGTGTCGATACCATCGAAACCTCATCGATGGTATCGACGCTGTCAGATCAGAGTTTTGTCCAACACAACTTCAATCGGATGAATGCGTTCTTTTGGCAGCCGTAAGTGGTACCTATACCTAGGAAAAGATGGCCCAAAGCCACGAGGCATGTTCTATTCCATTGCATAAGTCCCGAAGGAGGAGAGAGAGAAGAACAAAGCCGAGCGCTATGCCCCGTGAGATTCCAGAGACACAGATAGAGTTTTTCACCACCAGAAGGCTACATAACGCTCATTCCACGCTGAGGATCACCCGGTTCTTCTCCGTTTAGGGGTTACACCATCTCCATCCACGTTTTATTCATGTTTTCTCATTCCCTCATGGTGTTTTGCATTGAGATGAACATGCAGGGCTAATCCCCTTTGTCTCTAGGACCGGGAGTAGCCTGGGCAATCGTTGTATGACTCTTCTTACATAGTTTATCATAATTTGTCCCTCAAATCTGTGGTATGATATCGTTTTCTCCATTGCTATCATTGTGCTTGATCAACATAATGGTAATCTAATACCTTTAATTGCTTTTGACGAAGAATTAACGGTAGAAAAGAGGCGGTAATCACATTAACTAATAAATCCTTTGGAAAAGGCAATGTATGGTTAATGGTGGGAACCCATAGACATGTTTTTCATGCACCTAGTCTAGGGCATAGGTTACTACTGGCGTGGAACCGACCTAGATTAAGGTAGTGAATTGTATCACATAAGTGAGAAATTCTAGCTACAGGCCACTATCCGGAATGGGGGATGAGTTGTGATAATTGTGAAGGAATTAGTACAATGAGAACCCGCGATGAAACCACAATCCTAGAGATTTCTTTTGAATTGATTAAGCCAACCATTTAATCGATTGCTTTGTTTTCTTTTATTTTTATTTTTCTTTTTCAAATCAACTTCCTAACTTTTATAATTGGTTTAGCTGATCGTGAGTAGTTAGTAGTAGTCTACCGATAATTACTTTTCCCTATGTTCGACTCGGGCCTCACAAGGCCTATATTACATTGACGCGTACACTTGCATTTTACGCATGGTAAAGTTGTGTCAGGTTTTTAGCGCCGTTGCCGGGGAAATGACAATTTTCGGCACTACGAGTGCTATAAGCGGCCACTCTAGGCCACTTTTAATAATTTTAATAATTGAGAGTAAATTGTCTATCTTTCAAATTCTTTATTCGTCTAGCACTACACTTAATCAATTTTTCACATTTCAGGTACTAGTGCATGGTGAAGACGCGTAGTACAGACTACGCACAGTCGACACCTGAGATTCTGCCTTCAGGATCGGGTGATGAGGAGGAGCATATCCACAATCAACCTGAAGACTTAGACACAAAATTTGAACCTAAAGTAATGGCTGAGGAACAGACAATATGGGAGAAGATCAAGGCTTCTTCCTCATATGCGTCTAAGGGGATGATCAAAAAGCAGGCGATCAACATTCCTACATACAAGATTGATCCAACACTGATAAACCTGGTCAAGTCTAATGCATTTCATGGGCTGAACAATGAAGATCCAGTGGCCCACATCAACACATTTGTGGAAAACTGTGATATAATAAAGATTGACAGGTTCCCGCAAGAAGCACTCTACTTAAAGCTTTTTCCCAGTTCTCTAGCGGGAAATGCATGTGACTGGCTGCACAATCTTGATGATGAGCGATCGAGACTTGGGACCAGATGGTAGAGGTTTTCTTTGAGAGATTCTTCCCGTCTGAGAAGACGAATGACCTCGTGAGAAAGATCCATAACTTTTGTCAAAAGGTCGGTGAGACTTATTCAGAGACATGGGAGCACTTTCAGATCATGCTAAGGAAGTGCCCACATCATGGGATGGACAAGGATAAACAAGTTAAAATTGTCTACTTTGCTCTCAATGAGCATGATAGAAGCAACTTAGATTCAGCGGGCTAGGGCTTCTTCTTGAACAACACATGTACAAGGTGTTGGGAGATCTTGAAGAACATGGCCAAGAAGCTGTTGTGGGGTAATAGAGATGCACCAGAACAAAATAAAGTTGCAGGGGAATCAAAGGCAATTAAAGAGCTAAATGAGAAGATGGACCTGATAGCAAAGAGATTGCTAGCAAAAGAGGATGAAGGATCTGATGATGAGGCACATGTCAAATTTATGCGCCAACAATAAGGGTACATGAATAATGATTACTCTTGGAGGAAGGATAAGAAGTTCTCATGGAAGGATCCCAATAACTTTCTGTCAGATCTAGATGCCAAACTACAACCTACTATAGAGGAGAAGAGTAATGAGTTTCTCAATAAAATTGTGAAACAAAACCAAGAACTCATGAGCACTTTCAACAAGCAGCTGCAAACTCAAGGGGAATTTATGAATCAGTTTGGACAAACACTACAAAGCCACGAGGCACAAATGATGACACTTAAGACATCTTTAGCACATATGGCAGAGGAGATTGTGAGTCTAAAGAATCCCACAATGCAAGGTTTCTCGGGGAATATTGATGTTCCCGGAAAGAACCATCAAGCTAAGGCCATTCTATTGAGGAGTGGAAAGAAACTTTTAAACTCCAAGGCTGATGAACCGAGAACACCACAACAAGAAGACATAGGTGAGGCCGCAGAGGATGTCGTAGTTATAGAGCCAGTGGAGGATGATGAAGAGAAGGCCACAGAAGATCCCATTGCAGAGAAAGAAGAGAAGAAGAGGACGCCTTATGTGCCACCACATCATAGGGTACATACCATCCCGGTTCCTTATCCAAATAGTCTAAAGGCAAAGAAAGTTGATGCATAGTTCAAAAAGTTCCTGGATAGCTTTAGGAAACTTTTGGTTAATATTCCCTTGCTAGAGGCTATTGAGTAGATACCCTCCTATGGTAAGTTCTTGAAGGATATAATTACCAAGAAGAGGAAAATTCTAGACACTGAGGTGGTAGTGCTTAAGGAACATGTCAGCGCCTTTATTCTGGGAAAATTGCCACCAAAGCGACAAGATCCAGGTTGTTTCAATATTTCATGCTATATTGGGAAGGTGAAATTTGGTGAAGCACTGTGTGATTCCGGGGCAAGCATCAACTTGATGCCCCTCTCTACATTCAAAAAGCTTGGTCTTGAAGAATCTCGACAAAGCAACATGACAATTCAACTTGCAGACAATTCAGTGGTACAGCCGTATGGTATTTGCGAGGATGTCTTAGTCAAAGTGGACATGTTCGTGTTTCCATCTGATTTTGTTGTCAAGGAGATGCAAGCTGAGCAAGGGAATGAGCTGCTCTTAGGAAGACCTTTCCAAGCCACTTCCGATATGATATTGGAGATGGGTAGAGGTCGATTGACAATGGGTATAGCTAATGATAGATTTGAGATAGTCATGCAAATTCAAAGCAGTCACAAGTGAATGAGCAATGTCACAAAGTGAAGCACTTTGATCATAACATCTATCTTTGCTTAGGGAAGTTGTTTCTTGATATGGATCACATCATGACGAAGGTAGATAAGGGAACAATTGTTGTGGACATCATGGAACAAACAAAAGTGGTTTCTCTTGTTAAAGCTGTGGGTTATCCCAATGATGAGGAAGAGAAAGTCTCACTGTCTACTAAGGATGAATCTATAGCAGTCTCCATGCTTGATTCATACCCACAATTACCTCTTGAATCTTGTTTATTTAACATAATGAATGATTGTATGAGAAGTACGTCATTACAAGAATGTGTTAAGATGCTTTAAGTGCTTCCTTGCTACTATGCCAAGCACTATGATGAGCTAGGACCGCTATCACCACCACTTCAATCTTCTTTGGTCAGCCCGCCAGAATTAGAGCACAAGGTGCACTGGGAGCTAAGGAAGTTGAACTTGAGTATGGATGATGCAGGGAGAAAGTGAATGTTAGAGCTCAATGAGTTGGATGAGCTAAGAATGAATGCATATGAAAACTCAAGGATCTACAAGGAGTAGACAAAGAAAATACACGATCGCCACATTCAATTGCGAGTGTTCAAGAAGGGTGAGAGTGTCCTATTATTCAATTCGAGGTTAAAGTTGCATCTCGGGAAATTGAAATCCCGATGGAGTGGACCTTTTGTTATAGAGGAGGTGCGACCCCATGGTGCTGTCATGGTGAGAGATGGTGAAAGAATATTCTTGGTGAATGGTCAAAGGTTGAAGCACTATTATGGGGACGACTACACAAGGAAAGTGCATGAGATCAAATGACACCCCTATTGGTGACAAAGGAAAAGGTACAGTTGAGGTACCACCTTCTTACAAAGCAAATGCACCATTCCCACAAAGACTTGCAAACAAGCAGGAGGATTTGAAGTTTAGGAAATTCATGGATGTCCAAACAAAATCCATGCCAACCTTCCATTGGATGAGGTTATAGATGAGATGCCATCATACACCGAGTTTCTGAAAGACATCCTCACCAAGAGGAGAAAGATGGACTAGGTTGAAACCATCATGCTTTCTGAAAGAATAAGTTAAATCATTCAAAATAGACTTCTTGAGAAGCTAGACAACTTGGGAGCTTTAACTCTACCATGTAAGATTAGCAACACCACATTTGATAAAGGTCTTATAGACCTTGGAGCTAGCATTAGTCTTATTCTGTCTACCTTGTGGCAGGAGCTAGATCTTGGAGATTTGAAACCTACAAAGATGTCCATTGAACTAGCCGATCATTCCATCAAATATCCCAAAGGTATTGTGGAGAATGTGTTAGTGCAAATTGGTAAATTCTACATTCCTTGTGATTTCATTGTGTTAGACATGGTAGAAGCTCCTTCCAATCCCATTCTCTTTGGGAGACCCTTCTTGAGAATTGTCAGATGCCTTGTTGATGTCCGAGAAAGCAAACTTACACTTCGGGTTGGTGAAGAAGCCATGGAGTTTTTTGTGTATGATGCCATGAAGGCACCTTCACGGGTAGAAGAGCTCTGTTTTATAGACTCTATTGATTCTATTGTGGAGGAAAATCATGATGTTGCTAATTTGATACTAGATTACTATGATGATGATGAGGGTACAAACAATGAACCTAAAAATTCTGAAGTACTTTCTATTGCCCAATCGAATGCTATTAATAAAGACCCTCCACTTGTTGATGACAAAGCCAAGGAAAATGCTGCCAGGAGAAAGGTAGAACTCAAAGCCCTTTTACCAAAGCTGAGGTATGTATTTCTTGACTCTAATTCTACTTCTCCTATCATAATCAATGATGAGTTAACTAATGAACAAGAAAATAAATTGCTTGCGGAATTGCATTTGTATAAAGATGTCATTGGTTACTCTATTGATGATTTAAAGGGCATTCATCCTTCCATTTGCATGCATAGAATAAAAATGGAGGATGATGCTAAACCTATTGTTGAACCACCTAGACGTTTAAATAAAAACATGCTTAAAGTGGTTAAAAAGGAAATTTTTAAATAGGTTGATGCTGGTATCATTTATCCTATAAGTGACAGCCCTTGGGTTAGTGCCATTCATGTGGTACCTAAGAAGGGGGTGCAACTGTCATTAAGGGAGATAATGATGAGTTAATACAAACATGTATAGTCACATGTTGGTGTACGTGTATTGACTATTGGCGTTTGAACAAAGAAACTCACAAAGATCATTTCCCTTTGCCATTTATTGATTTGATGCTTGAATGACTTGCAAAACATTCTTACTTTTTCTACTTGGATGGGTATTCCAAGTTTTTCCATATTCCTATCTACCCTCCCATACAAGAGAAAACCACTTTTACATGCACCTATGGAACCTATGCTTACCATCACATACCCTTTGGTCTTTGTAACACCCCAACGACGTTTCATCGATGCATGATGGGTATTTTCTCCAATTTTAGTGGAAATATAATGGAAATATCGATGGATGATTTTAGCGTTTATGGAGATTCGTTTGATCAATGTTTATGCAACTTGTCATTAGTCTTAGCCCATTGCAAATAGGTTAACCGAGTACTAAACTGGGAGAAGTGCCATTTCATGGTACAATCCGGTGTAGTACTAGGCCATGTTGTATCTAACAAGGGTATTGAGGTTGATAGGGAAAAAGTGGAAGCTATTGAGAAGATGTCTACTCCTTCTTTAGTCAAGGACATCTGTAGTTTCCTTGGGCATGCAGGGTTCTATAGAAGATTCATTGAAGACTTCTCCAAGATTACAAAACCATTATGTTCCTTACTTGCAAAGGACACTAAATTCTTATTGAATGATGACTGCCATACAACTTTCAACAAGCTCAAAAAAGCACTTGTTTAAGCCCCAATCATCCAACCACCAGACTGGAGTGCTCCTTTTGAATTAATGTGTGATGCGAGTGATTATGCAGTAGGGGCAGTTCTTGGACAACGGAAAGATAAGAAGCTTCATGCCATATACTATGCAAGCAAGACTTTTTTTTTTGGAAAATTGGGTAAATATATTCCAAAAACCCCCTAAAAGGGGACAAAGTTACAAGCCACACCCGAACATGTGACTACACACACCTAGGAATTGGTTACAGCAGATCCCAATTCCTAGCTATAATAGGAGGAAAATCAAGACAAGATTTAAAAGTAAAATACATTCTCTTGATCTCAAGTGCAAGACGGCTGAAGATGGCGACAAAGTCAGAAGCACCACCGTTATGTAGCCTCTTATTACGCTCCTCCCAAATGAAGTGAACAACACTAGTGATGGCCCAAAGTTCAATGATTCTGGATTGCTTTGACCTTTTACCAAGATTCGTGAGGCATTCATATAGAGAATATGAGTCTCTGATGTTGAGTTTAAGTTGAGCGCATCCCCAAATATATTTCTAGTATTTGCAGCCCTCAAAAAAATGAGTAATGGAGTCATTGTGTTGGTCACATAGTAAGCATGGATGAACAGGAGCCCCTGACCAAGAACTAATCTTTTCCATAGTAGGTAGTACATTTGTGAGTGCTCTAAAGGTAGTAAGACTCCATCTAGGATAGTGCTTGGAGAGCCAAAGATTTCCATAAGCCTTATCGGTTGGATGCTTTTATCTTGCGTTCTCCCAAAGATCCTTGTCTTCCCAAGCTGAGAAGGAAGGACATAGAGCTACATACGTCTGTGACAAGTAGAGACATTCCTGGAAGCAATAGACAAGGTATCACCATACCTACAAGAAAGCCATGAGCTCCATATACATTGAGCTTGGGTGAACTTCTGGATGTGACGTAACGAATGGTAATCTGCAAGTTCATCAAGTCTCTTAAGCCCCAAGCCACCTTCGCCAGGAAGGTAAGCTAAACGTGACCAACTTGAGGGGTGCACCGAGCTACCCCAAAGGAAGTCAGAAAATTACAACTCCATTCTTCGTAAGACAGTAGGAGGGATGTCACCCATACGCATCCAATAGCTGATCATACCCATGGCACAGTGCTTAACAAGAACAAGACGACTAGCCATAGATATTTTAGAACCAGGCCATCTCTATATCATATCTCTGAGCTTATCTAAGCATTCATGGAAATGGCACCTCCTGAGATTGCCTCCAACCATAGGAAAACCAAGATATTTTGTGGGCCACATACCACGCTGAATACCCAAGCAGCTAATCAAGGCATCCTTGTTGCAGAAAGAAGAGGATAAGAATATATGTGTTTTATTCGGATTGCATTTCATGCCAGAAACAGAACCAAATTCAAGCAAAACCTGTTTGAGTTTGACAAGGCTGCATAGACGTCCCTCGGAAAAGATAAGTACATCATCTGCAAATAGAAGATGGCTAAGAGATTTGGTCCCATTAATGGAGTAGCTCCTGATGAGTCTATTATCATACGCCTCCTCAAGACATCTGCTGAGACCTTCCATAGCAATAGCGAAAAGTAGAGGGGATAAGGGATCGCCTTGCCTAAGACCATTGGAGATTTTGAAGAAGCCAACCTAATAACCATTTAGTAAGAGAGAAAAGGATGGAGTTTCCACACATTGCTTAAGAATGGAGATAAACTTTTCATTGAACCCGAGGCCGTAGAGACAATCCCAAAGGTAAGACCAACGAACAGAATCGAAAGCCTTAGTAATATCCAACTTGATGCAAGCAACGGGAGGAATGGATTTCCGATTGAATCTAAGAGTGAATTCAGCCGCAAGAAGGGAACAATCCTCAATACTCCTACCTTTGGAAAAAGCACCTTGATAGGGAGAAATAATATTTGGTAGAAGAGTAGCTAGTCTCCTTGATATGACTTTAGCGATAATTTTATAGAGCATCGAGCAGCAGGAGATAGGCCTGAAGTCAGCAGGGGATGAAATAATGTCCTTCTTGGGAATAAGAGCAAGAAAAACATGGTTGACTTGCCTAACCATGTTTCCCCCTTCTAAAATCCATTGGACAACCTTAAGGAGATCATCACAAATGACGTTCCAATTACCCCTATAGAAGTAACCATTGAAGCCATCTGGGCCTGAGATTTTGTGAGGTCCTATGCTCCACACAGCATCACGAACCTCACTCAAACTTGGAGTAGAGCATAGCATGGCATTGTCAATTCCGGAAACAAGAGGGGACCAATCTGGAATACAAGAGACTAAAGCATCACAAGGTTGATTATATAGTTGTTCAAAATACTGGACAGTGTCGTCAGCAATAACATCTTTATCCTGCAATAGATTACCATGTGAGTCAAAAAGTTCAGTTATAGAGTTCATAGCATCCCGTCTCTTGACCATGGTATGGTAGACAGTAGTGTTTCTATCACCATTGGAGAGCCACTCCATTCTACTACACTTCTAGAAATAAACCTCTTCTACCTTAAGAAGCAAGTCCAATCTTTCAAGGGTTTGTTTTTCAGCATGAATGAGGTCTGGATCTAGAGGACATCTACGGACCATAGCTGAAATGTGTTCGAGCTCCATTCTTTCTCTAGCAATCAGGTTCTTGAGGTTGACATACTGTTTGGACCAAGTCTTAAACTTCTCTTTGACATTCTTGAGTTTGTGATAGAATTGGCAGAGAGGATTACCGTGGATTTCAGTAGTCCAAGCCTCTTTAATAATGTCCCGACAACCTTCCCAATCCAACCAAAAATTGAGAAAACGGAAAGGCTTCTTCTTGAAAGTGATAGGCTTCATATTGATGTTTAGTGCACAATGATCTGAGTAATTACATGTGATGAACTTTGTTTTGGAACCAGGAAATTTAGTCAGCCAAGCATCATTAACAAAGGCTCTATCAAGTTTGCACGCCACCCTTTTAGCAACACCTTGCTTGTTATGCCATGTATAAGCCTCCTTACCAATGACATGTAATTCGGTTAGACCAGCATTAAAAGAACTAAGGATAACAGAGGGAATCTCACGACCCCCAAACTTCTCCTCTTGCTTCCTAATATTATTGAAGTCACTAGTGATAAGCCAAGCTTCATCTATGCTAGTAGCAATCCTCTCCAAGGTATGCCACAGAAAAGAACGCTCAGACACAAAGTTCCTAGCATAGATAGCAGTAGTGTAGATGATGAGACCACCTTTATTAATGCATTTCAAAGTGACCTGTTGGTCATCCATCTCAACCACAGAAGTAGTCCAGCAATTAGGATTCCATCCAACATAGATACCACCATTATGGTCATGCAGATGATTAGAAACCCATAACCAGCCTTTAGGGAACATACGATTAGATGTATGTATCATGTGAAACTTGATTTTAGATTCAACAAGAATGGACATTGTCACTTTATTATCAAGGATGGTTCTCCTCACTTCTTTATTTTTACGTGGCTTCCTTGAGCCATGAACATTAGTCATGAGAAAGGTCATTAATGACCTCTGGCAGCCAAACGGGTCTTACGAGACCCATCACCTTTGGACACCCTTGAAGCCTTGGATGATGAAGAAGAGGAAGCACTAGTGGATTGTCCGATTATTGAATCATCATTCTCCCCTGAACAAGTAATGCAAGCATCCATCATTGGGTCTGTAGAGCCCGGTCCTCCAGTGACTGCAACATCAACACCATCATTCACATCAGCTCCACGATGCTGCGTCACCCCACCAGCAACCCTAGAAGCAACCAGAGACGTTGCCATAGTAGTCGGAGATGCAACACCTGCAACACAACTGCCGCCCGGTCCTCCAGTGACTGCAGCACCATCACCATCATTCACATCAGCACCGCGACACTGCGTCACCCCACCAACAACCCTAGCAGCAACCAAAGACACTGCCACAGTAGCCAGGGTTGCAACACCTGCAACACTACCGCCTCCTTGACCCGTCGAGCCAACCCTTCCATCAGCCATGCCAGCACGACCTCCTCCAGGATGGGGCACTCCACCATTAGCCTGTGCACCTGATTCAAGCCCAGCAGTGCCCAAGACCCCCGTGCTGTTGCCAACACTGTCAGCATGCCCACCATCAACCCGTGGTTCGGTGCCAACGACACCCGAGGAAGAGGTGCCACCATCTTGTTCGCTGCTTGAACTAACAACCACGACCTGATCGGCCCCTTGTTCATCCTCCGTTGCACTAGAAACAGCCGTAGCCTTTCCTTTTTTACCAACGACCTTCCAGATTTGCATTGTTGGAGCAGGATCT
Source organism: Alisma plantago-aquatica (assembly GCA_963693085.1). NCBI lineage: Eukaryota > Viridiplantae > Streptophyta > Magnoliopsida > Alismatales > Alismataceae > Alisma > Alisma plantago-aquatica. The sequence goes on from OY856411.1 coordinate 279,291,089, forward strand.
ACCACCTCATCATTCAGTTTGATACGACAATCTGACCCATCATGGCCAAATACCCTGCACTCGACGCACCTCTTCGGGACATGTTAATATTGAATCTTCACCGGCATAGGGTCACACCGAGGCATGTTGACCCAGACCTCCTGCGGAGGTTCTTTATCGGCGTCGTTTTCCACCAATGCACGTGCCTCTCCCAGCGACTCTTGATCTAAGGACTTGTAGTCGATCCTGAGTAGTTTCCCTACTCCTCTAGTGACGATCCCAATGGCCCTAGGGGACCAGTTGCGCCCCATGCTTGGTATGTTGATCCAGACCGGTATGGTGCTGAAGAAGTCCTTCTACAAGTCGTCACCCATCTTGTAGTCATTGACAACCACCAAACGGCTATCAAACCATCGAGGTCCACCATTGATAATGCTCATCTTGTCCTCGGCCGAGTTGAAGCGAAGGAGGAAGAACTTGTTCGGCTTGGAGAATAGGTCAAAACCTCCCTTAGGTTTCCAAACCCTACGAATCCAAGCAAGAAGATGATGGTAATATGGCCTCTTGCCCATCACATATAGGATCGTTGTATGTTCCCAACACTTCTCCATGGCGTAGTAAGTTGGATCATCTATTGTCACGAATCGCTTGCCATCAGTCCTCTCAGGCGGGCTGAACGTATGCTTCTCGTTGTCTAGTCCGCCGCCGGCCAAAACCTGGTTCCAGGCCTGTCTGAGGGTGGGGCGCTCTGGCGCAGCAGGTACTTCAACTCCAGGAGGCATCACTGCAGCCATGGCACCAGAGAGGGAGGAGGGAGAACCCCCTCTGGGGGGAGGGAGGGGCTTACCTCGGAGTCTTCTGTATGTCCCTCGCTGAGGCGGTGCCAGAGCAAGACTTTAGATGAGGCACAAATCAATTATACAACTACTGAGAAGGAGATGCTTGCTATTGTGTACGCCTTTGACAAATTTAGACAGTATTTGGTAGGATCCAAAGTAATTATGTATACAGATCATGCTGCCATTAAGTATTTTCTTAACAAGAAAGATGCCAAGCCTCGTTTGATCCATTGGATATTTCTTCTACAAGAGTTTGATCTTGAAATCTGGGATAAGAAGGGAACAAAGAACAATGTTGCTGATTATCTATCTAGGTTAACTATAGATGCTGGAAATTTATTGCTTATTGAAGACCAATTGCCTATTGAGAAACTATATGCTTTATCATCCAGACAAGAACCATGGTTTGCAAACATTGCAAATTTTCTTGCTACAAGACAGCTACCCCCAGACTTGACATATCAACAGAAGAAGAAGTTTTTCCATGATGTAAAGTTCTACTATTGGGACGATCTGTTGTTGTTCAAACATGGGAGTGATGGACTCATCCGGAGGTGTGTTGATGAAGAAGAAATAACCAAAATCATTTCTGAATGTCATGCCTCTCCTTACGGAGGTCACTTTGGAGGAGAGAAGACTGCAGCAAAGATTCTCAAGTCTGGTTTTTATTGGACAACCTTGTTCAAAGATGTTAACCATTTTGTCAAAGCTTGTGATAAATGCCAAAGGACGAGAGGAATATGTAGATGTGATGATATGCCTCTTAACTCTATCTTAGAGATTGAGGTATTTGATGTGTGGGGAGTTGATTATATGGGACCCTTCCCATATTCTTGTGGCTATCAATATATCCTAGTTGCTTGTGATTACGTCTCTAAATGGGTTGAGGCCATCCCAATCCAAGCATCAGATGCAAAATCTATGATCAAGCTATTCCAGAAAATCATTTTCCCTCAGTTTGGAGTTCCTAGAGCTTTGATTTTTGATGGAGGCACACATTTTGTTGAGAAATGATTCAACAATCTTCTATCCAAGTATAGAGTCACCCATAAAGTCTCTATGCCCTACCATCCTCAAACGTCTGGGCAAGTAGAAGTCTCCAACCGACAGCTGAAATGCATTCTAGAAAAGACTGTGTCTAGCTCAAGGAAGGATTGGTATTTGAAGATAGGCGATGCATTGTGGGCATATCAAACAACTTAGAAAACTATCATAGGCACAACTCCATTCAAGCTAGTATATGGTAAATCTTGTCATCTTCCACTATAGATACAACACCGTACTTTATGGGCTATCAAATTCCTAAACTTTGACATGAAGAAGGCTGGTGAGAAGCGTCTATTGCAGCTACAAGAGCTATAAGAACTCCGGCTAGATGCATATGAGAATGCAAAGCTTTACAAGGAAAGAACAAAGGCTTGGCATGACATGAGAATCTATAGGAAAGATTTCAAGGAAGGAGACAAAGTATTGCTATTTAACTCTAGACTCAAGCTATTCCTAGGAAAACTAAAGTCCAAGTGGTTCAATCCATTTCTTGTAATGAAGATATTCCCATATGGAGCTATTGAACTACAAGGCAAAGATGGAGCTTTCAAAGTCAATGGGCAACGTTGCAAGTTATACACTTCTGGAGATGAAGTTGACAAGGGAGCCTCTTGCTCCCTTCAAGAAGCTTGATGAAAAGAATAAAGAGTCTCACTCTGGACTCTAAATGGAGGACCTCGTGGGAGTTGAACCCACATTAGGATATATTTCTTTTTAGCTATTGAGTCAAGAACACTTTTTTAGTTTCATAAAACGTCGTGCCCGCTCCAGCATGCCGCCAACCCTTCTTCAACCTCTCCTCTCACGCTGCCACCAAGCAAGGTGCTCATGCAACCACACCTGGCTCCTTGCCACGTCAACTCGTTGCCACCGAGCTAGTGAGCAGCACCAGCCTCCTCGCTATGTCAACTTGTTGCCACTGAGAAGAAGCTCCACCCTATCTCCTCCGCAAACAAGATCCAGAACCTAAGAGCACCACCGTCATCTTCATCTTCAAACTGCAAAATTTCTCCAGGTACACACCATGTCTACCAAACGACACGCTGTGTGCTTCACTGATTCATTCAGAGTTTCTACATCCACACATGTTGTGTCTCTTTCTAAACATGTCGTGTTTCAGCCTGTCAGTAGTAATGACACCTATTAAGAAAACCTCCAATCTCAAGCATGGTGCTAGCTCCTCCTCAAAACCAACATACATCTCCACGACTCAATTTTGGGCCACTCTTGAGGAAGACCCGACATACCAATTTCTTATTGCAAGGAGGGTGCTTCCTATGTGTTTTGCTTGCGAGAAGACTCTCACCACCCTTGGCTTCAAAGATGAGGTCTTCATGCACCTACAAGATTTGGGGCTAAGCTACATTTGCTGCACGGTATCAAATACTTACCCCCATTTAGTTTATGAGTTTTTGATGATGCTTAATATAGAGCAAGACCCACAGAATAAGATGGAACCGTATGGCATTATCCATTTCTGCCTTTTGGGTCGTAGTTTTAAGCTTACCTTTAAGCGATTCCGTGAGATTTTGGATTGCCACTACAACGGGGCAATTAGTTATCCACCTACTTTTCAAAGTGACAAATTTTGGCTTGAGATATTAGATGAGGAACGCCATGAAGCTAAGCAAGCTAGGGCATCCACTATTCACAACCCTATTTTTCGATACATGCACTGCCTTCTTAGTACTAGAGTGTTTGCTAAGAAAGAGAATCAAGGGGTTGTTGGAAAACATGATCTTTTCGTTTTTGGGGAATGATGTATGACTATGAGATCAATGTTGCTTATTATATCCTTAAGAGTTTCCTAAACATTAAGAAACTGAAGAAGATGGACGTTGGTGACATAATGTGTGGTGGTTTGATCACTTTGATAATACATCAGTTGGATGTTGATCTAATAGGTCTCGAGGCTGTACCAGGTAGAAACCTGGTAGATATTCAAAATCTTCTTTCTGCAGGATTGATCTCAAGGGTTGCCAATAGTGACACCAAATTTCGGAAATTCTTTGATGACGATCAATACATTGACATTCTAGATCCTAAACATATCACATTGGAAAACAAAGTTAACTAGAAAGATATGCTAACCACTGATGAAGAAGTTGATGCAACTAGAGCTGCTGATGATACTAAGGCACCCCTACTACTCCACCACCTCCCTCCACCAGCACCCAAATAGATTATACTTAGATGATGCCTAATGTCAGGCATCTTTATGGCTATGTGCAACATCGTTTTGATCACATTGACGACCGCTTGGATCAGTAGGGTACACAATACACTACAATGCACGACATGGTCCACTGCATGGATTCATGCCACATTTCATAGGGCCACTACTCCATTCTGTAGTCGTATCAGCCACCGCTGACTCAGCAACCTGAGTTTGTACCACAACCCACGCCAATGGATGTCCCTGATGATGAATTTGTCAGCCAGTTCTTTCCACCAGACCATGGGGGCGCTAGCACCTCTTTTTGATTTCATCCATGATAGGTACCCAGTTGTTTCCTCTACAAGTTTGATTGATGAAGTGAGGACACTATTGATTTCAAGCTTAGTGGGGATGCAACCGGCCCGTAATGTAGTTTTTGCTTTCATTTACTTTTGTTAGTCATGTCAGTCTTTTATTTCATCTTGTTTCATGTTCTGTATTTCTTTTCATGGCAAGTTTAATATGAAATGAGGCTATTGTGATGAAGTGAACTCTTTCACCTTGTACGCTTGAACCATCTCGTCCCTTGTACTTCATTTAGCCATATGAAATAATTAGTAAAGAGCATGCATGAATCAAATGAAAAATAAAATTCCCCATGTACATGATCTTGGTTTATAATTGTAGCTTGAACTTTCAATTTTCACATCTTTGATTGCTCAATACATGTAATGGTCTAAAATTTTTGCAAATAAATCAACTCTACAACACTATTTAGAATATGTGATACTCTTTCCAAACCTTTAGTGCATATACAATTGATTTTTTAGTGAAATATTTGCAAAACAATGAATGGAAAATCTTGTTAACTTAACATTCTAGTTGACTCTCTTGTGTTGTGCAAAAAATTCTTTTATCCTTTTCTCCCTTTACTCAATAAAACATGGCTTTTAGCCCACATATCTTGCTAGCCTAGTGTGAGTCCAATCCAACAATGATGGTTAGGTGGTATGAAATCAAAAGAGGGTAAAAATAACACCCCAACCGACACTCCACGTGCGCATAAGCCTAAATTAGCAACCCAGTGTCGGAATCCCAAAAATCCATTGTCATATATTTTTGAGAAGAGAGCACAACTGAGGTTGTTAAAATTAGCTAAGATTTCATCATTTATATCCATAATAGCTGGAATTTTTGTGCTGTACATCCACTAGTTGTTTGGTTTGACTATCCAAATTCTGTTTAGTGTTGTTTAGTTGATTGATTCACTTAGTTTCTGACCACCCATGATGAACTAAAACCTTTCTCTCTTGGATGTTCAGATTGAGGTGATGGATATGAATATAAACCTAATGTACATGATTGGTTGAGTTTATTGCACATTTTCATTTCATTTAATCCATGCATGAGTTTGAATATTCCTTCATTTGTGTGGCTGTGCTCTTTTTTCTTGAGGACAAGCAATGGTTCAAGCTTAGGGGGATTTGTTATGTGTTTTCCACATCAACTTCTTATATGATTTCACAAACAAATTCAGTTCATTTTGTTTTCATTTAGCCTCTATTCATATTATTCTTGCCACCTTTTTGTTATTTTTCTTATCGCATGATGTGTATTGCAGATATGCTTAAAAAGGATCAAATTGGAGATAGCCCAACTAAAATTTGACATGATTGGGGCTTCTACACACCTCGTAGACATTCATAGTTTTATTTCTACTAAAACAACATCACACACGGTGTGTCTGAATTAAGACACGGTGTGCACGACTCCAGTTAGCCATGCATCCAGTTGAAGAGAAAAAGTACACGACGTGTCCACCAAAGACACGACGTGTACCTGGGAATTCAGAGTCAATTTTATGTTTCTGGTAATGTACACAGTGTGTTTTAATTCAGACATGCCATGTGCCTTACACTTGGATCAACTGTTGAAGACCGGAGCACGACATGTCTGAAGGAAGACACATCGTGCCTCTGTCAGTTTCAGCAAATTTGAAAAATGACGTCTCTCATTTTTAAAGGGAGAACCAACTAAAGGAGCAGTTATCACTGATCATATTTTGAAGGTCTTTCGTCCAGGAATAGGTCTAGATCAAGCAGGGTGATTTTGGGTGGAGGAAGGTGGTTTCTTGCCAAAGAACCTCCATTCTTCTTCTTTCCTTCTCCATTTTCTTCTCCGAAGGTGCATCAGAGTTTCTTCTCTCCACCAAGATTCTTGAGAGGGAAGTTTGTCTGGTTCGGAGCAGATATAGGAGTAGAATTTCGTCCCCAAGACGGAATTCTACTCTTCTTGGGTTACACCTTTGGTTATCTTAGCTTTTCCTTCTCTAAACCATGCTAAACTCTAAAATGTTTGTATCGTTTCTACTGTACATCATCATGGATGAGTAGGCCCTTTTTCTTGGACATGTGAGAGTAACTCCCATGTCATAGAATGTATGGAACATGATAATTTCGTACTAAATGTTAAGATGCTTGTTTTTCTACCTTGTGAGTACCGGTTTCTTGCTTCTTGCATGTATGACTGGCCACTATGTATGCATGTTTTATGCTTTCTTACTTGATCTGAGAAGATAGGTAGGAGAGTAAGGAGGTACTCTCTTAGCAACTCCTCTTTTAGCATGAGAATGGAAGATATGGAGTTGAGGAGTAGGTTTGTGATCTAGAACGAAATACATATACGAGAGTGTTGTATGGAATTAGGATTGTTGTATTTGCACCGGGAGGTGAAATATAACATACAACTCTCCTTTAAATCAAGTACTTAGTATGTTTAAATTTCGTGCTCTATTCTTCATGCTATGATGTTCTAGTCAAATCCTAAGGCCAAGATTGTTTCATATCTAAAATTAAACCCCTTTTAGTAATCCTTTTATTGTTTATTTTAATTCTAAAAATTTATTTTCATCAAACAAATCATTCTTGAAAAAAAGATCTAGATTGTTGAAACTTAGCACTCTTGAGTTTAATTGATTGCTAAAGTTCCTTGTGTTCGATCTCGACTACAACTACTCCCGTATACTTGCGGGAATTGGCTAGTTGAGTAAAAGATCATCTATATGATTGAAACTCGTTAGTGTAATAAACCAACACCTCCCTAGCATTTCCATTGATATCTCACCTTCTTCCATCTACCTCCATCTCATTTCCTCCTCCCTTCACCTTAAAACCCTAGTTTTCAAGGGTTTTAACCACTTACACCTTCCATTCCATGCCATCTATACATCTAGGAGGGAGGAGAAGATGCTCTTTCTATTGTACGTGAAGGAGAAGAAAGCTTCTATGAGTGTCCGTGTCCATTTCTTCTTCTTCTTCTTTTTATTTTGCATTTTGTGGTACCATGTGCAACTAAGCCCCTCGAAGTGAGCTATTTGGGGACTAAAATGTGGCTTTGATACCATGTTGGGGAAAATATATTGTACACATTATAGACTCATTTCATGATGTTTGTCTTCTACTTTTATCTTATTTCCATATTTCTTTTTGTGGTTTATGCTTAAAAACTTGGATTACTTGTTGATTTGTGTTGGAAACCACTTAGAATATAAGATAGGATGGCTTGTATGAGGCTATTTTAGGGATTCTCCTACGTCCAACTAATGGATCCCAAGATGACACCCTATATTCCAACACATATATGCCATCTCTTACTTATAAATGGTATATCTAAGTAGGTAGCGTAGGAGTAGTTATCACAATTTCCTTGGAGTTTCCTAAAAGCTAGGTAGTGGGTGATGTGAGGTGAAACCTTCTCATTTCCACTCTCCACTTCTACCCTCACTTTCAAATTTCCCAAAGGACACCTACTCTAGAAACCTAGACTTGTGAGAACCTATTAGAATTTCACCTAATCTGTAGCCGAATTGAGCCTCATAAGGTTATATTGGGTGAGCAACAGTGTAGTTCGCCTTCACACACATCATACCGGTCATGACCAACTAGTAGCTTAGGGTAATTCCATAAAATTTATCTTCTTTTTTGGTTTAACAAACTAGAATGAATGGATAGAGTTTTCATGTTATGAGCCCTAACTTGGAATCTAGTTACATATCCCCAAATGATCACTCCTCCATTAATTTCTAAAAACCCTCAATGTCTTCCTTGCTAATTGATGGTTTCCTAGTTAGCGACTTTAATTGCTTGTTAGTTAATTGCCTTTTTTTTATATCTATACCTTGCTAGAGTAGTTGGTGCTCCTTTGAGCTTGATAGTTCTATTTATTTCTATTTAGTGCTAGTTTAGATTCTTGATTTCTCTTGTGCCTAAAATACTTTCTTAGTGTTATATCTTGTCTAATTTGCACTAGTCTAATTGATACTCTCCTTCTTGGTCTTGTTTTTTTAGCTCATTAGAACTAAATTTTATAGGGTTAACTCAGATTTTGCCTTATACTTACCATTAATTTCTTGTTTGATCCCTTAGTATAATAAAACCAAACCAATATCAAACCCTTAAACTTTAGACTCTACAGTAGGAACATAGTCAAACTAATTTAGCTCTAGTACCCCTATATCCATGGGAATCGACCCCTATCTTGTTTCTTTCCTATACTACAATACGATCCCATTCTGTTACTAGTGAAGTGTGTTAGTCTATATGAGCAATCCTTTTAGGGATTTATTAATTTTAGAAGACCTCTGTTGTGTGCTTAGGGCGCATCCAATCAAACTTAATAGGTTGGGTGTACATTAGGGAAAAGCACATAAGACACTCACATTGTTGAAGGCACTTAACTATATGAACTAATTTCTCTTCATTATTACATGCATTACTCATATTAAATATATCAACATAGGAAAATATAGAGTGCTCATTTGATACACCGTATTAGATGACCAAGACTTATATATTAACAACATGATATATGAGTAGTTCAAAAGCTAAAAAAATTCAACACATTAGGCTTTCACTTTGATTTCTTATACCACACAATGTCTCATAAGGCCAACACAATATCACAACCTTCTTAACAAGGCTATACCATCCTCAATTCATCCCTTATCTCATAGTCAAATGGCTTTGAACCTTCCATACAAGGCTAGTACAACATAATATCAACCTTGTAGTATAACACAAATGCCTAGCAATTACAAAATTGGGCTATAATACATTATCACAAGAGAATACTAATGCTTCCACATCACATGTATATAAGAGAAAAGTATATCAATAATATTCTAATACTTATGATATGCTTTAATGCCAATAGTAGGATATAAGAACTGATAAAAAATCTGATTTCACAAAGATAAGGGCACAATTCAATTTTCATGCATGTATTGAAGTTGATTCTCGCATATCAGATCATAGACATCAAGTAGGATGATGAATCTGAAGCTTACCATACATTATCATAGAAATGAAAAATTCTTTCTGATCTGATTTCTTACAACAAGAATTGAATTAGCATATAGATTCATTTCATAAACTTTTAGAGTGATTAAAAAGATTATAAGATGGAGAGGTATATACAAACATCTAGATGCGTAGATATCACCTCAAAAGCTCAAAAAGAGGGTTATAAATTTGTATATCTAGAAAGGACTAGGAAGAATTCATCCCAAAATATTCATTGAAGGTATATATAGCTTAGATACACATACATCCTTCCAAGCCTTGGGGACAAAATAAAGAAAGTATAAGGAAGGAAAAACCTCACATAGAAGAAGTTTCATGCTTCAACAATATTAATGAAGAGAGAGAGATGGAGAACAAAATTAAAATTAAATGCTAATAATCATGATAGAAAGTCTAGATTAACAAAGGGGAAAAAGAAACGTGTACCCCTATCTATGGATCTCTAAGAAAATTATAAATATTTGGCATTGACTTCCTTATATCAACCAAAATTGCATCCCAAGAGTTCCATTGATGAGAAAATAGAAATGCCTGGTGTGAAATGAAAAAATAGACAACAAAAGACAATTTAGACATCCATCTAGTCAAAACATCAACTCAACATGGATTCACAAATTCAAATATAACTCATAACCTGATGGGATCATTAGGACAAACAAAAATGAAAACATAACTTGAGTAGTAGGGAAATTGGGTTTGTCAACTCTTCCCATATTTAAAAGGCAAGACTTCAGAACACCAACACTACCAAGCAAGTTCAAATATACAACAAAATTATATAACTTATCCAGGTGCATATGAACTCGGCCACAATTTATTCTATTTTGATTGAATTCACCACTAAAGCAAACACTCCAAAACCAAAAAAACTCAGGCTGCATTCCATTGAACTTGTCTCAATTTTATGTCAAATTATTGCTCAAATTAAGACTTTTTGAACATCCTCACAGAGTACTCAAATTGAAACAAATTTCCTTGACTAAGCATGAGTTCAAGGTACATTCATCCTTGGTTCAAAGCATGCACACAACAACATGATGAATGCCTATTCATCACGTTTGTAGTTTCATTTTAGATTTATTTTTTACATGTTTGTATTTCATATTACTCAATATTTCTTTGGTTTAAGGTTTCTAGTAGTTTATCCAATTTATTTAGTATTTAATGTATTTTATTGCTTTATTTGTAAGTTGAAGCAAAGAAAAGAGAGAAGCAATTATCCGTCTATATTAAGCCCAATATATCACCAAATAATGCATGTCATCATTCCCCATTTTTGAGTATTGGAGTGATGTCACTTCTACATTAGGCAATTTCGTGCTTACAAAGAATCCCAATTGGGAGACATGATCACCCAGTTGACCAGTTGGTCACCTTTTCAGAGAAAAACTACTTATCACATGGGATTGTTTCACCAATTTGAAAATAGTCACAATAAGCTTGATAATGTCTGATTGTGTCATGAATCGACTGGTTAGGTTCCTACTCAAGTTCCCATGTTACAAGTCAGTCAACCAACTTGCCTCATGGTTCAGCCTATAGGTAACATCTTTAAACTACATATTCAATAGTGAAATAATCGATTCACTCACTGAGACAACCAATTCTCCAATCTACACTATGCTCAACAAAGATCTAGTCGACCTACTCATTCACCAAGTGGACTCACTATAAAGCATAGCCCGAATTGAAATAGATATAGACTCCACATGTGGAGATGGAATTGGATAATTTAAGTTGGGTTGGAAGCATAATTCCATTATCGACATCAAGTGTAAATTTGTTGAATACTTCCTATCAATTGAATGCTCCTTGATTTGACCCTTCTCTAGAGTCAAAAATTGCATCAAAATAATGAGAACCTAAGAGTATTTTAGATGGATTTGGTTTTTTTCCTGCTTACATATAAGGACTTATTGACATCCCATGACCTATGTAGGACCCATACTAATCCCTATATGTCATAAGGAGAACTAGAGATGAACATTATGGCTGGACGTGGAGAGGTGATCCACTAGAGGACACAATTGGAATCTGCAACTATTGTTTAGGAGTGGTGATGAGACCAGTGACATTCTACTCTATGCCTCCACTTTCTCCATGGGCTTCTTCTTCTCCCTCTCTTTTTGTTTCATGAACATGATTAGAGAGTAGATCATTTATAGGAGTGTGGGGATTAGCCCTATTTCTTATATCTTGTACTCTCATGTTATAAATTACTACTGATATGGATTTTTGAATTGATTATCGATTGAATGATTGCGTGATATATGGATTCATTACCTGTCTTGAATGATTTATAGAATCCTAGATGCAGAGATCTTGGAATCTTGGATTAGAATACCAATGTCTATTGTTGAACCCCAAATGAGATCACAAAAGGGAGTTCTATAGGGAGAGAGATTAATGATCCATATGTAATGAGACCTTAAGCCTAAAAATTTGCCCTTGTGAACTTGATAATTTGAAAATTTATGAAATTCCTAAACCCTAATTTAAATATTTGTATGAATGAGTGATGTAGCGGTGAGAGAGTGGATATATAGGCAGTGGCCGTGAAACCTATCATCCTATTAATTTTATTGTAGTGTTAAACAAACACTTCATGCTTAGTTTAATTTATTTTTATTTCCTACTTAGTTTAGATGATCAAACAATCATTCAAAAATATATCCTTGTTATTTTATTTATCTTAATCAGGTTAAAAAACTAAATTATTCTTAAAACATTTGTACATTGGGTTCAATCCTATAATTATACTACAATAAGAACCGTCTTCTTGTAGGTGTTGATCATTGCACATTAGTTTAGGTAATTACCTAGGAATTTAATGCTAGGTTAATTTGTAGTGTGATAATCTATCATATCAAATTTTGGGGTCGTTGCCGATTTTTTTTATTTTTTTGTCTATTAAGGAAATTAATAATTTTTCTTTCCTTGATTCTTTGTAATCTAAATCTTATTTTATAATTCCTATTTTACTTTTATAATTACTTAGTTGAGTTTTGTAATTATATATTTTTTTGTTTTCCTCTTAATTTCTTTTAGCTATCCTATTTTTAGTTTTTATTCTATTTTATATTTTTGACACATTTTGTTTTTTAATTCCAATTCATTAAAAATAAATCATATATCTTCATTCATTAATATACTTTTCTTCTAAGCCTGGTAGTTAAATTTTGTATTTAGGCATTCATACCATGTGGAGTGGTCGAAAGTGCAATTTGAGTAATATCAAGTGTCTTATTGTTAGAACCAAACAGCAATAAACAGTGATGACATTCCACATTTAAAGCGTATTGCATCAAATAATTGCCAAACTTAATTTCATGTATTGTTAGGGTGGATACATTGCCAATTCCAATCTACCATATTTTGGAGGTTACTAATAGGATCCATGTTATGAAGATCAATATCCACATGATAGAAAAGAGAGGATGGATTCCCTTTAGAAGCTTCTACCTCACCAACAAGCAATGTTGTCTCAACAACAAGCAATGCTAGCAAACAGAGACCAAAGCCAAACATTGGAGGATCAATTGGCCCATATGAAAGCGCAACTCTCCCAATAGCTTGAGGCTCCAACACCCTTCCCTATTGTAGGCCATTAATCATATGATTACAATGATCAACCAATGTTGTTCGAGTCTATCCAAGAAGATGATTAAAAACTTATATTGCAACATCTTGTTGTTTAAAATAATGATGTATTGATCACCTATGATTCATACATCAAGAATGGAGGTGCATCAAGACTTGTTACACTTTCAATTTTTACATAATACCTAGATACCAGTGGTGATAATATGGGGTCATGTGTAATAAGCAAGGTCAAACACATGGACAAGGGCGAAAATCCATTTAGAATTAGAAGCCTTCGCTTAGCTAAGTCAAACCAAAAGGCATATGAAGCATTCCTAATGGAACACAATGTTTGAACAAGAACAAGGTAAACAAAAGTAAAATAGAAATAAGTTAACAAAGCAAAATGAAATCCACATCTTTATGATGTATTTTGATATATGGATGAACTTGGACTAGGTTTCATCAACTAAACGCTCTCACAAAATACAAACACTCATACCCATTGTATACCCATAACATAGTTCATAGTAAATCATCATTAGTGTCTAATTCCTCCTCGCTTGAGATCAATTTAGATCTAGATTCTAGTCATATCTCTCTCGAGACGAGAAACAAACAATTAAATTACAAACATATGATCATTAACTCTAGTGTTCCAATACTTTCATGAATTCACACCACTCCTTAACTCTAGATTATAACTAATACACCTATTTTGAGGTATTAGAAATCAAAGATCATGAGATGGTAGATAATTCTTCAAGTGAATCATCCAAGAACAAGAGTAAGGAGTCAAACATTGTAGAGTATATGCATTTAGTGTAATATAAATATAGACAAGTTGAGAGAGCCTTACTGGCTACTTCTAACCCAAGTTAGGGGGTCAAGCCACTCATGTTCATAAGAGGTAGTGTGTATTTAAATACAAAATGGCCATTGCTCGAAGGGAAAAGGGATGCATGTGGGTGGAGTGGGAAATAGGGAAGAGATAGGACAAATAAGTAGCCATAATGGTACTGAACGTTGATGAAGACCTCCTCTCCTTGTGGGTGGTGGTGATGCCAGCAATGGAGACTTCTTCCATTGCTCATCAGCCAAGGTGGAAGAGAGGTACCTCCGAGGTGCATGAGTTAATGGACATCTAACTCTCAACCTTCACAAATCGATAAGAATTGTAGGTGTTAGTAAAATTTGATTGCACTTCGTGTGGAATGAGACTTTCCTTCTGGGAAGGCTTTGGTTCCTTTTTATAGGGATCAATGGTGCACTCCAGGCACCTAAGTGTCAGGAGATTTATTTGTGATTCAAGATCTAGGGAGCATGCCTAGGGGCATTTTCTTAACTAACTAAGGTGACAAGTACATTAGGGTTTCCATTGAAAGATAACTTATTTAGGAGTTCTATCAAAAGACAAATGTAGTGGTTTGGTTGGTTGGTTGTGACTACTCTCCTTATTAGATGATGGGTCTTGGAATCTCATCAATAGATTACAAGGCTACATAGTAATCAAAAGACAAACCTTGTATTTCCATTGGTTGTTAAAGCTAGTATAACATCTATAGATGGAGTCCTCCAGTACATTGGTGGGTTGTAGGCATGGTCTTCATTGATTTTTGGTGTTGGATTTCTGTCAGTTGATGACTTCTAATTAGAGGCCTGCACATTCTCATTTTAGGTTGTCACTTGAACTTGAGTTCCATTAGTTGAGTGGTAGTGCTATCGGTTGGTTGTGTACCCTATATCCATCACATGATGATTATAATATGGATAAATTGTACTTGATTTGATTATTAATAAATGGAAATTCCACTTATTATGTTTGTTTCAGTATTGAGATAATGAATAAACCTAATAATGTCCTAAGAATGTTTATGTCAGTGACATATGGCTTGGGTTGAGGATCTAAACATGAGATCATATTGTATAGTATAAGTACTCATTATTGTAATATTCCTAGTTGATTATTATTGTTGATATAATAGGACAACAACAATACACAAGACTAGGTTCAACGAGTGATGAAAATGTGTGTTTTGTCATGATATTGGATACAACTTAGATACATGGGTACTTGTTAGAGAACAAGTTATACTGGGTAGACTCACCTTGATATTGAGACATGGAAGTTATGTAATGACATTCTAGAGTCATATCTCAATGTACCAGTGGTGACTATGATCCGTATACCTAAAGTCATTACAATAACACATGTTATTCTAGGTACTTTGACACTAGACTAACATGCTTTGAAATAAAAGTTTCTGGAATTGTGGTGATTGGGTACATTGTGACACCTAGAGAATATTGTGAGTGATGTAGGTAGACTTGTCCCTCCTTTATGAGTAATATCGATACCACTTGATAAGAAAGACTATGAAATACATGGCCATGCTCATGTGCATGTATATATGATATTGACTCACAATATCTCAAATACTCTTCTCCGGTACAAAGAACATAGATTGAATGTTTAGATGAGACATTCCATGACTTAATTTCAATATAGATATCTATGATATAAGAATTAAACAATCATTGCAACATTGGTCACTTTACAAGTTGTATTTGTTCTCCAACTCATTTCTATTACTTGGATGTAAATAATGTGTGGTTAGACACTAATATTTTCTTGTGTTGTTTTGAACATCATTATCAAAGTAATTACGAACCTATCAGATCACACACATAAGGATTCATAAGGAATTTGAAGTTTGCATTCAAAAAAATGATTATAATCATTCTAAATCATACACATGTTGATTTCCTATCTTCTTGGGATACAAGAATTTCTAATCGGCTGATCAGATTGGTTGGGTCAATAGAGCAATTGATTGTCAAGTAGTCGAATGAGTTTTCCACTTGATTGACCTAATCATAGGATTATAATTCTATGGGGAAAGTTTCAAATTGGAAACAAATTCAAATCTCTAGATAAAAAATGATCTGATCGGCCGATCTTCTAACATGATTGGTTGGTCACAATGATTTCTAGACCCTGATCAGACGATTAGGTAATGTGATTGACCGATCAAAATTCCTATATGAGTTTTTCACTTTTGGAATATTTTTACGATTCCAATTTAGAAAGGAATTAGAATAAGGGGTTTCCAAGCCCATGACTCTCCAATATAAAGGGGAACATTATAAAGGGTTTACTACATGATTGTGATATCTTTGAAACAACTTGTGAGAAAATTTGGCCTCAAACTTCTCTCATGAAGAGAGGAAGAAACCCAATGGATGGATGCATGAGATAGGAGAAGAAAGGGTGTTCCGGTACAACTAGCATGTCAACAACTCCTATTCCTCTTCAATTTTGTGGTTGAGGTGGTGCACCATGTTCTCACTCATCTTTGTGGAAAAAATAGAGGCCAAAACACACATGTGGAGGATTGGAGATACTATTCTACAAGACGAAAACAAGGTGCTACAAAAAAGATTATTCTAGAACAACTTGGTGACCCATCTGGATCTCTTCTTGATCTTTTTAGAATTCTTTGTTGCTTATTCAGATTCGGATTCAAGAGACTGTGTTCTTCACCAAACAAAAGACATGTCTAGTTGTTGGACAACTAGTGTGCACAAAGGTATAAACTTTTTCCCTTCTTATGTTCATTGTTCAATGACATTTTATAGCTACAACAGATCCAATGACTAGGATATCGAGGAATTTTTTTTATTGTTGTTCTACTATGCCCCCTTCCTAAAAACCCAACAATGGTGTTTGATGAATGCATATTCCTCCTAGTTTCAACATAGAAGTAGCTCACATCTAGTTTTTCTTAATTTTATGATAATTTATAAGGTTTTGACCCAAATGCTTGGTTTTCATGGAAGGCTTGAGATCCATTACATGGAAGGAGTGTAGGAAGGACCAGTCCTACAAAATGACTAGTGGGCCCAAGAAATTTTGATCTAATGAACACAATTTCCAATTATTTAAGCCTTCAACAACCCACATCATCAAGCCATATCTCATTGCTCACAAGTTCCATCGACGATAAGCCCTAATGGTAGGACAAACCTCTGAATAAGTTTTTGCTCTTCTCGACCAATGAGGACCCTGCACTCTAGCCTAAGGACAAGTTGTAATGGATAGAAAGATGCCTGTCAGGAATCTTGAAGGTCACAAAACCCTTTTCCTACTTGTAATCTCAACCCTTTGTCTCCATGGAGGCTGAAAATCAGTGTACAGTAGATGGGAATGGTTCTACATTCTAGTGTCCACCTATAAATACAACACAAATGCCACTGAAAAGGAAATACATGAATGATGTTGACTTACTATCGAATCTAGTCTTGAAATTCCACTTCTTGCCACTGTTGGCCTCCTCCGTTGACCCCTTCTGTAAGTCAAAAAACCAAGGAGATTACAACCTCCTCTAGGACTTCATAGCTCTAATCTCGAACAAAGTTAGAGCAAAGGTTTTCCTCCTTCACTGATGTACCATCGTCCTCTGCCTGTTCACCTCCATTTTCGTAGATACATTCCACAAGGGAGAGATATTAGTAGATTCTAGTCCCTCTTTGGTAAACGTCAAAGAGGAGCCTCATTGTGGAGATTGAAGAACTGCTTTTGCACACAAGACTATGATCTCCAATTTTTTGTGACAATGACTCCTCTTGTCTTCCCTATCATATTTGTGTTTGTTGCCATGAGCAAGTAGTCCTCTTACTAGAGTGCGGGGAGTAGCCCTTTTACTCGATTTTGTTCTCCTTACTACATCTACTACTGTATGGACATTTATATGTTTCAAATCAGTCATTTTAATGCTTGTATTCTTTCTTGATCATCTAATGTAGATGTTCATCAAATTATGTATGTAGAGAACTTTGAACCTAGAATCTAGGATACTTATTGATCCATGGGAACCCCTTGATGAAAGTTTATAATATATGTTTTCTGAGGTGATGGATGCATGAACTCTCACATTACAATGATCTTAGAGTGATATCTATCTAGGTATTTTGTCCTAATGCTGAAAGGGGGATTTTCTTAGCGTCAACATATATATATTTCCATGCTTATTATGATGCAGCAAGAGAGCGAATGATAGGTAGCAGTGGTGAAACCCATTCTACCCCAATGTTCCCATCCATTGAAAAATCTAAATTTTAATCTAGAATTCTAGCATTAGTTTAATAAACAAACAACCATCCTTGTGATAAATACTAGTTGTTATTAAATTACATGGATATGTCGATTCTTAAAATCATTGTACTTAAGGTTCCATCCTGAACTATACTACAATAAGATCTGCCCTCTTGCAGGTGGTGATTTTTACCAGGTTAA
The DNA here is from genome assembly GCA_963693085.1 of Alisma plantago-aquatica. Lineage (NCBI taxonomy): Eukaryota > Viridiplantae > Streptophyta > Magnoliopsida > Alismatales > Alismataceae > Alisma > Alisma plantago-aquatica. Next base: position 279,309,350 of record OY856411.1, read on the forward strand.
GGTAAACTCTATGGATTTCAACCCTAGTGACTTTGCCTACTACAATATCACACATGCTAGTATGATATCTAGGTTATATACTTTTAGCGTTGGTTTGTGTTATGAAGTGCAAATGGTTCATTTGACAACATATGTTTGAACTAGTATCCATGATAATCACCTAATATCATATATGATATGATATGATATGATATGTATAAGAACTACATATACCTATGTGATGTCTTGAAAACTAATTTTTTTTGGTGGATGTGGATATGGCAAGTATATCATTATGGTGTGGTATGAAACATGTAGTATCAACACTTTGATTTTGATCAAACATCATGTAACACATATATGGTTTGAATTCCAAGCCTCAGTCTATTCATTCTCCATGTAATTTTAATTTATGCAATAATGTGATAACATAACTGGTGGACCATAATGAAGAGGAGGAGACGATCAGAAGTCCATGCTAAAGAGAATGATCCTTGCAGGGTTAGTGATCAAGACAAGACGATGAATCAACAACAACACCAAACCTGCCCAAAATTAGGGGCTTCTGATTGGTCGACTAGCTTGCCTGACCGACTGACCAAAAAACTAGAGAAGGAAACATCTAGGATTACATTAGATGTGAATATCTTGGTTGTTTTTATTAAACACTTTCTGGCTGAAGTTGTTGTACCCATTTCCATATACTTTTTTATAGAAAGTGGTGATTGATATAGTATATGATACATATACAAATGTATATGTAAAAATGATTGGATACACAAGGTTATATATATATATATATATATATATATATATATATATATATATATATATATATATATTGGCATTTCCTACTGATGAATGTGGGCTGAATTTGAAGACACCTAGAGACATTGCTAGATGGGGATCCATGAGAAGTCTTGTTGCATTTCAGGAAGGCACATCTACTTGGGGAAAATGGATGAGAGATAGATATCCAAGAGCGCTAGATTTTATACCAAAGACAAGGGAAGGATATTTCAGGACCATCGATGTGATGAGGGAAACTTGGCCACAAATCAAACACTTATTTGCCGCTAATAATTTTGGAGGATGGAAGCTTAAAGACAAGAAAATATGCATATGGGAGGTGACTCAGACAAGAGGCGCAAAGGACCTATTGGGCGACCAAATTTGGACTGGTAGGTATGTATCGAAATGGAGTATATGCATTTATAAATTTCTACATAATGTCCTTGCTACTATGGATAGGGTAAAGAGCTGGAATTATGATATCCCCACTGTATGCTTGCTATGTGTTGAAATGGAAGAAACCCACAACTATCTCGTGGGTGAATGAAACTTCACAAAGGAGATTTGGGAGCATCTATGTAGAGAATTCAGATTACAAATTCAACTTCTTGCTGATCTAAAAAGAATTCTTGCTAGATGTGGCGGCAATGAGAAGAAGATTCTCTTTTTTGCTGGTCTATGCTACCATATTTGGGAAGAGAGGAATGCTAGAAGACACCAAGGAAAGACCACGAATGCTATAAGCATAGCTATAAAAATATGTAAATGTGTTAGATGTAGACTACAGATTAGCTAGATGAGTGAGTTGTACTTTTTCTTTGGGTGTATGGCGTTGGGCCTACATGTAATCTTGACCTCCTATAATTTTAGGGGGGACGTCGGAATATACTTGCCTGATTCTGATATATATATATATATATATATATATGTATATATTACAACAACCATTGTTGGATTCATACAAGCAGTTTTTCATGAATTAAAACATGAATGTTTTTTATAAGCCATTGATAGTGCTACTTGTAATGTTGAGTACTACTGAGAGGAATATGAAAGACAAGACCAAATCAATGTTGATGGTCAAAAAAGGAAAAGGAAATTCTAACGGAAAAGGCCAAGCTACAAAAGGTTCTAAATATAGCCCAAAGACTTCTACACTTATAGAAAAAGGAGGAGTGGGTAAGGGAGAAAATTGTCACTAGGCTGGACATTGGAAAAGAGATTGCCCTCTCTACCTAGAGTAACCGAAGAACCAAAAGCTGGGGATAGAGATGTCATCTTCAGGTATATATTATAGAAATTAACCTTTCTTCTTTTTCATCATGGGTATTGGATACATGATGTGGATCTCACATATGATTAAATATGTAGGAGCTGAAAAGAAGTAGACCCTTAAACAATGGGGAGGTGGAACTATGAATTGCAAATGGAGCAAGAATTCTACCATTACAATATGCACCTAGTGTTGATCTCTACCCAGTGGATTTGTAGTCGAGTTATAGAAATATTATTATGTACCTATCATAAATAAAAACATTATTTTTGTATCTTTAATGGACAAGAATGGTTTTGAGCTTCTAATTAAGAATGGTTGTATCTCCATCTCTAAATATGTGATCTTTTATGGCAATTACCCTATGTCTTATGGAATTTATTTATTAGATCTCAAGATAGATGTATATAATATAAATACCAAGAATTTAAAACTCAATAACTCAAACAAAACATATCTTTGTCACTGGCGTCTAGGGCACATAAATGAGAGACACATTTCTAAACTCCATAAATATGGACATGTGAATCTTGTTTATCAGGAAAGATGACAAAATTACCTTTTACTAGAAATAATGAGAGACTAAGTGACTTACTAGGACTCATTCATATTTATGTGTGGGGATCTTTTAGCACAAGTTCTAGGGGTTCATATAAGTACTTCATCACTTTTTACTAATGACTTCAGTCAATTTGGACATGTGGATCTTATGAAACACAATCAAAATCTTTTGAAAGTTTTAAGGAATGCATGAATGAATTACACAATCAACATGGCAAAAGAATTAAAGTACTTTGATCAGATCAAGGTGGTGAATACTTAAGATAAGAGTTTGATGTTCTTCTGAGGGATTATGGTATTGTATCATAATGGACTCTGCCTGGAACACCACAATATTATAGTAAGTCTAAGAGAGGAAATCACACCTTGTTGGGAGTGGTATGATCAATGATGTGTTTAGATGATCTTACAATTTCCTTTTGGAAATATGCTCTTGAAACCACCACATTTACACTTGACCAAGTACCTTTAAAATCTATTTGAAAGACAAAATATGAGATATGGAATGGGAAATGACCCAAAATGTCTTTCATGAATGTTTGGTGATGTGAATCTTATGTCAAGAAGAATTTATGTCTAAATCTTGGATGCAAATAGGATAAATGTATCTTTGTTGGATACCCTAAGGAAATTGAGGGATACTACTTCTATATTCCATATAACAACAAAGTGTTTGTTTCTAGAGATGTTGTATTCCTCAAAAATAAATTTATTTCTATAGGAACCAGTGGGAGGAAAATAGACCTTGAAGAATTCTAAAACCGACAAGATAGAATTGAACCTATGGAGATAGATAAGGTATAAGAGTGACCAAAAATTGTTGTAGATCCTCAAATTCCTACTATAACACAAGAACCTAGAAGCTCTAGTAGGGTAAGTCTTGTGCCAGAGTGATATGGATTTCTTGTGGCTCAATAAGATGATTTGTTTTCATTGAGGATGATGAGTCAAAAACCTAAAAAGAGGATATTAAGGGGCCAAATTATGAGAAATGGCTTGAATACATGAGATTTAAGATGGATTCCATGTATACCAATAAGGTATGCTCCTTGGCAGATCCACGTGAAGGGGGTCAAACCCATTAGGTGAAAATGGGTATTTAAGAAAAAGATCAACATGGATGGTAATGTGCAAACCTAAAAAGGTAGATTGGTTGCAAAAGGTCTCAAACAAGTCCAAGGTGTTGACTGTAATAAAAAATTATCACCTATTATCATGGTTAAATCCATTAGGATCATGCTTGCCATTGTAGCTTATCATGGATATGAGATCTGGCAAATGGATGTCAAAATTACATTCCTTAATGGGAATCTACTTGAGGATGTGTACATAACATCACTTGAAGGTTTTATTGATCAAAATGAAACCAATAAATCCTATAATCTACAAAGGCCAATCTATGGATTGAAGTAATCATCTTGGAGTTGAAATCTTCATTCTAATTAAACATTGAAACTATTTGGCTATATTCAAAATTAAGATGAAGCTTGTGTTAAAAGGTAGATTAGTGGGAACACAACTGTATTTATCATATATTGTGTAGGTGAGATATTGTTGATGTGATATTACATACCTATTCTACAATTGGTTAAAACATGGTTGGGCAATCCATGCAGGACTTAGGCAAAGCTTCCTACATTCTAGGATTCAAGATTGATAGAGATAGTTCTAGAAGGCTTATTGGAATATGCCAAATTACATATATTCAAAAAGTGCTAAACATGAAAATCTCTAAGAGAGAAACTTACCCATTTCTCATGGAATAATTCTTCTTAGAAGACAGTGTCCCAACTTTTTAGAAGAGCGAGTATGCATGAGTAAGATTCCATATACCGCGAAAATTGCATCTATAATACATGTAATGGTATGTACACACCTAGATGTCAAGTATGCTTTGAACATGATGAGTAGGTGCCGATTAGGTTTGGGTGATGGTCACTAGATAGTAGTAAATAAAATCCTTAAGTACTTGAGAAGAACAAAGGATCGATTCCTAATTTGTGGTGGTGAGGAAGATTTAGTTGCAAAAGCTTTCATCATTGCAAGCTTTCAAACCCTCTAGTATGATTATCTATCACAATTATGATTTGTGTTTTGCCCAAACAACATAGTAGTAATCTAGAAAAGTTCCAAATAAAAAGCAATAGCTGGTTCTATAATAGAGGCTAAGTACATTGATGTCTCTAGTACAACAAAGGAAGTAGTATTAATCAATAAGTTCATTAATGAACTTATGATGGTTCCAACAATTGAAAATGTAGTAGATATTTACTAGGACAATAATGAGATAGTGGAGACATAGTCAATGGCAGTGAAACATGTCATCCTAGTAATTTTATCATGGTGTTAAAAAACCAAATCTTGCTTACTTTCATTTATCTTTCTTTCTTAGTTAATTTACTCAATCAAAAAAACCTTCAACAAGCTATCCTTATTAATTTACTACTCTTAATTAGGATAAAAAAATGATGTGGTCTCAAAAAGTTTGTAGTATGGATTTATTCCTAAATCTATAATGTGATAAACCACAACCGCTTGTAGGTGTTGATCATTGCACATTAGTTTAGGTAATAACTTAGAAATTTAGTCCCAGGTTAATTTGTACTATGATAATCAATCATACAAAATTTTGGCACCATTTCCGGGGATAACGAAATTTTTGGATTTTTTGTCCTCTAAATAAAATTAGGATTTTTTTTTATCCTTTTCTAATTCCAGTTCAATTTTTGTAATTTTAATATTTGTTTTATAATATCTTATTTCACTTATGTAATTTAAGTATGTTTTTCTTTGGCTCTTTAATTCCTTTTAGATATCCTAATTTTTTTTGTCTTTTATCTTTTAGGTTTTGTTACTATTTTGTTTCCCATTATTTTTCAAAACAAAAATAATTGATCTTATATTTTCATTCATTGATAATTTTTCTTCAAATCCTAACAATTAATTTTTTTACTTTACATGCATTCAGACCATATGGAGCTGTCGACACTACAACTTGAGTGATGTTAAGTGTGTGGCTATTAGAACCATACATTGATAGATTGCCCAAACACTCCTCCATAGTTTAAAATAGTATTGTGAAAAATCATCACCGAGTGCAATTTCATGTATTAATAGGGTGGATACATAGCCAATTCCAACCCACCATATTTTGGATGCTACTATGAAGATCCATGATATTAAGATCAATATCAACCTAATAGAGAAGAGATGGATAAATGTCCATTCAAAACTTCTATATGACCAACAAGCTATGCTAGATGACCAACAAGAAATGCTAGTTGACCAATAAGTGATGCTAGTTGGCCAACAAGCAATGCTAGTAGATAGAGAATCTTGAATGAAACTATTAGATGAAAAATTGACCAATATGAAGGCACAACTCTCCCAAAAGCTTGATGCTCCACCACCCTTCCATGTTGTTTGACAAGATCCATATGACTATGTAATGAACCAATGTTGGTTGAGTCTATCCTGGAAGATGAACAACCAACTTCTCTTGCATATCTAGTTATTTCAAATAATGAGGTATTGATCACCTATAATTCGTGCGTATGGAATGAAGGTGGGTCGAGTGTTATTAGACTTTAAATTATAACCAATACCTCAAACACATGAAACAATAATACACGGTCTTGTGTAGTAAGTGGGTCAAATAGAGGGACAAAGGTGAGAAGTTGTTTAGAATTGGAATCCTTCACTTAGCTAGGTTGAACTAAAAGATAGAATAGGAATTCCGTACAAAATAAGGTAGCCAAACAAGAACAAGGTAAACAAAAGTAAAATAACACTAAGTCAACAAAGAAAAATAGAATTTAGATCATTTGGTGTATTTTTAATATATGGATAGAATTTGGATGGGGTTTCACCAACTATGCAATCTCACCAACATTAAAACTCTCATACCCATTATATACCCTTTAACATAGTTTACAAGACATCATCATTAGCATATATTCCCTACTCTCTCAATATCAAAGTAGATCTATATTATAGGCATATATCTCTCGAGATGAACAATAAACAATCAAACATACAAACATATGATCATTAGCTCTATTTCTCCAATGCTTTCATGCATTTGCACCACTCTTTAACTCTAGATCATTACTAATACAACTACCTAGAGGTACTAGAAATTAAGCATCCCAAGATGGTAGCTAATCATCCAATTGAATAATTCAAGTAGAAGAGTATGAAGATAAACATTGCTTATAATATATACATTTAATGGAATATGAGTATTTTCATATTGGAAGATCCTTAGTAGCTACTCCCAACCCAAGTTAGGTGGTAAAGTCTTTCATGTTCACAAGAAGCAATTTAGATTACAAACAATGAAGGCCATGGTCAGAAGGGAAAAGGGTTGTAAGTGGGTGGATCATGAACTAGGGAAGCAACTAGACAAAGTAGTAGCCATGATGGTACTGAACGTTGTTGAAGACCTCCTCTCCTTGTGGGTGGTAATGGCAAAAATGATGGATACCTCTTCTATTATTCTTATCTCAAAGGAAGAAGATAAGTACCTCCAAGGGGAGTGAATTGATGGGCATCAGACTTTCATCCTTCACCAACCTATGGGAATCATAGGTGGTAGTGGGGTTTGAAAGCACTTTGCTTGGAAGAATACTCACCTTATGTGAAGGCTTCATGTCACTATTTATAGGGATTATTGGTGCGCTAAAGGCACCTAAATGATGGGAGATTTATTTACACTTCAAGCTCCAGGGCACATGTCTTAGGGAACACACTTAACTAACTATGACAACCACTATTGTAGAGATTCCATTAGAAGATAGCTGGTTTAGGAGCTCTATTAGAAGATAGAAACAATGATTTTGATAGTTGGTTGTGGCCAGTATCCCTATCAAAAGATGAGTCCTAGAATCTCATTAATACATGAGAAGGGATGCTTAGTCATCATAAGATGAAGCCTGGATTTCCATTAGTTGTTGAGGCTAGTATATCATCAGTAGACGAAGTTCACCAATATGTTGGTGGATTGGAGGTAGGGTCTTTGTTGATTGTTGGTGCTAGTTTTCCATAAGTTGATGAGTTGATTGGGAGGCCTATGCCTTCTCATTTTTTGATTATCACCTGAACTTGAGTTCTGTCGGTTGAGTGCTAGTCTTATCTGTTGGTTGTATTCCTGGAGAGCTATCATGTTATGATTGTAATAGGGATACATTATACTTGATTTGATTATTAATAGTAGGAAATTCCACTTATTGTGTTTGTTTGAGTATTGAGATAATGAATAAACTTACTACTGTCCTAAAATGACATGTATTTGGTTAAGGATCTAAAAATGAGATCATATGTATTGTAAGAGTACTCACTCTTATAATGTCCCTAGTTAGTTATTATTGTGGCATAATATAAAATGATAATACAAAAGACCCGAACGTGTAGTGTGTGAAGACTATGTCTCTTTAGTCATGATATTGGATATCAACTCAAATACATGGGTACTTGTTAGAGAACAAGTTGTACTAAACAAACCCACCTTGAGTTTGACATATGGAAATCATGTAATGACATGTCAGGTCATATCTCAATGAATAGTGGAAACTGTGATCCTTAGACCTAAACTCGCTATAGTACCTCATGTGGTTTAGTGTTCTTTGACAATAGCCCAACATGATCTAGTACATGAGTTGCCAAAAAGGTGGTGATAAGGCACATTGTGACACATGGGGAATATTATAGGTGATGTAGATGGAATTTGTTTGTCTTGTAGGAGTGATATTCTGACCACTTGATAAACGAGACTACAAAATGCATGGCCAAGCTCATGTTAGTCAATATATGGTATTAAACTCACAATACCTTAAATAGTCTACTCTAGTTCAAGGAACATAGATGAAATGTTAAGATATTGACATTACATGCCTCATTTTCAATCTAGATATATATGACCAAGGGATTATATAGTCATGGAAACATTGGTCGTTTTATAGGTTGTAGGTGTTCTCCTACTCAATTCTGTTACTAGGATAGCAATGATGTGTGGATATACACCACTTTTTGTTTATATTTTTTTGAATATCACTACTAACATAATTAAGAACCTGTCAAGTTTTCACACATAAGGATGCACAAGGGAATTGAAGTTTGCAATAAAAAATTTGATTAAAATGATTTTGAATCATAGGTAGGCTGATTTCCAATCTGATCAAGTGAAAAAAATGTCTGATTGACTGATCAGATAGGTTTGGTCAATGGATCAATCGATTTTCAATTGGTTGACTAAGTTTTCCAATATATTGACTTGATCAGTTGATCATCTAACTTGATCGGTTGATCAAAATGAACTAAGGAAAATCTCAATTTGGAAAGTGTTTTAGATCTAGATCCATACTTGCCTGATTGTATGATACTCTAACTAAATTGGCCAATCATAGAGTATTCTGGACCCTAATCAGCTGATCGGGTAGTGTGATCGTTTGATCAGAATTGCTTTCTAAGTTTTTTTTTACTGTTGGATAGTTTTTGGGATTGTGATTAGGAAAGAGATTGGAGTTAGGCTTTTCCAATCCCATGAATCTTGTATATAAATGGATCATGTCCTAAAGGATTTACTATATGATTGTGATATCTTTGAGATAATGTGTAATACAAGTTGCCTGTCAACCTTTTCTCTTGGACAGAGGAAGAAACTCAAAGGATGATTGCCCAATATTAGAGAAGAAAGGGAGTTTTAGGATGACTAGCACGTCAACAACTCCTATTCCTCGTCAACTTAGTGGACAAGGTGGTATACCACGTTCTCCTCATCCATGTGGACATAGTAGAGGATGAGGCACATGTGTGGAGCCTTGGAGAATGTAATCCACAAGACAACATCAAGGTGTTTTAAAGAAGACTACCATACAACAACTCAGTGGCCAATCCGGATTTCTTCTTGATCTATTTGGATTTCTTGGTGGATGATTTTAATTTGGATCTGGATGTGAGAGATCATTTTCTTCACCAACAAAAGATAGGTTTAGTTGTTGAACAACTTGTGTGTGCAAAAGTATAACCTTTATCCCTAAATATGTCTTTTTTTCACCAATGTTATATAGCCATGACAGATCCAACAACTAGGGTATAAAGGGAAGATTTTTATCATTATTCCATTGTGCCATCTTCCCAAAAACCCAACACGATGAACTGATGGAATGAACACATTCCTAGAAAAATTGATACCTTTTTGTATAAAAGTGCAAAGTTGTTGTTAATAGAAGAAAAAGATGATAATATGGAGATAAGTAAGAGAATATTCAAATAATCTAGGGTATCAAGGCACATGAAGGATAAAATAGGCATGTAACATCCAGAAGATGGGCTGTTATCAACCCCCTAGATTTAGGGTCTAGCTGGTCATAAAGCTAATAAATAGAATTGAAATATGAGGTAATGAATAAGGGCTTTGTCAAATCCGAAGTTCTTGGTGTATAGATCATGTTTTGCATCATATGTAGGCCAAGAATCCTACTTGGCTATTGTTTCTACTTTCTATGTCTTTGGGTTCCCTCTCAAGATCTTAGAATTGCTTGAACTTTCATCTATTACTCCCTCTTTTCTAAAAAGGGTTCCTCCCTTGTGATGTTAATTTGAGTCATGCTTCCCAGCAGTACTATGCCTAAATCTACATAAGACATCTTTCACTCCCAACTTCTATTTTTTGGGTGATCAAGAGAGTGTGTAGGGTGGGCTAACCCACAATGTAACTTGTTATTCATGATGTCATTCAAATAGGAGTCTGATGTAACATCATATGGTTTATGTGATAGCTATTTAAAAAAAATGGTTTATGTGATTACTTTCAAAGGATAAGGGTGATGTTATGGATCATCTAGGTTTTACTACTGGTCATGATAGATGTGCATTCTTAACGGAGCTATGCACTAGTCAGTCAACACTCTTGATTCATGCATGTCACAAATCTCATGTTTTAATTCTCACTAAGGTTTTTATTCTCTCTCTTGGTTTATTGGATGAAAGGGTCTTTGTAGGCTACCAAGCCTCTTTTGTCCTTTTCAGGATTTTAGCACTAGATGGGGTAGATTTTTTTGTTTATGTGAGATTTGTGCAATTCCAACTTGTACTCTAGGGCTCGAATGATCGCTCAAATTTGCAGCAGACTAAGATCCTTACCATTTTTGATAATTTTTCTAGGGGAGAAAGCACTTTATTAGAGGCTTGCAGTACCTTAAGATAGTGTTGACACAAAAACATGATCACTTAGAAGGTTATGTGAACTTATTTTCCAAATACATCATTGGATACAATAATGTGCTTTAAGATAGCTCTAAGACAATTAGATATAGTCTACAAGTGAAGGTTACTTGTAGAAACATTTGATCAAAATTTACCTAAATTTAAACTTCATTCTTCATTAAGAACCTTCTAGTTAAGATTAAGATAAGTAAATTTTAATCTAACTTGTACAATATTAAAAACACTTCAAAATTTACAAAATTATGGGAGATATGATATATGAAAGGTAAATGGGATATATTATAAAGATGAGGAAAGAGGGTGTACTTATCCCGCATGTTCACACCCCCTGAACTTATTCATCATGTTATTTCCCAAAGTGTTATACATGTACATACATTCCAGTGAATATTCTAAAAATTAATACAAGCAAGTGCTCATATTTATTTCCATCCAAAAAACTAGTCTTATTTATTTCCAAGGAGTCTAGAGAAACAAGTAGATGGATTACGCTGAAAAGACATTAAGGGACTAATGTTATTATGTACCCAATGATTTCAATATTAGGGTTTTAGTCTTAATCAAGGTTTTTATCATCCTCTTGTGATTAGATTAGGGATTTTCTTACTTTAGGATCATAAGATCAGATCTACAATTTAGGGTTACACAAGGATCATAATACTTCTATTATTTTAAGACGAATATTTAAGATCAAGGTTTCCATAGTATTTAAGTCACCATTAATTTCCCTTTTAGGGTTCATATGTTCTAACATTATTAGATCTGGATCTAGAGTTTGGGATTCGAACTTAACTCAAGATAAATCACTATTATTTAGAGTTAAGTATATATTGCATAAAGGTTCATCATAGAGAGAGAAACTAGTAATAGGGTTTTAAAAGACCTTTGGATTACTAAGAATTTCCTAATTAGGGTTTCATGATGCAAGGTCATCAAAGATTCCATTAGGGTTTTATGAGTCAAGAATTTAGAATTTTATACCATGAATAATATTTATATACAAGATAAAGATAATACTATAATCAAATGGATTAAAGCTATTATTTTTGAAAAAGGAAACAAATTCAGGTTTTGATAGTATTTTTGTTGGATAGCTCACAATTTTTGATGAAAATTGGTGTATAGGTTTATTATTATCCAACATTCCTATCATTTACTATGGGTTTCTAAGATAAAAAGGTTTCTATATTATTGAAAATAAATCAGGTCCAGAATTGCATTGATCAAGAGCCTGATCTGACTGGAAAAATGACTCATATTGATCCTTGATTTTGTGAGTGCAATGTGGCTTGCTGAGGTGGCGATTGCTGATAGGTCCACCAAAAGCCACATGGTTTACTCACTCCTTTCTCTCCCTCCTTTGCTGACTCATGCTCGGGTGATGTAGTGGCTCATGACTGGTCCAACTTTGTCCAGGTCAGCACCACATATCCCCCTCCTCCTCCTTTGTTGCGGTGTGCTCGAGCTTCTTGGAGCAACTCCAGTGAGGGATATTGCAATCAATGATCCTCCTTGTGTCTATGTGGTGGAGCCAGTAGCTTCATGGGTGCTATCTGAACCTGGTCGGTGCTCCCTCATGTTGTGGATCCTCCTGGAATGGATCACCACCAAGGAGAGTGGACGGGACGTCGTCCAAGAGAGGGAGGTCAGAGAGGAGGAAAGAAGTCATGAGGGGGTTGAGATGTCGCAGAGCCTCTTGGAGGTCCCACGAAGGTGACGACGAGGACAAGTTAGGGTGGTGATGCTTGAGGGTGTGCAATCAAGGTGGAGCGGTGGTGAGTAAAAAATGGGATAGGATGCAATGCTCATGTGTTGGTGGCTTCGAATTGGAGGTCGGGGATGACTAAAGATGGGTAGGCAGAGATACTAGAGTGGTTATATAGGTGTGTGGGGGTGTGGGAGGGGAAGCCCTAATCTACCTGCTACCGCCAATGAGAAGTGTGGGGATGGAAGAGATCATTCTTGTCAATCTGAGGGTTAGGGGTGATGTGCGAGGGCTTGTTTAGTTTTCTAAGGAGAGAGGTGTTGCTCCTCTAAATATCTTGCGTGGTAATGGTCTTGGTTGTTGGGTTGGGCGTGATCAACATATTATCTCAATCATTGTAGCCCCATGAGTTGCAGAGGGGTAGAAGATGACTCAGTAGTCGTCAAAACAAAATTTGGATGGTCCATATCAGGGTCCATGAACATCTAACCATGCCCAGGCTACATGACACATAAATGTCACACATTCGATTGAACTAAGCCACAACTTAGGTCCTAGGGTTTAAATGAATGAATAAGGTGTATAAATTCAAATGCTTATAACTTTCAATTAATTCATTCAATTGAAGTGAAATTTTAGGTAGAGCTTCATGATGGAATTTTTAACTAAGGTATAAATTTTAGGTTTAAATTCAAAAGTTGGCTTTGTAATTTGACCATGTACTATAATACATATGATTCACCTTAATATGTACTTAAGGTTTCTATTATCTTAAGACTTTTTACCCATATGGTCAAAGTAGTAGAGGGAGATGATTGTGAGTATTTAGGAAATAACTTTGAGTAATTATCTTTGTCATTAACTTTGCACGAGAGAGAAAATAATAATATAAAAACTCACTCGATCACATTCTCCCCTCCTATTTAGTAATTTTGTCATCAAAATTCAAGCATCCTGAAATAGATGTGGATACTTCTGATCAATCTTAGATTTGAGCTCCCAAGTGAGGTCAGTCTGATCATGGTGGCTCCATATAACTTTTACCATATCTTTGTGCCGATTACTGTGAAGCTCCTTTGTCTTGAAATCAAGGATTTTGACTGGAGATTCAACATAAGATAGATCATCTTTTAGATCTAGAGGCTCATGATTCAGAATGTGACTAGTTACTTTGACATAAGGCTTCAGATTAGATAAATTAAACACATTATGCATTGCACTATATTGAGGTGGAAGAGCAAGACAATATGCACATTCACCAACCCTATCTAGGACCTCAAAGGGTCCCACAAAGCAAGGACTGGGACTCCCCTTGTTCTCAGGAAAATCTCGAATATTCCTAATCTTCAAAAAGATATGATCACCTTCTTTGAACTAATGTTCCTATCGGTGATCATCTTCATAAGATTTCTGCTTGTCCCGTACCCGCTTCATTCTCTGTATTGTTAGTGCAACCTTGTCTGTATAAAGTTGAATCTCCTTAGATTCCATCAAGGTGTGTTCCCCGATGTCATCCCAATGTAGCAGAGATCTACATGGTCTACCATAGAGAGCTTCATATGGAGGCATCCCAATACTTTCCTGGTAGCTATTATTATATGCAAACTCAGTTAAAGGCAAATAATGGTCTTGTGATCCTTCCCAATCAAGGACACAATCTCGTAGAATATCCTCCATAATCTACATTGCACTCTCTAATTGCCCGTTCATCTATGGATGGTAAGTTATACTAAATTTCAACTTTGTACCCGATTCCTCTTGAACTTGTTTCCACAGTTTGGATGTGAACTATGGGGCCCTGTCTAAAAAAATGGACTCTATAACTTCGTGCAGGCATACTATCTCTTGTATATAGAGATCGGCAAGCTAGGACACTTTTTTTTGTAGTTTTCACAGGAAGAAAGTGAGCTGATATTTTTAGATGATCCTCTATAACCTGTGCAACATCATATCCCTTTATGGTACTGGGTAGCCCCACCAAAAAATCCATGGTGATGTGTTCCTATTTCCATTACGAGATTTCAAGGGGATAAAGTAGACCACCTAGTCTCTAGTGTTCTACCTTGATTCTTTGGCACGCCAAACACCTAGACATGAATTCAACAATATCACACGTCATGCCTCTCCATCACAAAAGTCATTGCAAGTCTTTGTACATTTTGTATGTGTCAGGATGAACTGTGTACTTTGACCCATGTGCCTCACCGAGAATCTTTGTCTTCATAGCTGACTGCTCAGGAACCCACATACGGTTCTTATATCAAAGACCACCATCAAGATCCACAGACAAGTGTGTTTGAGGTTTAGTCAGGAGAAAAGTGAGTTTTTTAAGATTAGGACTAGTCTTTTGTGCCTCAAGAAGTTTAGACTGTAGACCGGGAATGATACAAATATTGTTGATATGGACATGATCATGCAGAAACTATAACTACTAATCCACCAGATCCTCCATGTTCCTCCACCCGGGAACAACTAAAGATGCACATGCGGTCCTTTTTCTACTAAGGGCATCATCTACTACATTTGCCTTACCTAGATGGTAGGCAATGGTGAAATCATAGTCCTTCAGATGCTCAATCCATCGACATTGACATAGCTTCAAGTCTTTCTGGGTCAGGATATACTTCAGACTTTTGTGGTCAATGAAGATGTTAAAAGTTGCCCCATACAAGTAGTGCCTCTAGATTTTAAGAGCATGAATTATTGCAGCAAACTCCAAATCATGGATGGCATAATTAAGTTCATTGAGTTTTAGCTACCTGGATGCAAAAGACACTACCTTTCCGTTCTACTGTAGAACACAGCCTAGACCATTCCTCCAAGCGTTAGTGAAGATTACAAACCCCTTAATTGCAAGAAGGTAAAAGCAAAATAGGTGCAGATGTTAATTTCTACTTTAGCTCATGAAAACTAGACTCATAAGCAGTTGACCATATGAAATTATCATCCTTCTGAGTAAGCTTAGTAAGAGGGAGTGCAACTTTAGAGAAGTTAGGGATGAAGCGACGATAACATCCAGCTAGACCCAAGAAACTCCAGATTTCAAAAGGATTATGAGGAGGTTGCCAATCTAGAACAACATATACTTTTGCAGGATCAAAAAATATTTATCCCCAGAAATTACATGTCCAAGGAATATGACTTTATCAATCCAGAATTCACATTTAAAACTTTCCCATAGAATTTTAAAGCTTGAAGGACTTCAAAGACTGCCTTCAAGTGCTTACAATGCTTCTCCATAAAATCAGAGTAGATGAGAATATCATCAAGGAAGATGACCACAAACTCATTAAGATAAGGTTGAAATACCTTGTTCATCAAGTTCATGAATACACCAGGTGTGTTTCTTAACCTGAATGGCATCATTAGAAATTGGTAATACCCATAACGAGTTCAGAAAGAAGTTTTAGAAATATCAAAATCTTTGACTTTAAGTTGATGGTAGCCATAATGAAGGTCAATTTTAGAGAAGACTTTAGTAGTGCGAAGCTAATCAAAGAGGTCATAAATGTAGGGAGGAGGGTAGTTATTTTTAATAGTGGCTTGGTTCAACATGTGGTAGTCAATAAACATACATATAGAACCATCTTTCTTCTTTATAAAGAGAATAGGCACACCCCAAGGGGATATACTAGGACGAATGAAGCCTTTGTCAAGAAGTTCTTGTAACATTTTTTAGCTCCAAAAGATCAAGAAGATCCATCCTATACGAGGCCCTAGAAATCAGAGTGGTTCTAGGAAGAAGATCTATCAAGAACTCAATGTCTCGGTTGGGAGATGGCCTAAGAATCTCATCTGGAAATATGTCTAGAAAATCATGTACCACCTCCTGATTTTCTACGGGTGCAGTACTAGGACTGGTCTCCAAGACTAATGCAAGGAAGACTTTACAACCTTTAGAAATGAGCTTTTTAGCTTGAAGAGAGGACATTATAATATTATTATAGAATTGGCTTCCCCTAAGGATCACCATAGGATTAGAATGGGGTTGTGAGAGGACTACCGTCTTCTCCCTACAATCAATTTGTGCATGATACTTGTATAGCCAATCCATACCAAGTATACTATCAAAATCTTCCATGGTCAAGATGATGAATTCGAAGGACATAACATGATTTTCAGATTTTATAGGCAGGATATCAGGTTTGTGTAATGTAGTGAGTATTTTTCCACTAGGAGTTGACACATCAAGAATATATCCCAGATCTCTTATATGCAAATGTAACATAGATGCCAGATTTTTTGATATGAAGGTATTTGTAGATATAGAATCAAATAAAGCTTTAATAGGATGATCATTAAGAAACACAATACCTACACATAATAACTTTTTCCATTAATATTTGAAGGTATTGAACATGATATTAAATAAATGAAAGGAATTTAGGTTACCTAACACCACCTGATTTGGATTTACCTTAGCCTCTTCTGTCATTACTGCAAACACTCTAGCATTCATAGTTCCCTTGAGGAGGTGGAGAACCCATGGGAGGGTTGCCAAAGATAGACGGAGTAGGACACTTGGCAATGTAATGACCCTCCTTTTTGTAATGTAGCAGACTAGCTTAGGATGATGACATACCCCACCATGGTGTTGCCCAAAAGTCTTGCACTTTGGGTGAGTTATCTTCCGATGAATTTGGTTGTTTCTCTGACCTCCTTTACCTGAACTTCCTTTTCTTGATCCCTTTTTGTATCCAAGATGAAACTTCCTAGACTTATATTCATCGATGGTTGTTAACCCTAGGTATCCTATGCCCATAGCTTTCTGCATACCTTGATCCCTTTCCATCTTGAGATCCATGTCTAGGGCTTCATTGAAGTTTTTGGGATGGGAGGTGATAACTAGGGTTCTCAGGTTAGTAGCTAGCCAATCAATGTAGTTCTCCAAGAGGCAATCTTTAGTTTTAATGGGTGTATAAAGCTCCAGAAGTCTAAACTTTTGAGTGTAGTCAGCCACAGAGAGGTTGCCTTGCTTAAGTTCATTATACATGCTTTCCTTACTCTTCCTCTTAGAAATGGGCATAAAGCAGTTAGTGAAAAGGGTTTTGAATACTTACCACTCCATGGTACTAATCTCTTCTTCCTTACTCCTGCTATAATTTTCCCACCAGACTTTTACTTCCCCCTTAAGTGGGTGTGTGGCAAACTTGACCTTATTCCCATTTGGTACTCCTAGGGTACGAAAGGCATTCTCTACCGATAGGGTTCAGTCTTAGACTTTTTCCATGACCTCTGGTTGGTCTTCTCCCCAAAAGGTATCATGGTTTAGTTTGACAAAGTCAAGCACTGTCACCTCCTTCTTAGAAGAGATAGGTTTAGAGGTTCCCTTTAGGGCAACAATCTCAATAAAATTTATGAGTATTTTCTTTTATTCTTCCCACCTACCCTTGACCATATTCTTAGGATCAAGTTCATTAGGAGTTTCGGGTTCTTTTCACTTTCTGGAGGATGACTCTTCAGAAACCTTAGAGCCATGAGTTTTGGTGGCATCTTGAAAATTAGATGAAGTAGATTAGATATTTTATTCTCTTTTTAATATATATTTTTTATTTCTCATTATTCATTATTCATGATCCTAATGTCATGATTTGTGGAGGATACCCTAACAATCCTAAGTCCAAAATCAATCATCCTTAGGACTCTAAATAGAGTGACTCATTCCTAGCCTATATACAATAGAGAGAGAGATGAGACAGAATATCTAATAAATAGAGAAATATGAAAGGGAATATCTATAGATGAGAAGGGTCCTTAATTAAGGTATGTCGAAGAAGTGGGGGACACTTAGGGTTTTGTCCAGGTAAACTTATACTTCCATAAAGGTAGCCTTTTGATTGCTAAGCAATGTAGTTTGGAGATTTTATCCAGACCCATGGAAGATGCTGCCCTAGACACCTCGACTCCTTATATCCCTAACTCAAGGACTACCCTAGACTCACAATAGGGTGAATGAGATTTAATGCAGCTATGATGTGTGAATACCAACTCTAATACCAACTGTGACAACCCCAGTTTCTATGTACTTTCCATGTTGACATTCCATTGATATGCATGCACTCATATCAACAAGATGTATTTCAAGAGGGAAAATATAAGGGATTGTGATTATCATCTTATATATACAGAAGCCAAATCATGTTCACATCACCATGTAAATGCCACACGAAAACCACCATTCTTAAAGAGATAAATACTCATAGTTACATTATTTGCATGGAAGAAAGACAAATCTATAAGAATAGAAAGTACATAGGATATGAAACATCTTATACATCAACTAAAGGAAAAGAAAAGAAAACTAGCTATAAGAAATGGGGAAAGAACATCCACCTATGCTTACATCCTCCAAGGGAGATTTATTACATGCCGTCTGATACTTTGAGTGCATTACTTGTGCTTTACACCAATAATATACGTTAATTGTCGAATCAACATAATGTTGGTAAGAGGTTGGAAAGATATATGTACTATGCTGGAATATTGGAAATAATCGAAGAAAAGAAGAAAAGTAACAGGAAACATTATTTAAGGTGGAAAATCAGGTTAACCCAGATTATTAGACATATTTCAATGAACATGAATTACTATGGTGTACTTAGTACTTAATCACATATATTTTCGGGCCCATTCTTCGTGTACTATGTACTCTGGGGATTTCCTCGTATACGATGTACTCTAGGGAAATGCTAGTAAACACTAATGCTTTCCCTCTCTTTTAGGGAGATTAATGAACACTATCAGTAACTACATTTCATTTTCTTTTCTTTAATGGTCTTAGTTGTCAAGGCGAAAGAGTATAATACATGTACATACATTCCAAGCAAGATTCTAAAAATTAAGACAAGAAAGTACTCTTATGTATTTCCATCTAGAAAACTAGTCTTATACTTATATCCACGTACCTGGTGTATTAGATCTTGAATTCCAAGGAGTCTAGAGAAACAAGTAGATGGATCACCATGAAAAGACATTAAGGGCCTAATGTTATTATGTGTCGAAGGATTTCAATATTGAGGATTTAGTATTAATCGAGATTGTTATCATCCTCTTCTTATTAGATTAGGTATTATCTAATTTTAGGGTCATCAAATCAGATCTAGGACTTAGGGTTACACATGGATCATAATACTTTTATTATTTAAAGAGGAATATTTTAGATCAAGGCTTTCATAGTATTTAAGTCACCATTAATTTCCCTTTTAGGGTTCATATGTTCTTACATTATCAGATATGGATCTAGGGTTTGAGAGTCAAACTTAACTTATGATAGATCATTATTATTTAGGGTTTTACATATAGTGCATAAAGGTTCATCATAGAGAAAGAGAAAGTAGTATTAGGGTTTTAAAAGACCTTTGGATTACTAGGAATTTCCTAATTAGGGTTTCTTGATGCAAGGTCATCAAATATTCCATTAGGGTTTTATGAGTTAGGAATTTCGGATTTTATATCATGAATAACATTTCTATACAAGAAAAAGATAATACTATAATCAAATGGCTTAAATATATTATTTTTGAAAAAGGAAATGGACTCAGGTTCTGATAGTATTTTTATTGGAAATGTGGCATTTTTCTGATGAATATGGTATAAAGGTTTATTATAATCTAAAATTCCTACCATTTACTATGGTTTTTATAAGATAAATAGGTTTCTATATTATTTAAAATAAATTGGGTCGAGAATTACCTTGATCAATAGCCTAATCCATCTGGATCAATGGCTTAGATTGATCCCTAACTTTGTGAGTGCAACACAACTTGCTGAGGTGGTGATCTCTGATAGGTCTGCCAAAAGCCACGTGGCTTTCTCACTACTTTCTCTCCATCCTTTGCTTACTCACACTCAGTTGATGTAGTGGCTTGTGGCTGGTCTGACTCTGTCTAGCTCAACTCCACATATCCTCCTCTTGCTTCTCCTCCTCCTTTTCTGCTGTGTGCTTGAGCATCTTAGAGTGACTCCAACGAGGGATGGAGCGATCAATGTTCCTCCTTGTGTCTATCTGGCTGGTGCTCCTTAATGCGTGGCTCTTCTTAGAGTGGAGTGCCGTCAAGGAGGGTGGAGGGGTCATTAAAGAGAGGGAGGCCAGAGAGGAGGAAGGAAGCCATGAGGGGGTTTAGATGTCACACAACCTCATCGAGGTCCCACAAAGGTGACAACGAGGAGCAATTAGGGTGGTGGTTCTCAAGGGTTTGCGATCTAGGTGGAGTGGAGGTGAGTTGAAGATGGGTTAAGCTGCAGTTCTCATGTGTTGGTGGCTTCAAATTGGAGGTCGGGGATGACTAAAGATGGGTAGGAGGAGATATTTGAGTGGTTATATAGGTGTGTGTGGGTTGTGGATGGGGAAGCCCTAATCTACCTTCCGCCACCAGTAAGAGGCGTGGGGATGTAAGAGATCATTCTTGTTGATCTGAGGGTTAGGGGTGACGTGTGAGGATTCTTTGAGTTCTCTCAGGAGAGAGGAGTTTCCCCTTCAAATATCTCACCCAAAAACAGTCTTGGCTATTGGGTTGGGCACGATCAACATCTTATCTCAGTCGATTGTAACCCCACAAGTTACGAAGGGGTAGAAGATGACTCTGTAGTCATCAGATCAAAATCTGGATGGCTGAGATCAAGTTACACATATAGCTATCCGTACCGAGGCCGCGTGACACATAAATGTCACACATTCAATTGAATTAATCTACAACTTTGGTCCTAGGGTTTAAATGAATGAAATAAGGTGTATAAATTCAAATGCTTATAACTCTCAATAGGTTCATTCAATTGAAGTGAAATTTTAGGTAGAGCTTCATGATGACATTATCTAACTATGGCATGAATTTGTGGTTCAAATTTGAAAGTTGACTATTTAATTTGAACATGTACTATAATACATATGATTCACCTTAATATGTACTTAGGGTTTGTATTATTTTAAGTTTTTGTACCCACATGGTCAAAACAGTAGAGGGAGATGATTGTGAGTATTTTAGGGAATAAGTTTGAGTAATTATAGATGTCATTAACTTGGCAAGAGGAGAAAATAACAATATAAAATTCACTTTATCACAATTGTTGTCTATTTCTTTTCCAAAATAATATCTGACTAGGGACATGACAAAGATGCATAAATACTCTTATTATGCATATGATCTCATTGTTCAGTCTCTTAACATAAAAATATATGTCATTGAGTAATATCATTCTTTAGACATCTATCATGTTATATCATTATCTCATGAGTGAACTGACATAATAGGCAAAATTTCCTTTACTACTATCATATCAAGTACATGATGCTACATTATAATCATCATATGACTGGATCTATGGGTATACATATGAATAGAATCCCACTTCCACTTAGATTCAGTCACCCATGAATCTAATCCCAAGTTATCTAACATGACCATCATGTTTTTGTTGTGAAATTGCTTTTGTCAGTGGGCTAGCAACATTGCTCTCATTCTGTTCTATTAAAATCTCCACATCTCCTCACTGTATGATCTATTATGAGATGGAAACACAGAGTATATGCTTCGAATACTAAGGTGATCTAGGTTCCTTTACTTAATAAATAGCTCAATTGTTGTTACAATAAAACTCTATGCATTTCTAATGCATGGAACCACTGCAAGTTCACTGATTAACTTATTGATCCAAATAGCTTCCTTTGTCATGCTTGATGCAACAATGTACCCAACTTCTATTGTAGAATCAACAACTGCCTCTTGCTTGGAACATTTTCAACTTACAACATTGTTAAGGAAAAACACAAATCCAGATTGTAATCGATAATCATCCTTATCAGTTTAAAAGCTTACATCAATGTAACTTTTTACACCCAACTCTTCCTCACTACCATAAACAAGGAATTGAGCATTAGTTCTTCTCAAGTACTTGAGGGTGTTATTTACGTCAGTCCAGTGACTTTCACCAAGATCTGGCGGTACCTTCTTATCATTCTCAAAGCATATGAGCATCGGGACAAGTACATGCCATTGCATACATGATAGATCCAATAAAAAATGCATATGCAATCTTACTTATGCATTCCTATTATTAATAAGAGTTGGGGGATTGGGATCCAGAGACACTAATTTCATGGGAGATGGGAAAATTTCCTCTCTTTGAGTCTTGCATGTTGAACCTATTCAATATCTTCTCAATGTATGTCCTCTATCTTAGCGCACTTATAGATCTATATCTATAGATCATAATTCATAAGATATAGGATGCTTGACCTAAATCCTTACAGGTACTTCCCGGCCTGGTCTTTACCATTTGTAGGATAGGGACATTCTACATTAGTAGTATGTCATCTAAATACAATATGAGGAATACAATTATGCTCCCACTGACCTTCTTGTAAACACATGGTTCATCTTAATTTTGACTAAAGCCAAACTCTTTGACTGCCTCATAAAATCAAAGATTCTAGCTCTAAGGTTCTTGCTTCAATCCATAGATTGAACTTTGTAGCTTATAGAGTTTACTTTCATTATTTAAACTTATAAAATCCTAGGGTTGTGGCATGTACACATCCTCAAGAAGATTCCCGTTAAGGAAATAAGTTTTAACATCAATTGTTCAAATCTCATAGTCATAATAAGATGCAATGCAAGCATGATTAACCAAGGCAACCAGTGAAAATGTTTCATCATAGTCAACACCTTGAACGTTTTTTTGAAACCCTTTGCAACCAATCTAACTTTATAGGTTTGTACATTACCACCCATGTCAGTCTTCTTCTTGAAGACCCACTTGCACCCTATAGGTTTTACCCCTTCAGGTGGATCCACTAAGGTCCATACCTTGTTGGTGTATGTCAAGTCCATCTCAGATACCATGGCCTCAAACCATTTCTCAGATTCTTCTCCCTCTATAGCTCCTAAGTAGGTTGTCAGCTCATCATATATGACCAACTCATCATCTTCTTTAGTAAGATATCAAAATATTTATGGCTCATGGTGTGTCCTACTAGATATACAAGGTTCATGTGTCACATGAGGAACTTGAGATTCCACAATAGTTTGTGACTCTCCTTCATTATTTTATACCTCTATAGGCTCAATGTTTTCTTCTTAGTCTCAAAAATATATGAGTTCTACTTGTCTGCCTAAGTTCCTTCTCAAGGAATATGATAGTCCTGGAAAAAAATATTGTTGTCAGATAGAGTGTAAAAGTGTATCCCTGGGTTTCCTTGGGATATCAAACAAAATAACATTTATCTGATTTAGGTCCAATCTTTTAATGAAACTATTTTCTCACATAAGCTTCACATCAACTCTTAATAAAAGACACATCAGTACATTTAGCATCCATATATCATATGGTGTATTTTGAACTGATTAAGATGGTACCTAGTTTAGTGTAAAGGATGTGATTTGTAAAGGATATCCCCAAAAGAAAGTCAAAATATTAACTAGACTCATCATGATTGCACCATGTCCAACCGTGTACCATTCTTTCTTTCTGATACACCATTATGTTTTGGCATTCTAGGTGGAGTCCATTATGATGCAATACCACAGTCTACCAGAAGGTAGTCAAACTCTTGGTATAAGTATTCTCCACCTTGATCAAATGGAAGTGATTTAATACTTTTACCAATTTGGTTTTGTACTTCACTCATGAAATCCTTGAACCTTTCAATGGATTCTGACTTGTGCTTCATCATGTACACATAGCCATGCCCAACAGGCAGACATAAATGATATGTTACAACTATAGTGGCAGTAACTCTTTCTCCATTAGAGACGCCCAGTTCAATCTCACGTTTCTTTAAAGGCTTAGGTCTTCTTAGATCTTGCACATTAGAGCATATGTGAGATTTGTGTCTGGTATCCAATACCCAAGATGATGAAGTAGACATAATTGTCTCAATAATGTATATACCTAAAGTGGACATCTGTGTCTCTTTCTTCTTCCATGATTCCTCTAGGTAAAAAGGGTAATTCCTTTTCCAGTGTCCAACCTAGTGACAGTGGTGGCAATTGCCTTCCTTACTCACCCCTCCCTTTGCTTTAAGTGCATAAGACTTAGATTTTTGGCTGGCCTTAGAACTATTCTTAGACTAACCTTTACCCTTGGACTTCCTCTTTCCTATACTAATCATCACCATAGATATAGGGTTGTCCTTCTTCATTTGTGTCTCAATTGTTTTCAACATGCCAAACAATTCAGATAGTGGGTTAGAAAAATTGTTCATGTTATAGTTCATGACAAATTGGCCATATGATTTAGGCAACAATTGTAGAATTAAATTTGTGGCCAACTCTTGGCCCAAAGGAAATCCCAGACTCTCTAGGTTTTCCTTGTACCCAATCAATTTGAGCACATGGGGCCCCTACTAGATCTACCTCTTCCATATTATACTTAAACAACACCTTCAAGACATCATATCTCTCTTGCATAGCCTGATATCGATACATATTCTTAAGATGTGTCACTATATCGAGAACATCCATGCTTTCATATTATCTCTGCAACTCATAGTTCATAGAGAATAGCATCAAGAATTTGATTTCTATGGCATCATCTTTGAATGCTACTCACAAGCATTCCTTTCAGTCGTAGGCGTATTGGGAGGGAGTTGTTCTGGCTATGGTGTCTATGACATAGAGCTCACACTCGTGAGTGAAAATAATTCTCAAATTTTTGAACCAGACATGGAACTTGTTACCTTTCAGTTTGTCCTTCTCAAGGACTGATCACAATGGGAAGGTGTTATTGTTTGCCATTTTATTTCTACAAAAGAAAATTTGTATGTGACAAAAGACTTTTAGTTTGATTTGAAAATATTGAAAATATTAATTAGTCCTTTAATTAACTATTACTCTCACTATTTTGTTTAAATTAATGTCCCTCACCATCAATGCAGAAGATTGTAGCAGAAAATCCTCTTGTAAGTCAAGATCTAAAATACATTGAGTTATTACCCAACCAACTCAGTGTCCATTACCTGTTATTAAGGTAGGAAATATTTACCAACTGTAGCTAATGCAATTCTTGGATAAATGGTATGCATAACTCCTTGGCATAGTCTGTCGGTATGCTTCTAGGAACTTAATCCAATTAAGGTCACCTAGTTAAGACTGGCCCAAAATCCAACACGATAGAAATGCACCCTGCTTTGGCAGACCCATATAACTACCATCACACTTCTATGAGTTAGAAGATGCACAACAGTTTGGCGTGCCCATGCTTGGTTGATCAAGATTTTGATGTGTGCTTCTTATATAAATAATCTAGGACTTAATATTTATTAAGGGATTTATTTACAAATTTATATACATATCTAATCACCACATACTTATAGAATGTTTCATATACATTTTATACCCATAAACAAAACATGAAATTACAAACATACATGTGATGGTTATGGCCATACTAATGTAATTATTTGGAATCACAAAGAATTGTTATCCACCTAAGGTCATATATCATATGTAGCAACAATGACTGGAAAAATCATGTGGTAGGAACATACATGTCAGTCGATTGGACTCTTCTAGTCAATTAGTTGGACCTCTTGTCAGTCAGATGGTCCCCTCCAGTCGATCGATTGACTCCTGACTCAAGTGATTGGCTGGACTCCTTCAGTTAATCAGCTAAATCCTATTCCAGTTGATTAGTTGGGTATTCAATTGAATGACCGAAAGCTCTAATCGAATGGCATCTTTGGTCTTCTGGTATCGACAATCGATCAACTCGACCTCCAGTTAGTCAACTTGTTCAGTCAGAATACCTTAATTTGCCAAAAAGGAAAGTAATGCTATTCATATCTACTTATTATATTGTGTAATGTCAATACCTAGAGTTACATTCAAGGGGAGCATAGAGGTTAAGTATTAATTACATTTGAAGGAGAAAAAGGAAGGCTCGATATGCTAAATTGAATTTATAAGATAAAAAATAAACCATTCAACCACAAAAACATTCGAGGAATATTGACCATAATCATGCATACATCCTCCATCAAAACACATTTTATGGCAACACACATGAGTTGCGTATATATATACATATGTATTCTAGCCTGACTCTCTCTGAGTCAGGCTAGAATATACTCGAGTGTACAGATCACATAGATACACTCAAGTGTGTTTGCATATCAAGACTATTTTTTTGCAAAATGTAAACGATTGATCTTCATTGTCCTACTATAATTAGGCAAGATACAAATTTTGAGCCCATTTGGATGAGTGTAAGTCACTCATCTGAGGGCAACAAAATCGATGCACAAAACTAATTTGATATGCATAAGTTTTGCGATCTTTATAACATGACCTATAAATGTCCAAATGTGCTCGAATTTTGTATATGAGTTATTCACAAGATGATTCAGAAGATCAATGGATTACATTTTTCAAAAAAATATTACATCATGAAAAACTACTTGAGTGTATTCTTCTCTAAATACATTCGAGTGTATTCTAGCCTGACTCTCTCTCTCTCTCTCTCTCTCTCTATATATATATATATATATATATATATATATATATATATAGGATCTACGTGACATTCCCCGGTGTAAGTGGTACTTTAATTGGATATGCAAATTAATCATTTTAATGTTTGCATCACATCCAACAAAATAGATGATAAAATGCAATTCAACCATATCGATAAAATCTCGAAACACAATAAATTGATGTGGCTCTGATACCACTATTGGGAAATATGGAGACAAAGTAGGAAGCAGAAATAAAAATATTAATTTCATTGTTGATGGATCAAATGGACTCTAGAGGGGGTGAATAGAGATAAAAAAACTTACACAAAAATCATTAGACCTTCAAGTAACAACTATGTATGAGATTGCAAATATTGAATTTGTAGTGCAACTAAACATACATAGAAAGGATGAGAGAGATTGAACAAACACAAGAAAATAAGTAGTTAAGAGTGGTTCCTATCTTCAAACTAGGAGATAGTCAGTCCACTACCTAGAGAGGTCAAGCCATAGGATTTTGAAACCAATGTATACGTATACTCTATTATAAGGCACACAAGATAACCTTCCTTTTCCAGGTACAAGGATACCCAACCTTTCCTTTTAGGTCAAGGGAGCCAATAACCAACCATGATATTACCTATCTGGAGGAGCTAGAGTCTTCTACCTCTACAAGGTCTTACCCACTCTTGCACGCAGTTGGACACCTTCTCCAAGGAGATCCCTTCTTGAAACAAGTCTTTTTCCTTGAAGGATTTACCCACTGTACTCCCAGATCATTATCCTTGACCTTATCCTTCACCTTGGAGAAGCTTTTGCACCTTATTCTAAATCTTGAAGAAGCTTGCACCTTCTTCTAAATCTTGAAGAAGCTTGCACCTTCTCCTTTACTTGGAGAATCTTTCACCAACTTGATCTTGAAAAAAGGGGTTGGGGAAAGGAAAGCTTTGAGAGCTTTACAAGTTTACAATGAAGTATCTCTCTCACACATATCCTATTTATAGTTGGGGCTGTCCAATAGAGGATGCGAGTGCTAAGGAACATTTTCTAGCAATTTGGGGTGTTGCAACAGATATACTTTCAAGTTTTGTAACACTGCAATGGTTAGAATCACTTTGTTTACACTTTTCATACAGTGCATTTGATCGAGTTTGAATAAAGTTAACTCAAAAGATTTCAAAGCTAATTTAAACCATCAGCTCAGTTTATCCTGGATGAAACTCGACTGAATGATTAAATCAGTTTTTCTCAGTGCAGGGATCATCGAGTTATGCATGTGTGCAAATAGACCTAACCTAAATTTTCTCAAAATCCAATAAGGGGATCGGTCGAGTGTATCATAGGTAAAACTCGACCAAAAAATTACCTATAATGAAAATTTGAAAATGTCATTAGAGTGATTAAACATTTGAATTTGGGGCTCTTTATTTTTTCACATCTTAGTTACAAGTAATTACATCAATGCAAATGATTACAAAAATCACCCTAAGGGTTTTATGGTGTTTTCCAAAAAGTGTGTTTGCATTGCTTTTGACTTGAACTATATCAAGCTAGGGCCTGATAGAAATGATCCTTTTCACGTACCTAATGCTCAAAATCAATCTTAAACAAACATATTAGACAAATATGAATGGAATGGTTAAGTCATTATCAAAATATGGACAATGTATAAGTCTTAAGTCAACATTCTCCCCCTTTTTGACAATGACAAATCATTCCTCAACATATTAAACCTTTACCTTTGAGAAAGGATGCAAAAGTTAAACATTTACCTTGTGTATTGCAAGGGAATACTTGAACGAATAATGTTAATTTCTCCCGCTCAATTCATGCTTATGTATGCCTGCATGGTTAGTCTTTCCACAAATAGCCACAACACACATATATATACTATGTGGTCCTCTAACAAATCACCTGCTATGTAGATAATTGACAAGAAAAGGATCATACAAGCAATAAAACAATATGGATGAGGTCATTTCTCCCCCTTTGTCATATCAAAAAGGAAGGGAGTTAGAAGAGCTATAAAGCACATGTCTTTTCAACATGAACAAACTACATAAGTAACCACACATAGCACGCACCAAACAGAGACAAAATAGAGAGAAATAAGAAATCTAGAGTCATAATCAAAATATGGGAAAACATACAAATAACTCATAAGACATAGTCAACCAAAGTTTTAAGGTACATAAGATTAAGATTACAACACTAAGAATGTCCTCTATGAAAAAACTACAAGCCAACAAAAAAAGATGAGATGATAAAATAGTATGTCTCGGATACATAGTGCCCAAATGTCTAATACATGATAGTATATATATGTGTATGTATGTATATATGAGCACTCTAATAGACTATATAACTAAATATCCACGTCATCTACTACATAAACTATGTGTTCATCTTCCTCATCCTTGAGCTATTAGTCCTCGTCATCATTAGATGGTGTAGCAATGGTAGCAGTGGTATCCTCACCATCATCACTATCAGAAGATCCATCAACTTCCTCACCATCACCTTCATCCTCAGCTTCTTCCTCAGCATCCTGGCCAAGCATCTCCTAATTAGCAGGAGGTCCAAAAGAATGAGTACCAGGCCATCTGACATTCTTCTCAAGCCAAGACATGCCACATGCAATGAGTGCATTTGCTTGCTCAAAAGAGGGAGAAGAAGTCCCATAAAAACCAACAAGCAAAGTGGCTGCATGGCCAACAGGCAGAGCCAAAAGAGGAAGAGCTCCAGGGGTAGGGATAGATCGACCATCACCAATAATAGGAGGTGCAACAGAAGCAGTAGGAGGTGGAAGGTCAGGGTAGAACTTATTGTATGCATAAGAGGCATAGTCATCTCTAGGGTACGTCTGGTAGGGTGGGTAGGGATGGTTGTAGGTTAATTTCATGTTAGACATGATCTGGTAGTGTTCCTAGTGAAGATGATCCTAAAGCCTAGGGTTGTATGCCTTTTGATGCATCATGTATCCCATGAGAACTATTTGATACACAAAATGATGTGTGAGTAGGGTCAGGTGGTGGTGGAGGTGGAGGGGCCTGTGTGGAAGTAGAGGCACTTGGTGTGGTGGAAAAATAGGTAGGCAGAAAGGTATTCTTGATGTTTTTCTCACTAATGCAAACTCCTCTGTGACTTGGCTTGTATCCAAGGTCATGAATGAGGGATTTTTCATTCTGGTGAGAAAACACACCACAGATCAAGTTTGGATATGGGAGATGGGTTCCTGAGGTGTTCTTCCCAGAGGTGAAGCAGGTTATATGATACAGAATGTAATGAGCCCACTTAAATCCAAAATCATCCAGCAGACAATACATAATAATTGTTGTGTTCTCTACAATTTCAAATTAACTCCTCTGGGGATGACTATTGCAGTTAACCACAAAAGCGATTAGTCTTGTCTTAATATCTAGGGAAGACGAGGGTAGGGTCGACTTCTTCTTATAAGGGATGTCAGGTTTCTTTAGGGAGTTATAGATGCCAGAAAGGGTAATCTTGGGTTCAAAGCTCTCATAGAAACCTTCAGGGTCCAAAAGATCATGGTACTACGAACAAGAAGCTACCCAAAAACCAATGATGCTAGAACTAGAGAAGTACGTATTTAGAGAATCCTATGAGATTGTAATCTTGGTCTTGATGATCATCAAAGTCAAGACAACTTGGGTATTCATTGTTGGGATTAGGGTGGTGTAGTTCCATGTCAAATTGGCATAGAATTCATAGGCAACCTTTGTTCTTGACATGGCATTTGCAAAGAACGCACACTCCACACATAAAACACTTAAGTGATTTGCTTTAAACACCCTAGCTACATACTCAATCACCTCAGTTGTAGCATACTGAGGTTCAAACAAAGCTCAAAAAGGCAATGGAATCCTAGGGAGGAGTTCCTTATACCGATTCAAAGTTTGGGATGAGACAAAGGAGATACCATGGAAGGAAACACGCCTTAGAGCACCTAGTGTTGAGGTTGCTCCAACAGGGGAAAATCTCTTTCTTTGATTTGGGACCATCTTGGTTAGAGAGGAGAGGATAGCCAACAAACAGAGAAGAAACACACAAGGTAGGCCTTAAAAAAACACCTAGGTTGCAAGGAAAGAGGCAAAAAAGCTCAATTCTAGGGCTAGGAGGGGGTTAGGAGTGGATGGTCTAGCCTATGGTTGAGGATGAATCTCTAGGGATCGAATATTGATTGGATTTCTCTAGTTGAGAGGGAGAAAATTCTACCGATCCCCTTTTATTTTGTCAAGTCGTGTGATTCGTCAAGTTCTATGTGTCGGAAACTCGACCAAATCGACTTTTTAGTTCAAACCTTGAATAGTGATCGATCGACGTATGTACCAGAAGAAACTCGACTGAATGTCATCATGTCCAAAAGGTAAGAAATTTAATTCTAAGCCTCTAGAGTGCTATATAAAATTATTTTTCTAGCCTATCATGTATTTTAAACATATTGAGGCATATTTCACTCGTCATTGGCTACTATTTTGCGGTAAAACATTTGTTTGTGAAAAATATCTAGAAACAAGAGAAACAAGGCATAAAAACATGTCAATTACAACACTTAGAAATCATAAGGTGAGCAAGACATGAGCAATACATATAAGTATGATAACATCTAGCTAGATTGCATGTCAATATAATCAAGAGTAGTTATAAGAAATTTTGATCTATTGAATTTAATTTTCTCTCTAGCTAGAGGTTTAGTGAAAATGTCCGCAAGATGATTCTCCGTATCCACATGTGTGATATAGATATCTTTCTTGGCAATGTGGTCACGAAGAAAGTGATGACAAACCTCTATATGTTTATCTCTACTATGCAATATAGGATTATAAGATAGATTAATTGCACTAGTATTGTCACAGTTGATAGGAGAAGCCTAAAAATGAATGTGAAAGTCTTGAAGCAACTTGCTTCATACATAGGACTTTGGCACAACAACTAACTACAATGTATACAGCCTCGGTAGTTAAAAGAGTCAATATGCTTTATTTCTTAGAGAACCAAGAAACAAATCATGGTACTAGGAAGAAGTAAGCACCACTTGTGCACTTTCTATCAATCAAACAACCTACATAATCAACATCACTATAGGTAGTAAGAGTAAAGTCCCTTGACATAGGATACCATAGTCTAAAATTTGGATTTTTGGCTAGCTACCTTAAAATACTCTTAACCGCTATAGATATCATTTTCTTGGAATTGATTGAAAGTGAGCACACAAGCCAACAATAAACTTTATATTAGGTCTAGAGGTAGTTAAATAAAGTAAACTTCCAATCATAACTCTACAGAGATTGGCATCCACTTTCTCACCTTCTTCATCTCTGTCAAGCTTGGTGGTGTTTGACATGGGGTGTCCATTACCTTAGTGTTCTCCATCCCAAAGCGCTTAAGTAGTTCATTGGTGTACTTGCCTTGGTTGATGAAGTTCCCATATTTCATTTGTTTGATTTGAAATATAAGAAAGAAAGTAATATCCCCCATCATGCTCATCTCAAACTCACTCTACATAAGAGAGCTAAATGCCTTACAAAGATTAAGATCAGATCTGTAAAAAATAATATCATCAACATAAATTTGAATAATCAAGAAACTTCTAGAAGTGTGTTTTAGAAACAAGATAGAATTGACTTTACCCATGATATATCCATTGTCTAGCAAAAAGTTCTTTAGTTTCTCATACCAAGCTCTAGTGGCTTGTTTGAGTCCATAGAGAGCTTTTTGTAACAAGTAAACATGATTAGGCAATTTATCATATTCAAAGTCGGGAGGTTGATCGACATAGACTTCCTCCTCAATTATACCATTCAAAAACATACTTTTAACATCCATTTGATAAAGTAGGAAATTCTTATAACTAGAAAAGGCAAGTAGCATTCTAGAATATATTCAAGTTTAGCAACAAGTGCATAAGTTTCATCATAATCAATACCTTCATGTTGGTTGTAACCTTGAGATACTAACCTTGCTTTGTTCCTTACCACATTTCCATTTTCATCAAGCTTGTTGTGGTAGACTCACTTGATGCCTGTGATCTTTATATCACTTGGTTTTGGCAATAGGGCCCATACTTTGTTCTTTTCAAACTCTTCCAATTCTTCTTGCATGACTAGGATCCATTCATCATCTTTGAGAGCTTCTTTGACGTTCTTTGACTCAAGTTGAGAGATGAAGCCGTTTTTGGCTTGTTCTTTGTTGTAAGAAGCTCGCGTCTTCACCCTTTCAAAATGATTACCTATGATGAGCTCTTTTGGATGATGCTTTGCAAATCGTGGAGTTGGATCCTTATTTTCTTCTTCCTTCTCTTCTTCATTAACTAACACCTCTCTTCTTTTATCAACAATATTGAGCTCTTTCAAGTGAGGGATCACCTAATCTATGGCATCATCATTTACAATATTCTTGGAAATAAAGGGGTCAGTCACAACAAATTTAACATTGATAGATTCTTCTACTTTAGATAATTCAATGTTAAACACTCTATAAGCCTTTCTAGTAGTGTTATAGCCAAGAAAGAAAGCCTTTTAAGATTTTAGATCAAACTTGTCGAAAGAATCCTTGGTGTTCAAAATAAAAGAAGGACAACCAAAACATGAAAGAAATCAATGGAAATCTTTTTACCACGCCATAGCTCATAGGGAGTTTTCTTCAAAGATGGATGAGTGAAAACCCAATTTTGCACAAAACATGAAGTACTAACAACTTCGGTCCAAAAAATCTTTGGAGTATCATACTCTAGAAGCATAGTCCTAGACATTTCCTATAGTGACCTATTATTTATCTCTACAATCTCATTTTGTTGAGGTGTTTGAGGTGAAGAAAAGTTATGTGCATACCAGAATTCCTCACAAAACCATTCAAACAAGTCATTTTCAAATTCTCCCCCATGGTCATTGCAGATAGAGATGATCTGGAAAGAAGATTCATTTTCAACTCATTTGCAAAAAAGTCAAAAAAACATCAAGAGTATCTCTTTTTGAAACGAGAAAGAAAGTCCAAGTATAGCGGGAAAAGTCATTGGCAATCACTAGACAATACTTGCTACGATAAAGTGATTGCAAAAGAATTGGTCCAAAAAGATCAATGTGAAGACATTTAAGAGTTGTTTTGGTACTAAGGAGTCCTTTGGATTTGAAGGAGGACTTGGTTTGCTTTCTTGGGGTACAAGGTTGACATTCCTCATCCTTTTCGAAGTCCAATTTGGGAATTCCCTTTACCAATTCATTTTTTCTCAACTTTGTCAACTAATACATATTTACATGACCAATCCTATGGTACCACAAAGAAATATCATTCGAATTGAATACAAGACATCAACCAACAATAGGCTTAATAGAGTAAAGAACAATAATATAGACATTACCATTTCTAGTTCCCTTATATATAACATAGTAGGAGAGGGAATCTAGAAGTAAGCATTCAATTGAGGTAAAAAGAACAAGATAGCCATTATCGCACAATTAATTGTCATTAATTAAATTGTGATGTACGCAATCCACAAGAAGACCATTCTTGATACATAGTGAATTACCTACATCACCCTCACCTAACACTTTACCTTTGTTGTTGTCACCAAATGTCACTGACCCTCCTTTCTTCTTTTTGAATTGTTTGAAGTGTCTAATTTCACCTGTCATATGCTTTGAGAAACTACTATCAACAATCCATTTTCCTTTTACCTACAAGAAAGGAATATGCCAGTGCCCAATTCAAACCTTGGGATCCAGTGTTAGCTTGGGGACCCATTTCATCTTTGGTTTAGTCCCCTTCTATAAGGACAATAAGTAGAGTAGTATTCATGACTCTTGCAACACACACAAACCATATGGTTCTTAGAGCGAGGTGACTCCATTGAAAATAGGAGGCTCCTTGCTCTTTTTCTTACCCTTGTTCTTTATCTTTGCATCTTCCCCTACATATCTCAAACCACTAGTACTAACTTGATTGGTAGAGTGATAGAACTTTATTGAGGGACTTTTCCCTTTGAGGAATTTCTACAAGGAATATCTTAGTTTGTGATTATCATCACTAAGAGTAATGACAGTAGAAGATAAACTAGAAAGATCATCTAGTACATGAAGTAAGTCAACCTCCAAACAGAGGGCTTTAGTAAGATAAGAATCTTTTTCTAAAGTAAGACTAGCAACTTCATTACTTGGCAATAAAGGTCTAGAAGAATGATCATTGATTTGAGCAAGAAATCTAGCATTTTCAGTTCTAATCATAACAAGATCATCAAGATAAATCCTATTCTCATCCTTAATAGCATCACAAGAATGTTTAAGATCATCATTTTCAATTCTAGTTTAAACAAGCTCATCTACCTGGGCTTGGTTTTCTTAATTAAGACAGTTTATGTTCTTAAGATAGATGTCATTCTCTACTTCAACTCATTGTATTAAAGCTCAGGATCAAGAAACTGACCATGCAAGGAATCAATGTTGTCAAGATGAAACTTCTCATTTTGATCAAGAAAATCAATTTTAGCATACAAATCATCTAAGAATAGTGGGTATCATTAAGCATATCAATGAAGGTTTTCTTAGATAACTCATGTAAGCATAACTCACCTCAGCAATATCTTCACTTGTAGATTCCATGAGACCAAGATGTCATTCTCCCTCATCGGAGATTGAATGACTTGAAGAAGACTCTTCCCATGTGGCATGGGCTGCATCCTTGCTTCTTCTTTCCTTCTTATCCTTCTTCTTGTACTTTCCATCCTTCTTGTAGTCATCCCTTTCTTGGAATTGCTCTTGTAGTAGTATTTCTTAGCCTTGGGGCATTCATTCTTGTAGTGTCCCTTTTACCCACATTCATAGCACCTTAGTGGGGGAGGAGGATGGCTTTCCCTTCAAGTGCTTCCCCTTTGAGTAGTTTGCTTCATGGTCACTAGGGGCTTCATCTTCACTTGAGAAAGGAGGAGTAGACCGGCAAGCAAGTTGTTGGACAATAATTGCCTCCATTTTTTCTTTGAATGCACTATATTTAATTTTCTTTCATTCCTTCTCCTCGTGCTTGTCATTTTCTTGTTGCTTTTATAGTCTTGGCTCATGGGCTTGAAGGTTTCCAATTAGTTCTTCGGTATTTACGTCACCAAGGCTTCTAACTTCTTCAGTGGAGGTCACCTTGGATTCCTATATCTTGTGGAGAGACCTTAAGATGTTTGGAGTTAATTCTCCCTCTATCCATGGTGTGGCCCAATTGAGCAAGTCCATTAATGATGGTGTTGAACCTTGTGTACATCTCCGCTACTCTTTCCTTCTTTCCATATTGAAGTTTTTAAGGAGACCCTTGTGCATGTCGATCTTAGATTCCTTGACCTACTTTGTGCCTTCATAGGTGATGCACAACTTGACCCAAATCTCATGGGATGTGTCCCAAGAAGAGATGCAGTTGAACTCAGAGGGAGTGAGGGCTGCATAGATGATGCATATTGCCTTTGCATTCATCTGTGCCTTCTTGACCGTAGCTTCATCCCAAGTAGATATCTCACCCGCCGGCTCCCTATATAGAAAAATCCCCACCTTCCACATGTTGTAGTTCATTCCTTGAAGGTAGAATTGCATCTGACATTTCCAATAAAGGAAATTTGTGTTGTTGAAGACCAGGGGTCTCATGGAGAAGCCTCCTTCTAGGTTGAGGGACCCAAGTAGGTTTTCACCCATCTTCTGATCTCATAGGAGATCTTATCACAGAAGACTGTGGCTCTGATACCACTTGTTGGATCAAATGGGATCTAGAGGGGAGTGAATAGAGTGAAAAACACTTGCACAAAAATAGTTACACCTTCAAATAACAACTATGTATGGGATTAAAAATATTGAATTTGTAGTGCAATCAAACATAAATAGCAAGGATGAGAGAGATTGAACAAATATAAGAACACAAGCTATTTAGAGTGGCTCCTATCCCCAAACTAGGAGATAGTTAGACCACTACCTAAAGAGGTCAAACCCTAGGATTTCACAACAAATGTATTCTTATACTCCATTATAATACATACAATATGACCTTACTTTACTGGGATAAGGATACCCAACCTTTCCTTTGAGGACAAGGGAGCCAATAACCGACCAAGGTCTTACCTATCCAGAGGAGCTAGAGTCATCTACCTCTATAAGGTCTTACCCACTCTTGCAAGCCGCTAGACACCATCACCAAGGAGATCCACTTCTTGCAACAAGTCTTTTGCCTTGAAGGATTTACCAACTCTACTACCAGATCATCAACCTTGACCATCTCCTTCACCTTAGAGAAGCTTTTGCACCTTCTTCTATAGCTTGAAGAAGCTTGCACCTTCTCCTTTACTTGGAGAAGATTTCACCAACTTGATTTTGAAGAAAGGGGTTGGGGAAAGGGAAGCTTTGAGAGCATTATAAGTTTACAATGTAGTAGCTCTCTCACACAGATCCTATGTTACTCATATGGATGTTTGATTTGAAAACAAGAGAGAGAAAGGGGCTCAAGTGGACTAGATGCACTAAACTATAGCTAGGAATTGTATAGAATGAAGGAGCAACCATGGAATAAATTCCAAGAGGTCCTATTTATAGTGGGAGGTGTCCACTAGAGGGTAGGAGCACTGAGGAATGAATTCTATCCATTTGGGGTGTTGAAACAGATATAATTTCGAGTTTTAAAACACTGTAATGGTTAGAATCACTTTTTCTACACTTTTTATATAGTTTAGTCGGTTGAGTTTTAATAAAGTTAACTCAACCGACTATACTATGAGACAAATATAATTTAAATCGTCGATCAAGTTTATCCTAGATGAAACTCGACTATACGATTAAATCAATTTTTCTCAGTGCAGAGATCAGTCAAGTAAGTGTGTGTGCAACTCGATCAAACTTGAATTTCTCAAAATCCAGTAAGGAAATCAATCAAGTTTATCATAGGTAAAACTCGACCCAAAAACTCCTTGTTTAAAAAATATCATTATAGTAATTAAACGTTCAAATTTAGGGCTCCAAATTTTTCTCATCTTAGTTCAAGTCATTACATCAATACAAATGATTACAAAAATAATCGTATGGGTTTTAGGGTTTTTTTTTCTAAAAAAGTATATTTGCATTGCTTTTGACTGAAATAGATCAATCTAGGGCTTGATAGAAATGATCCTTTTCATGTACCTAATGTCTAAAATTAATCTCAAACAAACATATTAGATACATATGACTAGAATGGTTAAGTCAGAATCAAAATATGGACAATGTATAACTCTCAAGTCAATGATTGTTTCGATATATATACATACATACATACATACATATATATACATATATATGCATATATACATATATATATATATATATATATATATACATATATATATATATACATACAAATATATACATATATATATACATATATACATATATATATATATATACACACACACAAACACACACACACACACATATATATATACCAGTAAATATCTTGATCTTAGGAAAATCCTAATAAATCATAGGAATGTCAGAAAAATACAAATAAATACTCCTTTTTTATCAGAAAAATATGAGGGGCATGATGCTATCATCAATTAACCCTAAGTATGACTCTTATAGATACTCATGCTCAAATATGATTCTACCTTGGTTAATTATTTGGAAAATACTCGAGTCTGATTAAACCACCAAATTCATGTGATTATCTTCCTTTTGTGCCTAGATAATTATGGGATGATCATTTCCAAATTATGTAACTCAAATATAAATAAGGATGAATTATTACTCTTTTTCCCTATTTGGCCTACCAAAAATGATTATAATTATCTATCATGATCTAAAGACCACCAAACTAATCAAGAAGTCCTACTCTGACATAACACTGTCAATTATGTACTCAAATCCGTACTCAATGACTCATGATCTACTCTCATGAATCTAACTAACACAAGGGCCTTTTATACTCTTTTAGAACTAAATGGTGATTTTTCCAATATAGCTAATTAGAACCAAACCTCTTATAATTTTAGGAATACAAAGGTACCAGTGAGAAGCATCTCTGGACTTCCCACTTCTGAGTAGAAGGTACACCATCACCCTCACTTGTCTTGAAATAGTACATGGTTGTATTATACTTGTAAAAGGCCTGGCATATGATATTGTTTGAAGTAGATACTTATGTATGATCAATTTCAATGATGTTTTGTATAAGTATGTTACCACACCTAAACATAAAATGTTTGGTCCATTATATTATAGAACTACATCTCTTTGTTAAGCATAGTTCTTGAGAGTGATCTATCTCTTTGGTAAATAGATCACCATATGTAATGATCTATATCTTTGGTAAGAAAATCATGAGTCCTTAAATCATCTATCCCACCAGTAGGCAGATGCATGAGTATATAATGGAAAAATAAGCTTAAAACATGTCTTCTTTTGTTTTATAAACATAATTGTTCAATTAAATGCTTTGATTATAAATGCTTATTTTATAGTAAATGTTAGTTCCATCTCACTGCCAAGTACTAGTTTATTCTTTTGCCAAGAAATTATGAGTGGTATAATTAAAGACATGTAGGCGTACTCAGTACAATATATTAATATATTGTGCTGATGTGTACCAATTTCAAATGATTTATAGGTACCTTTTAGTTATGATGATGATGCAAATAAATATTCTAGCTCAACAAAATCAGATCTTTCATGGGGATGCTAAAGTTAAATGGGACTCTTAGTTTAAGTTCTTTTTCTTCTACAAGTAGTTCTCTCATCTATTAAGTTTTTCTTCTATAGAACTCCTATGCCTTTGGGTCCCTATGTAATTAACACTTGGTTTATTTAAGGAAACTTTGTTATTTAGTGTATGTATATACTTGTGTGTTTGATCCACTCAGGGACGGGAAACTTTAACCCTTTTGTACACCTTTTCTTTTTTGGGTTTAAGGTGTAGATTGGGGTTAGTTTGTTAACCCATGACATATGATGAAGTTTTGTTGAGTTGCAATGGCTAGTTTAGTTGTTAACAAAATTGTCTACAGAACATTCTTGGTCGATAAGTTCTTTAAATGAGACTGTCTCATTCGAACAGTTTTCTGACCGAACAGTGTCTTGAGCATTCAATTCGTTACAACGGTCATGTGTCGATTGAAATTTTTGGTCTATTGATACTAACGTTCTTTTGTCGATCGACCAAGTCTTTGACCAAATGGGTTTCGGTCGACAAAAACCTCGTCTGAGACTGATTTAGAACTAGATGTAATGTAAAATTTCTTTCGGTTGTATGAGTCTTTGACTGAGTAGTGTTTTAGTCGACAATGTCTTCGACCAAGTTTGTCTCAGTCGATAAGGTTCCTCGACTGAGAAAAATCCCTATAAAGTGTTGTGTAAAAATTGTAAAGTCCAATCTAATGATTTTTCAAATAAGACCTACCTATCCTAAATGCTTGGTTTTGACATATGAATGGGTTTGGGATAGGTGGGTTTGGTCCATAGATTGATTTTACATTGTTCTAAATACTTGTACATTTTAAATTACAAATGAATACATATAAACAAGAATTCAAACATTTGATATGCCTTTCCTTTGTCGAGTGTGCTTGTTTCCTGAAACACTTAGATGACATGTTAGATCCACAAATAGGAAATGTTTGTCATCATTAAAAGAGAGGATAATATAATGTCAAGTTCAGGCAACAATCTCCCCCTCTCTGAAGGTGGATAACGCTTATAATTATAAGTAAAACTTAAAAGAAATGTGTATACCTTAGTAAGCTTCTCCTTGAGTTTGTGCAAGAAATTCTTATTTGAGGGATATGGAACATATCATCTATCACTCAAAGTAAGCATGCATCAATTTATATCAAGAGAAGTGTATCTCTTTGGATAAGAGAGACATGAATTATCCATCTTAGTTAAGAGGGTCAAAACTTAAAAATCAAGGAATTAAGTTTTTGCTATTAAATTATTTCTCCTCCTTTGTTGTCTCAAAAAGG
This sequence comes from Alisma plantago-aquatica, assembly GCA_963693085.1. Classification (NCBI taxonomy): domain Eukaryota; kingdom Viridiplantae; phylum Streptophyta; class Magnoliopsida; order Alismatales; family Alismataceae; genus Alisma; species Alisma plantago-aquatica. Next base: position 279,350,301 of record OY856411.1, read on the forward strand.
TAAAAAAAACTAAGATGACTCCCCCTATGTTGAATACTCTCCCTTAATATGATGCTAAAAAATGTGTCAAGTTTAGCCATGATAATGTAGTCATGCACAAGTACCTAGGCTAGCTCAATTCATTATAAAAGCAAAACATTGCATAATTTTTTGCTCAAAGGAAATACATAAAGATAGCCACATGATTACATAATTCAAGATGTCACTTGAACAAATTAAGAATCACAACCACCTTCAAATATTGCCCGTTAATGGTTCAATGCCATAGTATTGCACAAGAGTACCCCAATCCAGTCCATCGATATTTGGAAGAGCATATGCCTCAAGGAAAGTAGGTGCCCTATCAAAATGGAAATGGGTGGCTATGTCTTGTAGCTATGTGGTGGACAATTAGGTATGAATTAGTTTGTTGGATGTTGGAGGTGTAACTTGAGAGTATTTTATGGAAGGGTTATAAGGATAGATACTCCCGGGATATGAGTCATAGAGAAAGTTATCAAGAGTGTTTGGAGTCAAGTTTTGCATCTTTTTATTAAAATAGGTCATATCATTGTGGTTATAGTCAAAATTCCTCCTAGTTTGATAAGCCACTCCTTTGAGATAGGAAACATCATTAGCAAGTCTATTCAAGGAGTAACTAGTGATAGGAGAGGAAGGTGGATGAATGGATTTTTGGGATGTACCTTCCTCAATTCTAGCACCTTATGCCCGAAATCAATCTTCATTTTGTCAACTATATTTTGATTGATTATTTGTGTATGATGGTCAGTGGTATAGCCCAAATCAACTAAGTATTTGCCAGTGGAATGCTCAATGATTTGGAAAATAAAGTCACATAAGGTGGATTTCCAGAGAAATCATCCATGTACGAAATAATGCTACAAATGAAATTAGTGGGAATTCATTTAAGAATGGCAAAGATAAGAACCTTTCCAAAATGTGGGATTTCATTTTTTTTGGCTCTAGGAAATATATTATGACTAAGGATGAGATTGATTATTTTATCTTGAGGGGTAAGAGAAGTAGCATAGTAAGTTTCGTTTTGTTCTTAAGGAGTGACATTTGAGAGAAAACTGGTTCTTTTAATGACAATAAGACTTACTTCTTCTTCTTGATAGGTGGAAAGTTTGTTTAGAGGGTTTCTAAATGTAAGATCTACAAACTGTGCATGTTCAATATTATCTATTTCTAGCATTTATAGGATGTCAACTTCAGAAAAATCAAAAGATAACCCCTAAACTATGGAAGTGAAAGAAAAATGGTCATTTTGGTCCCTAACAAGATTAGAATAGAATTCACGAGTGGCTTAGGCAGACCAAAAATGATATGTGGGTGTGAGGAATTCCTAAAGTTTTTGGAATGAAAATAGGTGTCTAAGGTTTAGGAGATCTAAAAAATGATTTGTTTCACTAGACAGTGACGAGACAAACCATCACACAAAGTGAGATTACTCAAAGCGCAAACACAATCAACCACTAATAAAACACATATCTAAAAAGAGGGTTAATGAAAATCAAATAAATTTTCACAAACTTACTCAACAATATTTGAATAAAAGCCCAACATTTCATATTATTTCATAAATCATACCAAAAATCTCTTACAATGGATCTGTGGACTCAGCCACCACATATACACATGAGATATCATCAACATGTACAACATCAAAATACTACGAGAGCTCAAGTTGATAAAACAACATATACAAAAATTTCCTGCCCGGACCTGAGAGTACAGTGACGACTCTAGGACACACTAGACATCTAATAAACTCCTTTTGTGTTCCATCAAATCAAATCTTTCTTGTTACCAGAGGTCTACTACCACTACTGATGATGACCTAAAAAAATAGTGGTGACCCACGGGTGAGACCCATGTTCCAGCGAGAGATATAACTCTCAACAATGCATATTGATTACAATAGGTTATGTAATTAAACATGTTAAGTAGATTAAGCAGCTTGAGCAGATATATAGAAAATGCGACAAAATGGAATTATCAATTATGCATGCCATATGAAGATCAATTCTAATTAGAGTCTTGGAATCTAACATTATTCTAAACTACTAGGTATAGATATTACCATGATCATAACCAAAATTATGATCCCAACGAGCATCATGAATACTTATAACAACATGAGCATATTAGTAGGAGCATGTCTAATAATACTTCAGGTCTATAGTCATAACAAAACTAACAACATATGAATAACTAACAGTATACCATATGTGACAACATAGGTGTATCCAATAGGATGAGCGAAGCTAACAATTTCAGCATGTCTAATACATATCACGTCTAACAATAAAGTATGGGTCCTTCCTCTTACTGCATTATACATCATATATATTTGAAAGGAGAAATCAAGGGTTATCATCCAATGTGAAGTGTGTTTAACCCTAACATATATGCTACATGGTTGTTTACATATAGTAAGCCCTGGGGAGTTTGAGGTATACCACTCAAACTCCAAGTGACCACTACTAAGTCAAAATAAATTCCATACAAGATCTAGGATGACCAGAATTCTAAGATATCATATGCACTCAGTCTGTACAAGTCCGCCGTAGCGACATATAATTCAAGATACAAAACATCCTAGCATAGTGTTGGCTAAATTAGACATTATTATAATCCCTTTGTTTTGATGATGACAAACATTTCATTCTTGTGGATCTAACGTGCTATTTGAGTGTTGCAGGAACTAGGTGGATGGACACAACTTCGAATATCTATATGCTCAAAATGCTTTAATTTCATGATTGTAATCAAATGTAAAAACATGTACAAGTATATAATGTACAAGTACTTAGATATCATGTAAATCAAGCGTTTAGATCTTCCCTAGCCACACACAACACTTAGATAGGTCATCCCCTCCAACAGTGTCACAACTGCACACTGATACACATACTTATAACATAGTTCAAAACATTGAAATAGAGTCATTCTCAGTCGACAAACTTCTCGACTGAGACACTCTCAGTCGACCAATTCCTCGACTGAGAATTGACCCAAGTAGCCGTTAGACCCAGCAGACAAGGTGGTTGGAAGTTGGAATCGAACGTTATATAAACTTGCTCCAGACCATCCCTCGGTCGAGAAAATTTTCGACCGACTGATGTCTCAGTCGACAATTCCTCGACTGAGAAGACCTCTGTCTGCACTTTTCATAATTAATTAACTAGCCATTACTAAAGGAATTAGTGGACAACTAACAGCTAGTTAATCACTAAGAAACCCCTAGAAAGTGTCTAGAACATCCTTAAGCACTCATAGGCCATTCCTATAAATAGGACATTCCTTAGGACACCCAAAACACACTTGTGCAATACTTGAGCATACTACTTGCAATTGGCAATCATTTCTTGTGAGCAATTGAGCAACACTAGCATTTGCTATTCATTTCCACTGCTCCAAATGTGTGTCCTATAGGATAACATCTCCTACCCACTACACTTACACTTCCATACACATTGGTTAGGAGATTAAAACGCTTGATATAGGAAATCAAGCCTTGTGCTACAAGCGGTAATTGTAATTTCCTTTTTCCCTTCTTGTTCTTTCTTATTGCTTGTACTCTACTTGCTACTCCTAGGGTTGGAGGCTGTGGATTGGAGAGGGTTTGATCTTCTCGATGGAGAAGGAGGACTTTAGACTAATTCAAGAAGGATGTCTCAATGGGAAGCTACTTCAAGAGGAAGGATACTTCAAGGGGGAGCTTAAAGTTACTTCAAGGAAGGTTGCTTCGAGGTTGGTGGGACTACTTCAAGGTGAAGGTTGTCCAAAGGGTGGTGAAAGTATTTGTAATTTTATGTAACATCCGTGCGAGGTAATAAAATTTAAATACTTTCAAAATCCCAATTGGAAACAATTGGGTAGTGGACTGACTCCTTTAGTTTTTGCTAAAGGTGGAACCACTCTAAACACCTTGCCTCCTTATTTTCTCAATTGTGGTTGCTTGAGTTGAATTATTATTAAAACTTTTATAAAACCCTATTCACCCCCTCTAGTGGTTTTTCATTTGGTATCAGAGTAGGCTTCAAGGAGTTCTAATTGATTCTTGAATAATGAAGAGTGGTGGTGTTTACAACCACAAGAAAAGGAGAAGCATGGACCAATCTTCAACAAGCTGTAATTGGTGCTTAGGAATAAGGCACACAACTAGCTGTCCATGGAGCTTAAAGAAGGAAGATGTGCACAAAGAATGCATTATTGCTACAATAAGTGAAGAAGAAGAAGAGGTAAGCCTTTTTTATTTAACTAAAGAAGATTTAATTGCTAGCCTTCAAGAGACACATGATATGTATATTGAGTGCAAGAAGAAATTAAATAAATCTAATAAAGCAAATTATGAGTTACATGGTAATCTTCTTACTCTCACATACGAAAATGAAGATCTTAAGGAGACATTAAACTTAGCTATTAAAGACTATGATATTAAGCTGAAATCAATAGAGGCAAATTGCAATCTTCTCTCTCTAGAAAAGATAAACTTGCAAGCCCAAATTAATGATCTTCAAAAACAACCAATCCTATGCAATCATCTAGATTATTATACTATTGTGAAAGAAAGAGATTCTTTATTATCTAATCTAGATCAAGCAAAGCTAGATATCAAAAAGAGAATGGATGAGATTGCTAAGTTACAACAAGAAGTTAATAGCTTAAGAAGAAATGATGTTCTTGATAAGATCTTAAATGATTCTCATGGTCAAATTGGAAGGAGAGGACTAAGTTACAAGCCTAAAGGAAAATCCTATCAAAAACCTAGTGGGGGAAGGAATCAAGTGCCAAAGACTCAATCTATGTATATACCTATAGGCAAGTATACATATGTTCCCAAGAACAATCTAGATCAAACTCATAAAAAGAGAAATGAGATTGATTCTATATGTTTCCATTATTGTTTGCATCTTGGACATTATTCCTTCTCATGTCCTTACAAGAAAAAGGATGTTAAGTTGGTATGGGTTCCAAAACCCCCAAACTAAATAGATTAAATTAAGTTGAGATATGACCAAAGACTCTAAAATGTATATCTTCATGTCTATCTCAACTTAACATAATGAGATAACAAATTGATTCAAGTAATTAAAATTTCTAACTTGAAAATACACATTTTTATATAAACATGCAGAGACACATCTTTAATAACTTGTTTTAGTTTAAGTTCCTAAAACCTAGAGATTTGAATATGATTAGTTGAGATTTGACTCACATGTTACTTTGATACTTAAATGTTTTATCTCAATGAAACTGAGTTTTAAATTGCATAATTGAATAGAAAGTGATCTATGTTTTACTTGCAAATAATTACTGAAAAATGATATAGAAACATTCTCGATCGATAAAATGTTCGACCGAGAACACTGTCGGTTGAGAATTAGTCGATCGAGGAGGTTACTATTTTTAAGCTTGCAAAAATCTGACAAAACCTATATAAATAGCAGAATTCTCGGTCTAGAAAATCTTCGACCGAGATAAATTCGGTCGAAGAAAAGTTCGACCGAATCAAGGTCTCCTGAACCTATTTTAATTGATCTAGTTTGCTATCAATTTTCTATTAATGATTGATTTAATATGCAAATCAATAATGAATCTTGGAGAAAATTCTTTAAAACATATACCATAAATTGCAAGTTCATTTTTAATTGCTATAATCTCCTACATGGTTTGTCTTAAAACTGAAAATATGAACCATGATTGGTTTAATCAAGGAAATTACTATTTTATCACAATCCACATGGTTTGTCCTAAGTATTCCTTGGTCTATCTATATAAAAACCATGTGTCTTGAAATTTGCTTTTAAATGATCATCATCATTGCATTTCATAAAATTATGGATATGCTTTTACTATTTTCCATTCTTTACTTGGTTTCCCTAAAATAATCTTTGATCTATATATACAAACCATGAATGGATATTGTTTTCAAAATGATCATTGTGATTCAGCTCATTACATACAACGATGATGAAAATGCCATTTTGCATAACAGTAAAACTCTATGGAACAAATGTATATTGACATAATATATAATGATTATCATGTGCATGGCTTCTATCATCTCATGTAATAAATGAATGATTTTTACAAGATGACACTATGGCAAGCTAAATAGTTTGTTTCTTAGAACAAGAATATTAACATCTTATCTAGCTATTTGTTCTAAGTAATCAAAAGCAAAATATTGATTTTAAGGACTTGAGATATAAAACTTGTTCTTAATTTATACTCAAGGATGACTGATTCTAAAGAGTTAATCTAGAAATAAGAGATAAGTTTAAGATAAAGATCTATTTCAATGCTACATTTAAAATCTATTATAATCAAAATCAAGAGCAAGGTACTAAATTCTTATATTGCTTATAAATAAATGATTGAAAGCTGCATTCTTGCTATGATTGAACATGATGTAGATGTAGCTCAACTGCCTTTTTGCAAGAAAAACAATCACTGTGAATATCAAAATTCCTTATTTCATGAAGCACATATATTTTGAAAATTTGCTTAAGAAAATCAAGAAAAAAGACTTCATTGTGATGACTATATTAAGTTTTCAATTGATAAAACTTCTTCAAAATAGGTATCACTCAAAGTGATTCAAATTGATATACATTTGATCATATTACATAAAGTCTTTATGTTTCACATATATTAACATTAATGTGTAATTCAATAAGAGTGCTTAAACTATAATTTTGCAGAAAATGCCTCTCGGTCAAAATGAAGTTCGACTGAGGGGTGCCCTGGTCGATGTCAAGCTCGACCTAAAATTAGCTTGACCAAATACTTATTTGTAAATCATTTTCTTGCAATCAATCTTAGTATATTGAAAACAAGATTTTAGTGCATAATTCTCATAAAAGGTTAACTTATTATGATCTAATGCTTATTGTGACCATAGAATCCTTAAATTATCTTGATTATAAGATTAAGGGGGAGCTCACAAAATCTATCTTGACTATAAGATTAATAAGGATCTTACAAAACTTTGTAAACATCATAAAGAAAATTTGAAACTAGTTATGACCTTAGTATCTTTAAAGTAATTTTGGAGCCTACAATATGTATAAATATAATGGAATTCTCTAAACAAATTAGGGCTTAACATCCTGTTTATTTGGTTAGAGATACATTCATGTACCCTAAGTTTAAAGGATCTCATATCATTTTAAGGCTTAACACCATTTTACAAATGATTGAGAACTAAATTGTGGCTAAATTTGACAATAAGTGGTTTGCATCCCTTGTTTTTAAAATTGAATATCTTATTAAGGGGGAACATCTAATTATCAAATTAAGGGGGAGTAATAAAAGTCATACTTAATGATTATCTTGGTTATCTTTTTGAAATGACAAAGGGGGAGAAATAATATAAAATTTAAAATATAAAATAAAATGAGTTTCATAATCATTTCAGCTAGCACACACTTGCAAACAAGAGAATGACTACAAAAGGTAAACTTTAGGTATGAAACTCATATGATTAACATTTCCTTATTTTATATTTTGGAAATGCTTGTCATCTTCAAAAAGGGGGATATTGTTGGCTAAATTGGACATTATTATAATCCCTTTGTTTTGATGATGACAAACATTTCATTCTTGTGGATCTAACGTGCTATTTGAGTGTTGCAGGAACTAGGTGGATGACACAACTTGGAAGATATATATGCTCAAAATGCTTTAATTTCATGATTGTAATCAAATGTAAAAACTTGTACAAGTATATAATGTACAAGTACTTAGATATCATGTAAATCAAGTGTTTAGATCTTCCCTAGCCACACAAAACACTTAGATAGGTCATCCCCTCCAATAGTGTCACAACTGCACACTGATACACACACTTAGAACATAGTTTAAAACATTGAAACAGAGTCATTCTCAGTCGACAAACTTCTCGACCGAGACATTCTCAGTCGACCAATTCCTCGACTGAGAATTAACCCAAGTAGCAGTTAGACCCATAAGACAAGGTGGTTGGAAGTTGGAATCGAACATTATATACGCTTTCTCCAGACCATCCCTCGGTCGGCAAAATCTTTGACTGACTGATGTCTCGGTCGACAATTCTTCGACTGAGAAGACCTCTGTCTGCACTTTTCATAATTAATTAACTAGTCGTTGCTAAAGCAATTAGTGAACAACTAACAACTAGTTAAGCACTAAGAAACCCCTAGAAAGTGTCTAGAACGTCCTTAAGCACTCATAGGCCATTCCTATAAATAGGACATGCCTTAGGACACCCAAAACACACTTGTGCAATACTTGAGCACACTACTTGCAATTGGCAATCATTTCTTGTGAGCAATTGAGCAACACTAGCATTTGCTATTCATTTCCACTGCTCCAAATTCTTGTCCTATAGGCTAACATCTCCTACCCACTGCACTTGCACTTCCATACACATTGGTTAGGAGATCAAAATGCTTGATATAGGAAATCAAGCCTTGTTCTACTAGCGGTAATTGTAATTTCCTTTTTCCCTTCTTATTCTTTCTTATTGCTTGTACTCTCCTTGCTACTCCTAGGGTTGGAGGCTGTGGATTGGAGAGAGTTTGATCTTCTCAGTGGAGAAGGAGGACTTTCAACTACTTCAAGAAGGCTGTCTCAATGGGAAGCTACTTCAAGGGGGAGCTTGAAGTTACTTCAAGGAAGGATGCTTTGAGGTTGGTGGGACTACTTCAAGGTGAAGTCTATCCAAAGGGTGGTGAAAGTATTTGTAATTTTATGTAACATCGTTGCGAGGTAATACAATTTAAATACTTTCAAAATCCCAATTGGAAACAATCAGGTAGTGGACTGACTCCTTTAGTTTTTGCTAAAGGTGGAACCATTCTAAACACTTTCCGCCTTCTTATTTTCTCAATTGTGGTTGCTTGAGTTGAATTATTATTAAAACTTTCATAAAACCCTATTCAACCCCCCTCTAGTGGTTTTTCATATAGGTCACAACACTAGTGAAATAGAAATATGACTGCAGTTGTTCTCCTGCCGAGGTATGACCACAACCATCCTCAAAACATATAGAATATCTAAGATACGATCGCAATCATTCTCCTGCTGAGATATGACCACAACCATAATCATGAACATGCATATACACAACTGTATATGATCTAAGCTCCCATTAAAGGAATACTCATTTCACTATCCAGAAGTCCTTGCACTAGAATGGACGACATAGGGCACTACATGATGGGTTTCACTTTGATTATTTATTGCCAATTGAGTGATTTAAGGATGAATCAAACAAGTGGACAAACAAAACCTAATTCATTTCTAGAAAGCAATAATATATAACAACTCTATAAGATTTAGAACATACGAGGCATAATCCTTATTTCAACATAACATGGTACAATTTTATTGCCATTCATGAGACTCTACTTGTTGTGACAGCAACACATGATATAAATCTCTATCACACTATCCCAAGGTACCAAACCTTGTCACATCATGAAGATAATCAAACCTCCATTAGGGTTAAACCATGCCCAAAGAACATCATTATCTTCCCATGCCTTTGACATGATTTTACCGTGCGTATGACGCAAGTGCACGCGTCAATGTAGTATAGGCCTCTGTGAGGCCCGAGTCGAACTCAGGGACACTGAACTGTTAGTGGACTACTACTAACTGTTCACAATCAGCTAGACCGGTTAAAAAGGTTTTAAGAGTTGAAAGAAAATAAAAATAAAAGAAAGCAAAGCAATCGATTAAATGTTGAGTTTAATCAATTTAGATGGGAATCTTTAGGATTGCGGTTTCACCGCGGGTTCTCGTTGTATGACTTTCTATATAGTTACACACGTTCATATCTCAATCTGGGTAGTGGCCTGTAGTCAGAATTGTTCACTGTCGTGATACAATTCACTACTTAAATCTAGGTCGGTTCCACTGTCATAGTAACCTATACCCTAAACTAGGTGCATTAAAATCGACCTCTGGGTTTCCACCATTAACCGTACATCACCTTGTTCAAGGGAATTATTAATTAATGTGAATTTCATTTCTTTTCAGCCATTAATTCTTCTTTCAAAGTAATTAAAGGCATTAGATTATCATTAGGGTGATCACTAAAAATGATATAATGGAGAAAACGAAATCATACTATAGATTTAAGAGACAAGTTATGAATTACTATGATAAAAACATCATACAACGATTACCCGAGCTACTCCCGGTCCTAAAGACAAAGGGGATTAGCCCCGCATGGTTGACAATGGAAAATACATAGGAGTAGAGAAGAAAAACGTGGAAAACATGGAGAAAACTCGTGTAACCCTTGATACGAAGGTGCTCTTGGAGATCCTCCTCGAGAAATGTGCGTTTTGCAGTCTTCCGGCAGCAAAATCGCCCGTCTGAGGTGCCCAGATCGCCCGGTTGACGGCCTTTGGCTCTCGTCTCCTTTCTCCCTCTCCTTCTTGGATGTTGTGCAACACAATATGAGATCTCCTCAGAGCCGGCCGTGCTCTTCTTAGGTCATAGGACCACTTTACGGCACCAAAAAAGCTCACCGTCAGATTAAAACGCTCCGTTTTAGTGTAGAAAGTCATTAGATCCCGACGATGTCGATAGTATCGACACCAAGGTCGATGGTATCGACCATGATACATGTATTTCCTTCCAAAATCACGTTTTGGGGTTGCTTTCTGATGAAATGTTGATACTATCGACACCAGGGTCGATAGTATCGACTTTGGACAATGCAAAAGTGCCTGAAAAAGTGCCGAAACATGTGTATAAGTTCGGGGATTATATAAAATCATATAAATATGATAAAAGAATTATAATTTGATGCAAATAAAGTTTAAAAGCCAACTATAGTGAATTATACAAATATAATCAAGAAAATGACAAATATGTGCATAAAACAGATATAAAATAAGCCTATAAAAGTGACTCAAAACCCATGCATCAAACTCCCCTAAGCTTAAACCTTGCTCGTCCTCGAGCAACAAAACTTTGGATCTGGTTGAGATAAGTCAGCAACAGGACATAAATACATAAAATGAATCTACATCATCCCCACTTTATTTCCACAAACCGGCCCTCCTTGACCACTGAACAGTAATTGCCATCCAGGCGACCAAAGACCTATGTAAAAGATGTTTGTCCCCCAATCAGTGAAACGCTATCAATTAAAGCAGTTAATATGATAAACTCATTTGGTCCATACTTGATGCATCTTGTGATCTCCTGTCTATGTTGCTCATTCCTAACTACCAACTAAATGGAAGCAGATCTCCTTATATTAATGATTGAGGAGAATATCATGGGTGGCCTACCGATTAGAGCAACAAGTGGATGTGATAGGTGGCTGTGGAAGAGATGGAAGCACATAACAGTCAATCATGCAATACAAAAAATAATGACCTATCATGATGCAAAATGCAAGTGAAAATGTCCTAATGCTACATTTTTGGTGGAATTATGCATGCACTATCATTTCGTCTCAAGGTGAGATGGAATATCTAAGAAAACTACACCATGTGCTTATTCTTCTTAGTATGTAAGTGAGAACAGGTTCCTTTCTCCCTCTCATTCCTACTTCTCAATTTTTTTCTTTTTTTTTCTTCTCTTTTTTCAATTTTTTTTCAAGCCCTTATTTTCATAGATGACAATGAATTATTTGTCGAGCTCACTTCTTGTTACATAACTTATACATTTGAAGCATTCAAAAGATATGGAACAAGTTCACCACCTTTAATGTTTCAGAAGACATAAGATGCATGATGTACTATATGCACAAAAGATGTGAATGCAGCTATAAAATGATAGTTATGCAATTAAATGACACACACCTAAGGATAATGTGCATGTATAACTACTCTATCTTTTTTTTCTTTTCATTTTCATGCAAAAATATGTGAAAATAGTTGTAATGCAAGACCTATCTACATGGGATGCAATCAAAAAGTGAAATACAGTAATGTGCTCCCATTTCTTATGGTGGAGTGTGAATGAAATTACGGTGGATCAGATCACAAGACTAATTGACAGAACCTTCCGAAAATATCATATGTCCCTCTCTAAAGACCTGTGTATAGGGTAACTGAAGGATTTCTCTCTTAAACTTTAGTCTAAGGTCACGCTAGCATTTGGTCGGTTTGGGCTCAAACATCCTTGTCAATCACTTTTCCTTGGACAATAAAGATAGTCATTCATGTCCCCATGTCCTGAAGATGACTCACCCAAGCACTTCCTCAGTTACGCAACTCAATTACTCACAAGAATAAGCTCAAAAAGTTTTCAATATGCTCATATTTTCATGTGCCCACAACCTAAGAGTAAAACTCCCAATTGAAACCATGCATTTATTACTCCACAGATTACACTAGATAGATGTGGATCCTACAAAAGCGGTAAATCTAGAAATAAATACAACTAATATTTCAAAAGTAAAAGAAACATGAATAAGTAAGTCAAAACTAAGATAGAGGGCTGTTCCAACACCCCCCCAAGCTTGAATATGACTATGGCCTCATAGTCAACATTCTCACTTAAAAGGTGGAACAGCGGTACCATTCGCTTTGAAGTGTGGTGAAGAAGGATGGTTAGATGCTCAAGTGGACCAAGTGATGCTTGCTATCTCCCTCCTTTTTGTGGCCCATTTTTGTGTCTTAGTGGTTCTAAGATGTGACTTGCTTCATCCATATTTCCTCTGTAAAAAACGGTTTGAAAAAATCTCGTTTCGATACCTTTTACGGCCTATTTTATGTAGTTGTCCTGCAGGTGTCGATACCATCGACACCAAGGTCGATGGTATCGACCCAGACTCAGCAATTTTGCTGAATCGACGCATCTAAATGCTTGGGAACTCAAAAGTGTTGATACTATCAACCCTAGGGTCGATGGTATCGACTTTACTGTCACCAATTTTTCTGAAAATCTTCAGGAATCTCGATACTATCGACACTATGGTCGATGGTATCGACTTTTCTTCAGTGTTTACTACTCCAAACTTGATACTATAGACATGGGTGTCGATAGTATCGACCTTAAAGTTCTGCACACTTCAAAACATGAGTTAGGGTACCATTTTTACAAAAATTATCAAAACATAAGCAAAAACTAAGTACATAAACATAAAAGCACATAACCAAAAATAAAAATGAACCTAAAGTTGGGTTGCCTCCCAACAAGTGCCCTTGTTTAATGTCCTAGGCTTGACATATGAATACCTTTAACCTGGGTTGTCAAAGGATGTCTCTAATGATTCATTTGGCAATTTGAATTTAACTCTATCATCACCAATCCCAAGTGTCAAGTAACCTCACCCAATGGCAGCGATTACATTAGCCGTAGCTTGGAACGACCTTCCCAATAGCATCTCACCTCCTTCCAACTCATGCATGTCCATGACCACAAAGTCAACAGGGAAGATAAATTTGTCAACCTTGACTAGCACATCCTCGCATATACCTTGCGGCTTCACAATGGATCCATCCGCCAACTCAATTGTCATAGAAGTTTGTGTTGGCTTCTTCAATCCCAACTTTTGAAAAGTGGCAAGTGGCATAAGATTAATGCTTGCCCCTGAGTCACACTGTGCTTGTGGAAAATGTTGGCCACCTATGGAACATGGGATGTAGAAACATCCTGGATCTTTCCTCTTCCTTGGTAACCGTCCTTGGATTATAGAACTCACTTTTTCATCAACAACACAAACGTCAATGTCTTTTATCCGCCTTTTCTTGGTGATTATGTCCTTGATAAACCTTCCATATGCTGGAATCTGTTCTATCATTTCCACTAACGGAATATTAATATGGATCTTCCTAAACATCTCCAAGAACTTCCTGTAATGTCTATGTTCTTTCTTTGGCCTCAGACTATCCAGAAAAGACACAACTCCCTCCTTTAGACGCTTGTGAGGTGGCACATATGGGCTTTTTGGGGTCTCCTCCCCTAAGATTGCTTCAATGTCACCCTCTGGCGTAGGTTTTGTCACATAATTTACAACTGGTGCAACTTGTGGATGCTCATCTTTCTCAGTGGTTGTAGCTTCACCATGAAGTATGGCCTTCACCTGCTCTTCTTGCCTAGGTGTGGGCACGACCATGATGGGTTCTTGGCGGGATTTTCTGAATAGGAAATATCTGCCAGGTAGTCCATATAAACTGCGAGGATATGGTACTCTCAGTGTAGCCTCTGTGTCAAAAATCATTTTGCCTTTTTCCTGGACCTCCACCACTGGGGGCTCTGCCTCATTAATCACAGATATATACTTCACTTGATGATGTGCTTAAACAAGTTCTGCATTACCAGCTGGTCTTTGTTGATTTTCATGCTTCATGGCCGCCACTTCATTGGCGATTTGAGTCACCGTCGCCTCTAGTGTCGTCATCTGCACTCCATGACTTTGCAATGTTTGCCCAAATTTAGTCAAAATCTCACCCTAGGACTGCAACTGCTTACTGAACATACTCATCATCTCTTGATTTTGTTGCACCACTTGACTAAGAAAATCGATGCTTTTATCCTCTGCCTTTGATTGTGGCTTTACATCTAGATCTTGTAGGAAGTTATTTGGATCCTTCCATGAGAATTTTTTGTCCTTTCTCTAGGCATACTCATTGTTCCTATAGCCCTATTGTTGCATAAATTTGACTTGGGCTTCCTCATATTATGCATCTTCTTTTGCTAGCAATTTCTTGGCTAGAAGGTCCATCTTCTCATTTAGCTCCTTGATGGCCTTTGACTCACCTGCAGCTCAAACCTGCTCTACTGCGTCTCTATCGCCCCATGATTGCTTTTTTGCCATGTTCTTCAAAATCTCCCAACACCTCGTGCCTGTGTTGTTTATGAAGAACCCCAAACCTGCGGAATCCAGGTTGCTTCTGTCATGCTCCGAAAGAGCAAAATAGAATATCTTTACTTGTTTCTCCTTGTCGATCCCATGATGTGGGCACCTCCTCAACATTATTTGGAAACGTTCTCAAGTCTCGGAATACGTCTCTATGGCTTTCTAAATGAATTTATGATTTTTTCTTATAAGATCATTCGTCTTCTCAGGCAGAAAGAATCTTTCAAAAAACACTTCAACCATGTGGTCCCAAGATTCCACATACTCATCGTCCAGATTATGCAACCATTCATGAGCATTTTCTGCTAGAGAACTAGGAAATAACTTCAAGTAGAGCATCTCCTGCGAAAACCTGTCTATCTTGATCATGTCACAGTTTTCCACAAACTGGATAATATGAGTCACCGAGTCTTCATTTTCTAGCCCGTGAAATGCATTGGATTTGACTAAATTGATTAGGCCAGGGTCAATTTTATAATTGGGGATGTTGATAGCCTACCTTTTTTATTGGCCCTTTTGATGTAGATGCAGAAGACGCCTTAATCTTCTCCCAGATTGTCTGTTCTTCCGCCATGGCTTCTACTTCAAAGTATGAATCTATATCCTCAGGCTGATTGTGAATATTGTTCTCTTCGCCTGATCCCAGCGGTGGAATCTCTGGTGATGGTTGTGTGTAGTCTGTGCTACACGTCCTCACCATGCACTAGTACCTGCAAAGTAATAATTTAGGTTCAGTACAGTGCGAGATGATTGCTAAATGAAAAAAAAATATAATTGTTGAATTTCAAAATTTGTAATAAAATAAAATGTGGCCTAGAGTGGCCACTTGCAGCACTCATAGTGCCAACAATTGTCATGTCCCCGGCAACGGCACCAAAAACTTGACACGATTTTACCGTGCGTATAACACAAGTGTACGCGTCAATGTAGTATAGGCCTCTGTGAGGCCCGAGTCGAACTCAGGGACACTGAACTGTCGGTGGACTACTACTAACTATTCACAATCAGCTAGACCGGTTAAAAAGGTTTTAAGAGTTGAAAGAAAATAAAAATAAAAGAAAGCAAAGCAATCGATTAAATGTTGAGTTTAATCAATTTAGATGGGAATCTTTAGGATTGCGGTTTCACCGCGGGTTCTCATTGTATGACTTTCTATGTAGTTACACACGTTCATCTCTCAATCCGGGTAGTGGCATGTAGTCAGAATTTTTCACTGTCGTGATACAATTCACTAACTAAATTTAGGTCGGTTCCACCATCGTAGTAACCTATACCCTAAACTAGATGCATTAAAATCGACCTCTGGGTTTCCACCATTAACCGTACATCACCTTATTCAAGGGATTTATTAATTAATGTGAATTTCATCTCTTTCAACTGTTAATTCTTCTTTCAAAGTAATTAAAGGAATTAGATTATCATTAGGGTGATCAAGCAACTTGATATAATGGAGAAAACGAAATCATACCACCGATTTAAGAGACAAGTTATGCATTACTATGATAAAAACGTCATACAACGATTACCCGGGCTACTCCCGGTCCTAAAGACAAAGGGGATTAGCCCCACATGGTTGATAATGGAAAATACATAGTAGTAGAGAAGAAAAACGTGGAAAACATGGAGAAAACTCGTGTAACCCCTGATATGAAGGTGCTCCTGGAGATCCTCCTCGAGAAACGTGCGTTTTGCAGTCTTCCGGCAGCAAAATCGCCCGTCGGAGGTGCCCAGATGGCCCGGTTGACGACCTTCGGCTCTCGTCTCCTTTATCCCTCTCCTTCTTGGATGTTGTGCAACACAATATGAGATCTCCTCAGGGCCGGCCGTGCTCTTCTTAGGTCATAGGACCACTTTACGGCACCGAAAAAGCTCAACCGTTAGATTAAAACGCTCCGTTTTAGTGCAGAAAGTCACCAGATCCCGATGTTGTCGATAGTATCGACACCAAGGTCGATGGTATCGACCATGATACATGTATTTCCTTCCAAAATCACATTTTGGGGTTTCTTTTTGATGAAATGTCGATACTATCGACACCAGGGTCGATAGTATTGACTCTGGACAATGCAAAAGTGCCTGAAAAAGTGCCGAAACATGTGTATAAGTCCGGGGATTATATAAAATCATATAAATATGATAAAAGAATTATAATTTGATGCAAATAAAGTTTAAAATCCAACTATAGTGAATTATGCAAATATGATCAAGAAAATGACAAATATGTGCATAAAATAGATATAAAATAAGCCTATAAAAGTGACTCAAAACCCATGCATCAGCCTTCTATAAGACTCAACAAAACATCATCATATTTGTGATATATATGCTCAACATAACATTGCAATAAAGAAATATAATATTGCCACAAGATTCCATAGTAAGGTTATCCTAGCATTTAAGGGCATTCGTATATGGCACCAATCATGTAAAGAAACCAGACATGATTAACAACCATTATATTTGATTGTACTAGGGTTTGGTTTTAACAATGCAAGTTGAACTTAAGATTTTAAAATAGCACTTTACAACAACCTTGGATATTTATTCATTCAAGGGTAAAGGTAGGACTACAAAATCACAGGCTTAAAATAATTGACTCTAAATCATCAAATCCAAACCTTTGGGTTAGGTGCAAGTAGAACAAGCCATCAAATCATACATAAAACTATCAATTTCAAGGAAAACATGACCTTTGGATTATGTGAATTAGTCATCACCATCAGATCAAGTGCACTAAGAATAACATATCAAATCATAGACCACACATCAGACCATTGGGTTCAAGACAATTAAAACCATTTCGTTGTGTATATGAATCACCACCATTGAATCACAGTTGCATAAAACATAACCATCAGATTAGGGCATCAAACCCAAGACTTCTAGGTATAAATACTCACCCAAGACCTTCTGATGTTACATAGATAAAACCATCGGATGCAATATAAATAAAACCTTGAGGCATTCATCTTGAAAAAAACATTAAGTTATGACCTAGAAAGACAATGTATCACCATTGGATGTGATCCTTAAGCTCACTATCGGTTGTGAGCTTTAGGGTCACCATCAGTTCAAGAGAAAGGAAACCCATCAAGTTGATATCAGTGAAACCATCATTTGTCTTAGCCAATCAAACCATCGACTGATCAACTAAGTGGACCACCGTTCCAATACTTAGAGAAAATAGTCCTTAACCTTTTAGGATGACCATAGGTTGTGCCACTAAAGAGTACCATCAATCTAACACGTAGATAAATCAGCAAGTTAGAAATGAGAATAGCCATCAATTGTGAATCTAGTGAGACAATCAAATTTCATCACTAGATGGAAGAACATACTTCAAACATCAAGTAAAACCATCGATTCATTAGAGGGGAAAAACCATCATTTGGCTAGGGTTTAAGGAACCATCATTTGAAAAAAAGATAGGAGAAACATGACCATCGGTTCTTGAGCACATCAAGCCATCAAAATAGAAACAAGGTGTGAACCATTGGTTGACAAAGAAGATCAACAATCGAGTGTTGAAGCAATAAGGGAAAACAGTTCATAACTCCTAAGAACCATCATTTGTGAAGGTTAAATACAACCATCGATCATTCAATGAAGAAGGCAATATAACCACCATTTCTTGAGCCCACTAAAGTTATTAAAATAGTAACCAAGGTACCACCATATTTTCTTCCTAAACGGAAAACCATCGGGTCACACAACAAGAGAGAAATTAGTTCAAGGCACCAAGAAAACCCATTGTTTCAACACTCACAAACTATTATTTGCCATGGTCATGGAAACCATCGAACACCCAAAGATAAGAGTAATATAACCATCAGTTTCCTAGTCTTCTAACAAGGTCATCAAAATAGTAACATAACACAACCATCATTCTACACAAGGAGCTAACCATCAGATCATGAGGCAAGGTACAAATTAGCTCAAAACATATCAAGGACAATCATCAATTTTCACTGCAACAACACCATCGATTCATGGTCAAGCAAGGTATAAAGCTCATCTCCAAAATAGAGAACGTACACAAAATTAAGTAGAGTAACAAGAAGGTTATCTATTCAAGAATCATCTAAGGATTATAATTTTATACTCATTACTATGCTTTAGAATAAGATTTGTTCATGACAAGTTAAAAGTAAGCAATAAAGATGAAGAGAGTTACATAACTAGCCTCAAGGAAGAAGATGAGGCTCTAAACATCAAGGTGGCTTGACAAAAGACAGAACAAAATCCTAGCTTTGAGCTCTCCACTCGTCCAAGCCAGGTTTTCTCCAAGAACAAGCAACCCTGGGTCAAGGAAGCAAGAAGAAAGGTGTTCTTCAAGAGTTCGAGCACAAACTCCATCAGGGAAACCATGGACCCGACCAAGAAGAAGAGAGGGGAAGGTAGGAAAATAGGGAAAATGAAGGAGATAGAAAAGATCTTACTTGCTTATGTCAAGAACAAGCTAAGGAAGCTCCACAAGGTTGAAGAGAGGGTAGATCTGAGCTCTAGGTGCACATGCAAGTAGATCAACCAAGCTTCAGCTATCATGGGCTCCTTGTTCTCCACCAAGAAGGGGAAACAAGCTCCACACAACAAGGAATAAGAGAGAATGAGCTAGGTGTGTAAATAATTCGTTGGCATGCAAGGAGGGGAGTATAAAAAGGCTATGGGGGAGAGAGAAGGGAAGGGTAAGGTGTCTAGCCAAGCTTGCCAAGTGTCCACGGTCAAGAGCATCTTTTCCATACAATCCAGAAGTCCATCAGTAGTGGAAGTCAAGAGGCCCACCCAAACTTGTTTTCCATGTTAGACACCAACCCAGCTAATAAGAAAACCCATCAAATCTATCACACAAGGTAGCCCATCTATTAGACGAAATCCTAAGTTCAACCCTAGGTAGATGTCACACATAAAACTAAGGTGCATATAGGTGGCCCATGGTACAACTAACTCCAAATTGATATGAAAACATGTGAGTCCAAATAGGAATGTGACAAATTACAATAAAAACCTTAGATATGGGCAAATGTCATAAAAGTCTGAAATGTGTACAAAATTACACAACCTGCACAAACAATGTCCAAACTGGACCAAACTTGAAACATGGCTTCATTAACTTATGTCAAACAATAATAAAACTTTTAATGAGGCATATCAGCCTCTAATTATAATAATCAAGTGGGATTAGGCATTAAGCCATGTCAAGGATCTTACAAGTGATGAAGGGGAATTTTGGAGGTTACACACAAATACTTCTCTCCTGCATTAGTGTTGATGAAGGAGATCCTATTGATGACCATAAATGTTGAAGCAAGCGGAACTGTCGAGGTGGAAGGTCCCTTCTTAGATGCAACCTACTTCTTGCCATGACAAGCTGAGGATGAAGCCATCATGATGTAGAGTGGTAGAGGTGAGCATTATTGAGGGGAAAGTGAGATGGGGAATATGGATCCATAAACCAATAATGGAATATTGTATGGGACACTCAAGAAGTGCTAGGCTAGTTTTCTTATTGAATTGTGATGAGAATGGGCGAGTTGGGCTCTATTTAAAGCCCAAATAGTAACTTTTGCGGTTGGCAAGTTTGTCAACCTAGTGCCCAATGGTCAAATAACTGCTAGTTCAGTTGAAGTCCCCAACGGTCATATTTTTGCTCGATCAAGAACTTTGTTGACTGAGACCATTTTGGTCCAACTTTTGTTCAACTGAGAGACTGACTAGAGATCTATTGATGAAAATGTGGATAGACGATTGAGTGTCCCACCAAGAGACTATTGGTTGAGAATGTGGTCGACCGAGATGATGCTTGGTCTAGATAATCGTCAACCAAAAGTGACATTTTTTCCAACATTATTATGTAATGAATGTTGAGTGAATTTGTCTAAACAATTATTGTTCATGACATTAAAACATTTGGAATAAACATTAAAAGTGTAATACTAATAGCTTAATCAATATAAAATCATTTTGAAAAGAGATCAAAATATACATCCTCAAGAGGAACAATGCATAATTTGTCACTAATTGGTCTAAAATGTTACAAAGCAAGGGGTTTTGTGAAAATATCAGCTAATTGATTTTTAGTATCAACATGATGAAGACATATGTGATTTTTAGCATTATGATCACCAAGAAAATGTTGTCAAACTTTAATGTGTTTAGCACGACTATGTAAAATAAGATTATGCCCTAAATTGATGGCACTAGTGTTATCACAGAAAATTGGGTTAATGATCAAGAAAATCCATAATCATTTAACATGTATTGCATCATAAAACTTGTGCATGGAAGGAGCCAACTGCCATGTATTTGGTCTCAGTGGTAGATAAAGCAACAATATTTTTTTTCTTACTAAACCAATATACAACTGATCTGAGCAAGAAACAATCACCACTTGTCCTTTTGCAATCATGGAGCCAACCAACATAATCGGCGTCAATATAGGCCTCAAGGTCAAACTATTGATCTCTTGGGTACCAAATATCATAGTCAATTGTACCATCTAGATATCTCAATATTCTATTGACAATGACTAGGTGAGACTTTGTAGGATTTGTTGAAAATGAGCAGACAAACCAACAACAAACATGATATTCGATCTAATACAGTTAAGTACAACAAACTAGACTTCATAGGATTTGATTGAAAATGAGCGCACAAACCAACAACAAACATGATATTCGATCCAATACAATTAAGTACGAAAAACTACCAATAATCCCTCTATATAAGGAGTTGTTAATGGATTCACCACCCTCATCTTTGTCAATTTTGGTACCATTGGAGTGGAGGAACACTTGCAGTTTTTCATGTTAAATTATTTCAAGAGTTATTTTGTATATTTTTCTTGGTTGAGGAAAATACCACGAGGAGTTTTTTTAATTTGAAAAGCCTAGATAAATGTTAACTCACCCATGAGACTCATTTAATATTCTTTTTGCATAATATCACTAAATTGTGTGCAAAGTGATTAATCTGAAGCACCAAAAACAATATCATCAACATATATTTGAAGGATGATAAATCTGATTCACTATTTTTAGTAAAAATATAGGTTCATATTATCCCATAGTGAAACCATTTTCAAAAAGATTTTTTTGAGACATTCATACCAATTTCTAGGGGCTTGTTCTGGGCCATATAGTTCTCTCTGTAATTTTTACACATTACCAAATATGTGTTGGATATTCAAAATTGGGAGGTTGAGCAACATAAACCTCTTCTTCTATTATTCCATTTAAAAATGCACTTTTAACTCCATTTGAAAAAGTTTGATGTTTTTATGTGGAACTAGGTCTAATAAAATAAAAATTGATTCAAATCTAGCCAATGGTGCATATGTTTCATCAAAGTCAATTCCTTCTCATTGATTATACCCTTGAGCAACCAACCTAGCTTTTTTTTTTCTAACAACTTCCTCGACTTCATTTAACATGTTGCAAAATACCCATTTAGTTCAAATGTTGGTTTTATCTTTAGGTCTTGGAACTAAATGCCATACATCATTTGTAGTGAATTTATTTGGTTCTTCTTGCATAGAAATTGTAGAATAATCACATACAAGAGCTTCATTAACCTTTTTAGGTTCAATTATTGAGACCAAGGCAATGTTAGCTACATCTCTAAAAAAGATCTAGTTTTTACTATATCAAAAGGATCACCAATTATTATATCTTGTGGATGGTCTTTGAGTGTGATTCTTCATATTGATTTTAACTTTCTTCAAATTCAACATTGTTATCATCTTTAGGGATATGGTCAAATCTTCAGGTATTGGTGAAAGACCATCTTCTACAACATTGATTTTTGAATTTTCATGAAATGCTACATGCATGGATTCTTCCACTTTCTTAGAGATAGTATCAAAGATTTTATATGCCTTACTTGAATTTGAGTAACCTGAGAAGAATCCTTTCATTGAATTTGGATCAAATTTATCCCTATCATCTTTGGTATTCAGAATATACCATGGGGTACCAAATGTATGAAAGTAATCCACTCTTGGTTTCTTAGAAGACATTATTTCATAAGGAGTAATTTTAATATGTGAATGAATTGAAGTTAAATTTTGAACATAACATGCAGTACTAATGGCTTCAGCCCAAAAACTTTTAGGCTATCATGTTCTAATAGCATGGTTCTAGCCATTTCTTGCAACGATTTTTCCTTTCAACAAGACCATGTTGTTGTTGAGTGTGAGAAGCAGAAAAATCATGTATATAACCTTTAGGAGCAAACATCTTAAAATTTTTGGTTTTCAAACTCTCCCACATGATAATTCCTAATGGTGCAAATTTTATTTTGAAGTTTATTTTATATTTTTGTGCAAAACTAAATAAATGTATTAACATTATCATCTTTGCCAAAAAGAAAATGCACCCAGGTGTATCTACTGTACTCATCAACTATTATGAAGCAATATTTATTTCCACCTATAGATTGAGATCTCATAGGCCCAAAAAAATCCATATGTATGAGTTCAAGAGGTCTACATGTACTAGTCATTGACTTTATTTCAAAAAATGTTTTAATTTGTTTGCCTAACATGCAAGGTTCACAATTTTTGAGATTACCAAAAGAAATTTTTGGCAGTCCATGAACTGGATCATGTTTAATTAACTTTTTAATAACATGAATACTTGCATGTCCTAGTCTATATGCCATAGATTTTGAGTATTATCATTTGCAATAAGGAATTTACCAATAATGTATTGCATACAGTTAGGCCTAAGATAATAAAGATTGCCTACCCTTTTTTCTTCATATACTATATTATTTGTGTCTTCTTCAAGAAATTTGTAGCAAGTTTTATTAAAACACACATCATAACCACTATCACTTAATTGACTAACACTTAGAAAATTTTGGCAAAGGCCATCTACTAAAAGCACATTATTAATTGTGAGATTATCACTGATATTACCTATTACCATGATGATGCCTTTACCATTGTTATCAAATGTGATTGATCCTCCCCTTTTTCTTTTCAAGTGTATTGAAAATAAATTTATCTGTAGTCACATGCTTAGAGCATCCACTATTAACCACCCCATCCTGCAAACTTTAGAAGTTTTTTGGTACCCAAGTAGAGTCTAGGATGGTTATTGTAAAACAAAATAGATATACATGGAACATATAATATCAAGCCAAAAATATTGAGATATTCAAATTTATGTTTCTGACAAATTTTTGATCGAACTATTTTTTGACCGAGAGGTTTCTTGGCTGAATATTTTGTCGACTGAGAGAAGTTTAGGATAATTTAGAATTTCTATTTTAACAATTTTCACAAGAGATGCAAATGAATATTTGTTGAAATAAAAGATATGCAAATGAATATCAAATTAGGTTGAGATAGGATATAGACATATTTATCAAGATAAAGCATAGGTCAAATCTCAACATTTCCCCCTTTTTATTCTAAGTTTGGGGTTTTGGAATCCAAACCATGTCAATGACTCCTTTATTTCAATATTCACATAAGAAGGAGTAATGACCAAGACGTTGGTAAGAATGACATGAGATAGAAGATATTTCATTTCTCTTTTATATATTTTGAGAATTTAAGACTTTAGTTTTAGGTACATATATAGTTCAAGTTTTAGAAACATGTGTCCTTTTACTTTTATTTGTGTGTGAAGGTTTTCTTTTAAGTACATGTCCTGAATTTCTTCTTCCTACTTGTTTAGAAGCATTTTCTAGGATATTATCAAAATTATTGATTGCTTGCATTAATGTAGAGATTTGTTTTTGTAACTCAACATTTTCAGCAACTTTTCCTGTTACATAGAGGTTTACTTGAGAAAGATTTGAATGCAAGGTATCTCTTTCTTTTACTAAGGCATAATAATCTGTGTGTGTGCACAAAATAGGTTGAGTTTGATAATCATTTAGTTTAGCAAGCATATCAACTTCTCTTGAGAAAGAAGATTATTGTTGTTTTCAAGAGTGAGCATTTTATCCTAATAACTCTCAATGTATTATTTTAATATATTATTTGAATTTCTTAAAATATCATTTTTAGAACTAAAGCTATCTAGATTAATGTGAAGTTCATCAATAATTTTAACAAGTTTCTTCTTTTTTTTTCTTGCAATCAATGTACTTTACATGAAATTCTATAAGACTACTAACTAATTCCTCTTTAAATAATTCAACTACCTCATCGGTTCTTCTACATCTCCTTTTTCCAGATATATTCTACCTCCTCATCTTTGGTGCTTTCATTATCATCGCTTGATTGATCCCAAGCTACTTTGTAGGATTTGTCTCCCTTCTTTTTTTCTTGAATGAGGGCTTCTTTTTCTTGAGCTTTGGGCACCCATTCTTCAAGTGACCCTTATTTCTGCATTCAAAAAACATATAAGAATGATATCCTTTACATTTCTTTACATATAAAATTAAAATGTTTTCATCATCATCGTTTCTTACGTCATCACTTTCTTGAATGACATTACTTGATGATGCCTTGGAGGTGGCTTTGAGTGCCATGTCCTTCCTTCCTCTGTTTTGTTGTTCATCCTCTGCTTTTTCCTCTTCTTCTAGAGTGACTTCATGCTCCTCCAAGTTTCCTATGAGTTGCAACATCTTCAATGTTGTAAGTTCATTAGTTTCCTCTACAGTAGTGACATTTGACTTGTATTTAGGAGGCAATGATTTAAGTATCTTTGAAACATAGTCTTCTTTTCTTATGTGTTTTCCCAAAGAACTTAAGCTATTTACAACGTTAGAAAATATAGCATACATTTTTGCAACACATTCCTTAGACTGCATACAAAATAGTTCAAATTTGTGTTTTAACACATTAACTATAGTGTTCCTTACTTGGGTAGTACCCTCATTGGTTACTAAGAGTTTTTTCCATATTTAATTTGTTGTTTCACAAGTAGATATGTGATTGAATTTAGTAGGAGATAAAGAACTGAAAAGAATGCTTACAACCTTTTCATTAAGTGTGGCTTTCCATACTATTTTAGCATCCCATTTCTCAACTCTATGGTTGGAAGTGGGTAGGGTCTAGCAATCATCTTCCATATACCAAATCTTATTCCTTGGAAGAAGAATTACATCCTCCTCTTCCATTACGTGTAGGTGGATCCATCGAACAGAGGTGGCCTACCCATGTGTGATCCTTCCAAGTTGAGGTGACTAAGCACTTTCTCTCCCATTCTTCAAGACCTATTAATGCACCTTGAAAACTTTCTATGATACAAAATGAAACATCTACAGGTTGGGGGGAGTGAGTAGAGCTTATACAAAAAATTTATCAAATAAAATAACTTAACTCACAAAAGGAATAAAAGAGAAAGCAACCACAAGAGATGGAATTTAGAGTGGATCTATCTAAAATGCTAGTCCACTAGCTAATTGTTTCCAACTTTGATTTGCAACAATAAAATTTTATTATTTATCTATAAGTACAAATTACATAATACAATTGTTGCACTTTTACCCTCTTCTTTACTTGTAAGACCCTAGACCTAGATCTATGCTTGATCTATCTTTCTTAATAGAATTATATGCTTAAAACCTGAATCTAATCATGTGATGTGTTCTAATTACATGTGACATGCTTGTGCTCTGAGTTTGGTCTAGTTTGAATGTTGTTTGAGCTTGTTTTTCCTATATATGCTATTTTTTGATCAAATTGTAATTTAAACATACTTAGAGTTTATCTTGCAATTTTTAACATGTTTGATGTGTCTCTTATGTTTTAAATCATGTTGAATAGATAGGTGCATAGGGGAACCTTCTTTTGCCTTAGTTGAATATGATGTTGTTATGTGTTGAAGTTAGGGTTTTGCATGGATGCCTAAGTTGATGTTGACCATGGATGTTGACCCCTTTTTTGTAGCGACCAATGTGTTTCCTTGGTCTTGTTTGTTGTGGTAGAAGATTTTTTTGGTGTACCCTATGTTCTCTGTAGTCGAAGAGCTTTAAACCCTCTCCTTGGTCGCTAAGGAATTTAGGGTTTGGTCTCTTGGTTGCTATGTTTTTGGTCACCATGTTTCTCCTTCGATTGAAGTGTTTTGAGGACTAAGATGGTCACTATCTTTCCTTGATCTTATCAGTGCCTACATGGATGTTTTATGGTGGATAAGTGGAACTTGTGTCTTGATACCTAACCTCCCTTACCTCTCTCTTATCCTTGGATATATATACCCCTCTTTTTGCATGCATGTGATCTCTTTACACCTTCTTACTCTCTCTCATCCTTAGAGATCGTCTCTTATTATTTTTGTGGTGGAGAAGAGCTCAACATTTGAGCAAGGTGGTTGAACCCTTGCATGCGTGATCTAGAGTTTGAGCACTCTCCTTTGGTGATCCCTTGGTGTTCCTTGATCTTGGTAAGTGATATATCCTTCTTGGTTTCATTTTTTGCAACCCTACCCCTCTTTTATTTCTCTTGGCTGAATCCATGGGTTTCCATTGTAGTGCCTCTTTAGGAACTTCTCTCTTTGTGGTTGAATCCATGATTTTCCTATGGTAGTATCTATGTTGAAATGAAGATCTCCTCTCTTCCCTTTCTTTTTGGCCTAGGTTTTGTGCTCTATTTCTTCAGTTTCCTTTGACCTAGGGTTGTCCTTCTTTCTTTAGGTGATTCTAGCTTGGTGTGAAGTTGAACAAGCTAGGGATTTCTCTTCTTGTAGCTCTATTGCTATTTGGAGTATCGACATCATAATCCAAGGCGAGTTATAAAATTTTCCCCTCAATTTTTGTTTCACTCATATTGAATGTTAATGATCTACATTAAAAACTTGATTATAAGTGGTATGGTGATGATAGCATGTTCTAGGGTTTACTATTCATGGATATCCTTGCACATTTCTTTGGCTAAACTTTAATCTTGTGCACGACTATCTTCTTAAAGATGATGGTTTGATTCTTTCATGCATGTGCTAATGTTTGGTTTTCTCTTTCTTCTCATGGTTTCTATTTTGTTCCTAGTGATTATCATAATTGGGGTTTTGGTTTTCTTCTTCTTCATGTGGCTTACATCTTGATTACCCTTATGATTCTTGATAATAAACCATTTCTTCTGGTGTATGTGGTCGTTATGCATCTCTGATATCTAGGTCGCTATGTTTTAACCATGTTTTTCAATGTGGTTGCTTCATGTGGTCACCATGATCTTGATTTATTTGTTGGTTTCTAAGGCCATAGTGGTCGCTTAAGATTTGATTCTGGGTTGGTCTCTAGAAACCCTAGCCCTAATATCCTTTGTCATTAGCATAGGCTAACCCTAGCGACCTCTATGCTTTTCTGACCTTACATGGTCGCTATGTTCTTGGATCTGATGGTCTATATGTTTGAAGCATGTTGATGGAGGTGATTTGTTTCAAGTGGTCACTATGTCGATGGTTTTATGTTGGTCTTTATGATTTGGAAAAGGAGTGGTCTCTATTTTTCTCTGACCTTGGTGGTCTCTATGGTGAATATTAACCCTAATTGTCGCTATGGAAACTAACCCTATTGGTTTCTAGGGATACCGATCCACATGGTCGCTAGGATAACCAAATCCTAGCAGTCTCTAGAGATCATTTCAACTTGCATGGTCTCTATGTTTCATGATTTCATGATTGATAGTTTATGATAATGATGTTTAATCTAATGGCTTCCACTAATGTGGGAGGTGGTCAACTTTAGGGTTGAATATTAATTGTTGTTGTAAAACCCTAAATTGGTTAGCTATGTTGAAACCCTAACCCTAATTTTCGTGCATGATGTTAATAATTAGCTTGTTTGAGTAATTAATATGTTGATGAAGTACCTTGTCTCTCTCCTACTTGTTGATACTATAATTTGCTATTGAATAAGTATCATGGCCTTGCATGGAATCATGTGAATGGTCTGAAAAACCACTAGAGGGGGGTGAATAGGGTTTTATGATAATTTTAATATAATTTAACTCAAACAGCCACAATTGAAATAATAAGAAGGAGAAGGTGTTTAGAGTGGTTCCAACCTTAGAAAATACCAAGGCAGTCAATCCACTACCTGGTTGCTTACCCAACCAAGATTTTGAAAGTATTAAATTTTATTACCTCTCAAGGAATTTACATAAAATTACAATACTTTCTACACCCTTTGGACATCCTTCACCTTGAAGTAGTTGCACCAACTTTGAAGCAGCCTTCTTGAAGTAACTTCAAGCTCCCCCTTGAAGTAGCCTTCCTCTTGAAGTAGCCTCCCGTTGCAACAACCTTCTAGAAGTAGTCCAAAGATCTCCTTCTTCACCAAGAAGATCAAACCCTCTCCAATCCGCAGCCTCCAACCCTAGGAGTAGCAAGGAGAGTACAAGCAATAAGAGAGAACAAGAAAGGAAATGGAAATTACAATTACCACTTTGAAGCACAAGGCTTGATTTACCTATATCAAGCGTATAGATCTCCTAACCAATGAATATTGAAGTGTAGGTTTAGTGGATAGGAGATGCTAGCCTATAGGACACGAATTTAGAACAAGGGAATGAGTAGCCAATGCTAGTGTTGCTCAATTTCTCAAAACAGATTGCCAATTGCAACTGTAAGCTCAAGTATAGCACAAGTGTATATTGGGGTGTCCTAAGGCATGTCCTATTTATAGGAATGACCTACAAGTGCTTAAGGACGTTCTAGACACTTTCTAGGGGGTTCTAAGTTCTTAACTAGACGTTAGGTACACATTAGTTGCTTTAGCAACAACTAGTTAATTAACTCTGAAAATTTCTGACAAGACACATCTCAGTCGAAGAATTGTCGACCGAGAGTCCTTCTTGGTCGAGGACTTGTCGACTGTGGGACTGTCTGGAGAAATTGTATGCAACGTTCATCTCCAACTGCCAACTACCTTGTCTGCTGTGTCTAACAGCTACCTGGTTCTTTCTCGGTCAAGGAGTTTGTCGACCGAGAGTGTCTCGTTCGAGAATATTGTCGACCGAGATTGACCCTGTTTCAATGTTTTAAACTGATTACTAAGTGTGTGTATGAGTGTGAAAATGTGACACTATTTTATGGGATGACGTATCTAAGTGTTGTGATTGGCTAGGGAAGATCTAACTCTTGATTTACATGATGTCTAAGTACTTGTACATTATATATCTTGTACAAGTATTTACATTTGATTAAAATCATGTATTAAAGTAATTTTGAGCATATAGATCTTTCAAGTAGTTTGTCATCCACCTTATTCCTGCAACACTCAAGTAGCATGTTCGATCCACAAGAATGAAATGTTTGTCATTATCAAAACAAAGGGATTATACTAATGTCAATTTAGCCAACAATCTCCCCCTTTTTGAAGATGACAAACATTTCCTAAATATAAAATAAGGAAATATAAATCATGTGAGTTTCATACCTGAATTTTACCTTTTGTAGCCATTCTTGTTTTGCAAGTGAATCCTGGCTGAGATATTATGAAACTCAGTTTATTTTATGTTTTTGATTTTATATTATTTCTCTCCCTTTGTCATTTCAAAAAGATACCCAAGATAATCATTTAGTATGACTTTTTGTTTCTCCCCCTTAATGCTATGCTCCCCCTTAATAAGATATTCAGTTTGAAAAACCAAGGGATGCAAACCATGAAATAATTTATTGTCAAATTTAGCCATAATTTATTTTTCAATCGTTTGCAAGGAATGGGACCGCTCTACTATAATATTCTTATATAGCATGTATATGTTCAGATGAAGCCATTGAAAAAAACACTTGTATTGATAACAACTTTGTGCTCATACAATTTAGAAGATGACCCATAAAGCATAACATACTTACTTATAAAATGATATCCATTACAATCAATACAAAGATAGCCATTCCATCACAACCATTACAAGGATATCTCATAATTTCATAGAAAAGACCGTAGGATTACATCATTGTCTGGGTCTTTTCCAAGAAAAGGCTCAGCTCCATAATATTTGACCAGTGGCTGCCACTCTAAGGCACCTATCTTGGTTAAGGCATAAGCCTCCAAGAAGGTGGGAACACGATCAAAGTGAAAGTGGGCAGCGATGTCTTGAAGTTGAATTGAGGAGAATTGAGTATGTGTGAGATCCAGAGATGGTGGAGGTGGAATTTGATAGTAGTTGTAGGAAGGATTGTATGGATTTATCATTCCAGGATTAAGGGAATATGGATATTCATCAGGTTGGTCAGGAGAGAGGGCTTGCATTCTTTGGTTTAAATAAGTCATGGCATGGTGATTGTAATCTAATTTCCTACTCAGGTGATATTGAGATCCAGCTATGTATGTCAAGGTGTTTGTAATAAGATCATGGGGTAGGTTGGTGGGAGGGGGTGGTGTAGGTATGTCTTGGGTGGATGTCTCCCCTTCAGTCCTAGCCCTTTTGTGGCCAAAGTCGATTCCCATCTTCTCCATCGTATTTTTACTTATCTTTTGAGGTTTTCTATCCCATGTGTAACCTATGTCCTCAATATTCTTCTTAAGAAAATGTTGAGTGATTTGGCACACAAAGTCGGCATAAGGTGGATTTCCAGAAAACTCAAGCATATTCTTAAGGATGATACAAATGAAATTTATGGGAATACATTTTAGAATGGCATAGATAAGGTACATACGAAAAGTGGGTACTTCAGATTTGTTTGCTCTAGGATGGATATTGGTGGCAACAATGAGATTTATGATCCTAGCTTCAGGTTTTAAGTTTATGGCATAATAGGTACCCCTATCTTCATGACAAGTGGTATTGGATAGAAATATGGCTCTTTTGATGTCACTAAGGCTAGTGGTGGTGTCATCTTGGGATAGTTTATTTAATGGATTTCCTGTGGTGAGATCAATAAAATCTTTATAGTCTTCTATGTCTATGTTAAGCATATTAAGAATGCCCTCCTCAGTAAAATGGAATCCATACCCATTAACCATAGAAGAGAAGGAATCATGGTCAGGATGTGGGGTTAAGTTGGCATAGAATTCATTTACTACTTTTGAGGAATAGGAATGGAAAGAGGGATTCAGAAAATCAGTCAAATGTTGCTCCTCAAAGAGTTCATCCAGATCAACAATGTTGTGGAAGTCCATGACGTCGACTGGCCATCGTGGAAGAGGAGTTATTGAGGATAGCCTGAGGTAGCGATCTCCTGCAGCTGCATCGTTGAATGGAATGTCGTTGATGAACGACAACACTGGAGAGACCGTCCTTCCTTTCCTTGTTGCAACTTGCTTCTTTCCACACATTGATGAGGAAGACATCTTGTTGTTGTGAAGTGGAGAAGTAGCAAGCAAGACTTGGATGTAGAGAAGCTAAAGATTTGCAGAAGAATGCACTAGAGAGGATCTAGAGAAGTGAGAATGTGAAGGTGTGAAGAAATGGGTTGTTTTGGTCGCTATTTATAACAAAACAGAACCTATTTCGGTCGACAATTTGTCGACCGACGACCGCAACGGTCGTTTCTGCAGACGCTCCTCTCGGTCGTCCAATGGTCGATCGAGAACTAGCCATTACGATTTTTTTAAATTTATATTTTAATCAAAATATTGCCTTTTAATGCACGTAAATGGAGGTTCATAAGGTTGGCCTCGGTCGAGTATTTTGTCGACTGATATTGGCTCGGTCGAACATTTTGTCGACCAGAAATATATCTGAGGTCGACTGTACAACATTTTATCGGTCGAGAAGGATAGCCAACCGAGATGTTTTCGGTCGATGAATTCGTCGATCGAGATTGTCTCGGTCGAAAATTTTTGCTGACCGGCTAAGTTGCTGTAAATAAAATTTTGAACTAATTTCAAATGCAAGTGAGAAACTAGATTTGTAGAGCATATATATATCTTCTAGGGGAGTAATAATGCAATCATTGTCTAGGATATTTGAGCAATTCTAAGGTCATAACTAGTTTTTGATTTTGACCTTTTATCAAAAGCACATTATGAATCAAGATACTAAGATTAAGTACAGTAAAATGATGTACAAATAAGCATTTTGTCAAGCTTATTTTAGGTCGACCTTGACTACGACCATAGAGCCCCTTGGTCAAACTTTATTTCGACAAAGATGCATTTCCTGCATATTTACAGTTTAGACATTCATATGTGAAGTATAATGTCTGCAGGTAACTTGATTAAATGAATGTCAATTTGAAGCATTTTGAGTGATACCTAGTATGAAGATGTTTGTCCTTGATTTTCCTAGAATGTATGTTTTATATTCATATAAGCGTTGCTATGGGTACATAAATATCAAATCCCATTTCTTCTTGTACGCTTATTTTCAGATTAATCATAAGATCCTTTTAGAAGCATATTTCCTTGAAAGCAAATGTTAAGATTTTGCAAATAACTAGAGACACTATTTGTCTTGTCATAGCATCATCATTCATTTATTACAAGTCATGCACACAATAATCATTAACTATTATGTCAAGATGCATTTATGCCATATAGTTTAAGTGTTATGCAAAATAGTATTTTCAATGGTAGCATCATCTTTATTTGTAATGAGTTGAATTACAATGATCATTTGAAAACAATGTTCATTTATGGTTTGTATATATAGATCAAAAATTATTTTAGACAAACCAATGAAACACAATAATCATGGTACAATGATTATTATAGAACAGTAGAAATGTATCCATATAATCAAGAAATAAGCATATAATCATGATCATTTGAACTAAATTTCAATACACATGGTTACTATATAAATACACCAAGAAATACTTTAGGAAAAACCATGTGAACAGTAATTTCCTAATCATGATTCATATTTACAGTTTTAAACCATTTAGAGAATAAACCAAAATAATCTCATTCAGATTCATAAGTTTTCAATTTTAAGACAAACTATGTAACTGAACATTCCTAATAAAATATTTTTCAATCAATGAATAAGGTTTGTAACACTTTTGCTATATGTTTAAAGATTCTTTATCCATAATGCTATACCTTATTTCAAAAAGATTAATATGTCTTGTTTCAAAGATGGTCTCCATGATTTATTCTTGATTTGCATGTTATATCAATCATTAATAACAAATTGATAGAAAATTGAAAGCAGGTTCAACATATTTGTTGCAGATTTGAAAACAGTAACTTGCTCGGTCGACTATTTCTCGAATGACAAGTCTCTCGGTCAAACAGTTTTTCGACTGAGAATGTTTCTGTACTGTTTCAGAATTGTTTTCAGTAAAATATATGTTATTTATGTAATTTGAAAACTCAGTTTAGTTGAGATGAGACATTTAAATATCAAAGTAACATTTAGATTGAATCTCAACTAATCATATACAATTCTCTAGGTTTTGAGAATCCAAACGAAAACAAATTAGTTGAAGATGTATATTTAAAAATGTTAATTACTTGAATCAATTTGTTATCTCATTATGTTAAGTTGAGATAGACATAGAGATAGACAACTAGAGTCTTTGGTCATATCTCAACCTAATTTCATTCATTTAGTTTGGGGGTTTTGGAACCCATACTAACTCGACATCCTTTTTCTTGTAGGGGCATGAGAAAGAATAATGTCCAAGACGCAAACAATAATGACAACATATAGTTACAACCTCATATCTCTTTCTATGATTTTGTTCTAGGTTGTTCTTGGGTACATATGTATATTTGCCTTTAGGCACATACATAGATTGATTTTCTTGCGCTTGTGTCTTTCTCCAACTAGGTTTTTGATAAGATTTTCCTTTAGGATTATAACCTAGTCCTCTCCTTCCAATTTGACGATAAGAATTATTTAAAATTTTATCAAGGGTATCAATGTTACTCAACCTACTAACTTTTTGTTGCAGCTTAACAATCTCATCCATTCTCTTCTTGATATCTAACTTTGCTTGATCTAGATTAGATGATAGAGAGTCTCTTTCCTTCACAATAATATCATAATCTAGATGTGTACATAAAACAGGTTGTTTTTGAAGATCATTTAACTTTGCAAGTAATTCAACCTTTTCTTGAGATAGAAGATCGTGATTTGTTTCTAGAGTAAAAATCTTCACATTACAATCACTTAGAGATGATTTCAAAGTTTGATTTTCAAAAATAATGCTATCCTTTTCCAATCCAAGATCATTTAATTTAGCATACAAATCTTCATTTTCAGATGTAATAGCAAGAAGTTTAGCATGTAACTCATCATTTGCTTTATTAGATTTCTTTAACTTCTTCTTGCACTCAATATACTTATTATGTGTTTCTTCAAGACTAGCAATTAGCTCTTGTTTAGGTAAATAAAAAAGGCTTACCTCTTCTTCTTCTTCTTCTTCATTAGTTGTAGCAATGAGGCAATTTTTATGCACCTCTTCCTTTTTTTCTCTCCATGGGCAACAAAGTGTTGTGTGGCTTGTTCCTAAGCACCAATTGCAACTTGTTGAAGATTGGTCCATGGTTTTCCTTTGCTTGTGGTTGTAGATACTATCACCCTTCATTCTTCAAGACTCGATTAGAGCTCCTTGAAGCCTGGTCTGATACCAATTGAAAAACCACTAGAGGGGGGTGAATAGGGTTTTATGATAATTTTAATATAATTTAACTCAAACAACCACAATTGAAATAATAAGAAGGAGACAAGGTGTTTAGAGTGGTTCCAACCTTAGAAAATACTAAGGCAGTCAATCCACTACCCGGTTGCTTACCCAACTGGGATTTTGAAAGTATTAAATTTTATTACCTCTCAAGGAATTTACATAAAATTACAATACTTTCTACACCCTTTGGACAGCCTTCACCTTGAATTAGTTGCACCAACTTTGAAGTAGCCTTCTTGAAGTAACTTCAAGATCCCCCTTGAAGTAGCCTTCCTCTTGAAGTAGCCTCCCGTAGCAACAACCTTCTAGAAGTAGTCCAAAGATCTCCTTCTTCACCAAGAAGATCAAACCCTCTCCAATACGCACCCTCCAACCCTAGGAGTAGCAAGGAGAGTACAAGCAATAAGAGAGAATAAGAAAGGAAATGGAAATTACAATTACCACTTTGAAGCACAAGGCTTGATTTGCCTATATCAAGTGTATAGATCTCCTAACCAATGAATATTGAAGTATAGGTTTAGTGGATAGGAGATACTAGCCTATAGGACATGAATTTAGAACAAGGGAATGAGTAGCCAATGCTAGTGTTGCTCAATTGCTCAAAATAGATTGCCAATTGCAAGTGTAAGCTCAAGTATAGCACAAGTGTATATTGGGGTGTCCTAAGGCATGTCCTATTTATAGGAATGACCTACAAGTGCTTAAGGATGTTATAGACACTTTCTAGGGGGTTCTAAGTGCTTAACTAGCCATTAGGTACACATTAGTTGCTTTAGAAACAACTAGTTAATTAACTCTGAAAATTTCTGACAGAACACATCTCAGTCGAAGAATTGTCGACCGAGAGTCCTTCTCGATCGAGGACTTGTCGACCGAGGGACTGTCTGGAGAAAGTGTATGCAACATCCATCTCCAACTGCCAACTACCTTGTCTGTTGTGTCTAACGTCTACCTGGGTCTTTCTCAGTCGAGGAGTTTGTCGACCGAGAGTGTCTCGGTCGAGAATATTGTCGACCGAGATTGACCCTATTTCAATGTTTTAAACTGATTACTAAGTGTGTGTATGAGTGTGCCAATGTGACACTATTTTATGGGATGACCTATCTAAGTGTTGTGATTGGCTAGGGAAGATCTAACGCTTGATTTACATGATGTCTAAGTACGTGTACATTATATATCTTGTACAAGTATTTGCATTTGATTACAATCATGAATTAAAGTAATTTTGAGCATATAGATCTTCCAAGTAGTTTTTCATCCACCTTATTCCTGCAACACTCAAGTAGCACGTTAGATCCACAAGAATGAAATGTTTGTCATTATCAAAACAAAGGGATTATACTAATGTCAATTTAGCCAACATGGTCATATGACCTTGGCTAAGGCTTTGTGCCTAATTGAGATGATATCCTCTGTCTGGATAAGGGATTACTAGCCATAATGTTGTGTTAATGGTGATGGCCTTGTGTATGGCATTGAAACAATATCATGTGGTGATGTGACAAGTTTATATCTTATATGTTTTAAAGTTGCAATCTACCCTTATCTTTGTACAATCTTTTTTGGGTTTGAATGTAACTTGATTGATGCACTTAAAAGACACCCAATTGTATTAACTAAACAAGTGAAACCCAAATCATGTAGTTCCATGTGCCATAGATCCATCCCAGTATCAGAACTTTCCAGATGGTGAAACGAGTCTTCCCAAGGGAAACTCAGAGAAGATATTGTTGACTATGCGAGGTGCAAGTGATTATGTGTCCTTGTCATCTTGACCTCAATTGTTTGAGAATGCCTATGGTCGTGTCTTGGTGATTATATATGTGTGAGATGTATTGGAGGCCAACTGCAGTTGTACCTTAGTGATTGGGTTTGTATACCCTTGTTTTTAGCATCGTGACTTAGTATATTTGTTTAGGGTTAAACATGCTTTACATTGTATGTTTACCCTTTTCTTGTTTCTTATATTAGTCAGTTGTATTATAATGTAGTTGAGAAATCAACTGTTATACATCTTCATATTCCTTCTAAATATATATAATATGCTCTACTTATCTGTTGTAGGTTCTTAACCTGCTTAGTCTGTGGAACCAGTTTTGAAGTTATTCATTTAGCTGAATTTGCTCATCCTATTTAATAATGTCATTCCTTGCTTAAGCATAATATGTGTTTCAATATTTGTTGGAAAAGAGTTATATCTATTGCTGGGACATGGGTCTCACCCTCGTGGTTTTCCACATCTATTTAGGTGGTTGTGCACGACATGGTAGAGATCATGTTGTTACAGATGCAGCTTGGAGATCAATGAACGCAGAAGGTTGGATAAGTTGTTGTGTTATGTAGTACAGTCCTATGTGTTTTCCTTGTACTCTCATGTCTCGGAGGGTTGTGTTTTGTAGATGATATGTACCTCGATATGTGTTTTGGTACTATGAGAGGTACATAGTGACTCGAATGTAAGGAGAGGGCATACCATTGCTTCCATTATCTTCATAGAGGTACCTCTTCTGGGAGTATAAGGCTTGTACATGTGAATAGTTATCTTTTGTAATAGGTGGATGACAGTTAGCCACTATACAGATGTAAATACCTATCCTGATATGTGATATGGTACAATTTGTGGACCTTGATGTAATATGTTTCCCTGCATAATGGTTATATAAGATCGGTTTTTATTTACCCCATTTTGTGGTAATATGATGGTTAAGTTGTTAATCGTGCACTTTGGTTTTGAGTTATGTCGTCGTGTGGCATCATGTTGTCACATGAAAAATGTTGGTATCATAGCTCTTGGTTTGCTGAGCCTATAGGGATATATGACTAGGGTTGTGTTTATTCTTGCATTGTCCAACATATCTGATTATAGCCTCTACTTATGCAGAAGAAGAAGAAGAAGATATGTCTAGAGAATATGAAGAACACATCGAGAGTAGCTTTGTTGCACTAGGAGGTGGTTCCAGGAGGCAGGCTTGAGTAGATGGAGTTCTTGAAGTGCTTCAGTTTGAACCAGCAATAATGACAAATCCTACTCTCATGTCCATGTGTGGATAGTTTATAGTCATGATTTTACCTATGGTGGATAGAGTAACTGTACTTTAAGAAAGGTCAATTGTCCCAAATGCATAATCTTGGAGTTCTGGGAAGACTTTTGAGAGGTTGAGGCACGTGGGGGGTGATCAAGTATGTGGGTACAGAAGTCCTGAAATATGCAAACCTGTGGGTAACAAAGCTGGAGAAGGCTTGTAAGATCCTCAATATCCCAAAAGATGATAAGGTGAAGCATGTAGTTTACTTGTTGAAGGGCATCACTGGCCATTGGTGGGCCATTGAGGAGGAGAAGATACCTGACATAGTGATCATTTGGGAAGACTTTCGGTGAGATTTTGTGAGCTGATATTTCCCTGAGACATACTTTAACGAGAAGATATTGCAGTTTGAGAAGATTAGCAAGGATCGATGACGATCAATAAGTACAAGGTGAAGTTCAGGGAGTTGATGAGGTTTTTTCCTTGCATGGATGTGACGGATAAGGAGAGGATTTGACGGTTTAAGAAGGGTTTATGTAAGGAGTTGACGATGACCGTATATTCTTTGGAGAATCGAGATCAGTTTGCTACCTTTGTTGAGTCCATGAGACAGATAGATCAATCGAATGTGGATAAGAATTAGGCTAATGCTAAGAAGAGTTCATCTCAGTTTTAGGGGTAGTCATCTGGGGGCTTCAAGAATCCTAGGTTTTTGTCGTCTCATTCG
The DNA here is from genome assembly GCA_963693085.1 of Alisma plantago-aquatica. Lineage (NCBI taxonomy): Eukaryota > Viridiplantae > Streptophyta > Magnoliopsida > Alismatales > Alismataceae > Alisma > Alisma plantago-aquatica. Next base: position 279,389,358 of record OY856411.1, read on the forward strand.
TAATAGAGATTGGAGCACCATCTCAGTGGTCACTGAGCAAGTGTAGAGGATGTACTTTTCCGCCAATAGGAGCTCGCAGTACACAATCACTAATAGTGCAAGGTCATCTAGGATATGGCATGAGAGTAAGACCTCCATCAAGTGTGATCAGACTAGGCGTACAAAGTGATTTTTCCCAGTGAAAGATGAGGAGGTGACACAACAGCTGAGAAAGAGTCAGTAAGGGTAGCAACATCGATAGTTCAATAGTGGTGGTGGTAGAGGACACAGTCAGGTGTTACAAGAAGGATCTTCTCAACATGATAGTATAGGATGGGGGTGACAATAGGCTATGGCTTGATTCTACACCATGAGTCAGTTAGAGGGAGTTGTAATGACCTATTTTCAAATTAGTCATCTAATTAGGTTTACTTGGATGATTGTAAGCTTAACCAAATTGATCATTATTTAAATCTTGATTGATGATGGTAGTTTAACTTTAATGTTTTAAATCTAATAAGAATCTTTGATCATACTTTGATTCACAAAATTAGGGTTTAAGAATTGAAAACCCAAATCAGCCAAAATTAGGGTTTGATGGCATATGAAAACAAAATTTGGTAAGTATAGTGGTGTACTACATGAATTTTAGTATTTTATATACAACTTTAATTTAGTTGAATTTCAATATGATTTGGACAACTCAAATTTGAACACTCTTGACAAATATCAGAATTTGATAATAATTCTATGATCTGTTTGTCGGTCGAGTTTTCCCAGGACAAACTCAACTGACCATGTATTCTGATTGAAATATAGCAGTGTGGTAATTGAATTTATATTTTTATTGGTACATGCAATTGATCTCAAATTTCAATTGTAATATTAAAACTACATTATAAAAATAATTTTAAATATTCGTAATTTTTGGATGATGTTTGATCTCTATAGAGAGGGGTGTCTATCAAGTTTGTAAGTCGACCGACCATGCTGTAGATTGTAATATAGCAGTGTAGTATTTTATTTTTATTTATTTATTTCTAGATATGAATAATCTAAATTTTTTATTAGATCTCTAGAATGCAGTTATGGATAAGATATTAATTTATCATAATTTTAGGAGGAAGTTTTACATTTGAAGTAAATGATTTACAGTAATATTTTAATGACAGAGAATTCAGCTGAAATAAGAGAAAGTATAATGACGGACCAATGTGAAAATTACCCAAGCACCTTGATTTCTCTATATTATAAACCTAAAAAACTACGAGATATCATAATTTGTGATTCAATAAAGAGAAATGAAATCCTAGACAGAGAGGGAGAGTTATGGTTTGAGAGGAGAAAGTGGTGGAATTGCTGATCTAGGGTTTTGCTGTTCGAGATATGATGAAATCAAGTAAGTTTAGCTTCTTTGAATAGCCCTTCATGGTGATTCTTCTCTCACATGTCAATATTATGTCCCTCCTCTGATTTTATTGAAAATCACATCGAATCATCCCCTTTTCTCACTCTTTCTCTCCTAATCTCCATTTCTAAGATTTTTGACTTGAGAGGAGGAAGAAATGGATTCATTTGCTCGAGTTTGATTGGATTTCCAAAATTGAGAGTTTAGCCTACATGTTTACAGTAATTGTCCCAGTAGATGAGTGTTTTCCCCCTCCTAAGCTTTATATTCATGTTTAAAGCCTAATTTTATCTGCCTAAAATAACCACAAAGCTTACTTATATAATGATATTGATTGGGAAAGATATTAGGGCATCAACTTTTATTGATTTTGATTTTTTTCTTATTTATTATAGCTTTCATAGTTCCTAATATATTTTATTGAGAATCCATGGGAAATTATATGTTTAGATGACTATGCTATTTCATGTCAATGTTGCTTAAAATTCTGCCCAATGTGTGATATACTTGGGAATGGAATTGACATGTCTAGAACCATATGTGAATTTCATTAGAATGAATGATATAAGTGTATTGTTGAATTTTACCAAAATTTAATATGATATATACATATAGATTGGTATCAGGTGGTGATATTCCCTATTTAGGGTTTACATTGAGGGACTGAATTAAATGAGTTAATTAATGAATGTATACCTATGATTGATGAATGAAATATGTGAAAAGGGAAACTAGGGTTTCCATAAGTGTGAATAACCCAAATGAAACCATGTGCATAATAATGGAATTAATGAATTATGATTCTTACGATATGTTGAACTAAGAATGACTTCTTCAAAACCCTAAAAGTTTAGTATTAAAATGAGTATGAGTGATAAAGATAGAACTTGTATATAATGTTGTAAATGTGATGAAATGATGATTTGTACCTATTGATACTTCACTTGAAGATGATGAGTCTTCCATAAAAGTTTTCCACCCTTAGATCAATGAACACTATCAAGATAGTAGTTAACATCATAATCAATCAGGCATTCACTTGGTGCAATATGTGATTCCCTGTTCTACATTGCTCTTTTCCTAACTACCAACTAATTGGAAGCAGTTCTTCGTATAAATGATTGAGGAGAATAATCATATAAGTGACCTACTAATAAGAGAAATGAATAGCATGAAATGGGTGGCAATTGAAGAATCACAAGTACATCCAAATCATTTATGCAAAATAAAACATGATGAACCTATATGGTGAAAAGAATGAGAAATGCATGAGTCCTAATGCCTACTTTATTGGTTGAATGATGCATGAGTCAAAAGATGTTTTCAATTTGACGAACAAAAATTCAAAGAAAAGTATGCAGCATGTGTATGTTTCCCTCTTTTTTTGAAGAGTTGAGGGCATCCTTTCTCCCTCTTAACTTTAAAACATAAACAAACTCTCTTTTTTTCTTTTTCTTTTTTTTCAATCATTTTTTGGCCCATTATTTTAGCATGATGGAACATTATGCTCGGGTTTTATTACATATCATTCATTTTTTTCTTTTTTTTTTCTAAGGGTATGGATGTGTATCCCTGCACTCAAATTTTGAAGGAAAAAGATACCCACATGATATAGCAATTATTGATGAAAAATGCATGCAATCTACATGTAATTGTTTATGCAACTAGAATGATGTGTACATAAATTGTTGAAGTACACAACTTGGTATATTTTTTTTCATTTTTTTTAATGAATGCAATAAAAACAAACTAACTATCATGTCACCTACTATGCTATGCAATGCAATAATAGAAAATAATTTGGAGTACTTGTTCATCTTAAGATGGTGAGTCAATAATGAGTGGAGGATGGGTGGAATCACATAACTAAGAGACAAATATTTTCATGAATTTATGATATGTCCCTCTATAATGACATGTGTACAGGGTAACCTTTGAGTTTCTTTCTTAAACTTCAATTTAAGGTCCCGTTAACTATTTTATCAATTGAAGCTCAAACCGCATCTTCATCCACTTTTCATGAATAATTAAGATGTCCATTCATATCAGTTGTCCATAATATGACTAACCCATACACTTCCTCTAAGTGCAATTACTCAAGTACTCACAACTAAGCCCACAATAAGATTTTCAATTTCCATTGCAAACTTGAAAGCACACATGATAATTGGGAGGAATAAATAAAATTTAAGCTCCACTTTACACTAGATAGATTGTGGATCCTACAAATTTCAAAAATAAAAACTAAAAGCAAGTAAAAAGGGAAGATAAAGCCTTCCAACACCTACCTCCCCTAAGCTTGAATTTGACCATATCCTCATAGTAAAAAATCCAAACCTAGAGGTGGAATGGGTATACCAGATGCTCTGAAGGGTGGTGGAGGTGGATGATTGGTGGTTCTTTGGATCAAGTTATGCAAGCATATATCCTTCTTGTTGGTGCCACTAATTTGTGTCTTTTTGGAATCAAGATATGGTATTCTCTATCCTTCTTAGAGCTTTGAAAATTGGTGCCCAGTGGCATGTGTATCGATGGTGTTGATAGCTTCTTCTTGTGACTATTGTCACCTTTTTACTAAAAATTTACGATAGTACCAACTTTGAACTCGGTAGTACCAACTTTGGTTCAGGTTTTAGGTGATTTTATGGGGAAAATTTCGGTAGTATCGACTTTGAAAGTTGATAGTACTGACTTTCTATAGAGAGTGTAGAATTTTAACTGATAAGGAGTCAGTAGTACCGAGTTTAGGCTCAGTAGTATCGACTTTAGCCCTACCTGCACGCCAAACAAGAGCATCAAGGTACCTTCTTTACATCAAATAAAAATCTAACAAAATAAGTGCAAAAATTACACAACAAAAGTTCTTAACAAAATGTAAATGGCTAAAATGAAATTGGGCTACCTCCCAAGAAGCACCCTTGTTTCATGTCCTAGGCTTGACATGAATGATCCTCCTCAACCTAGGTTGTCTTGAGATGGTGGTGAAGATTCATCCAAAAGTCTGAACTCCACTCTATCATCGTCTATCCCAAGTGTCAAAAATCCTCTACCAATGGCAATGATCACATTTGCCATAGCTTGGAATGACTTCCCTAGCAACATCTCAGACCCCTTCAGTTCCTTCATATCCATCACCACAAAGTCAACCAGATAGATGAACTTGTCGACTTTAACCAACACGTCCTCGCATATCCCTTATGGCCTCACAATAGAGCCATCCGCCAACTCGATTGCCATGGATGTTCTTATTGGTTCCTTCAATCCTAACTTTTAGAATGTGGTAAGAGGCATGAGATTAATACTCACTCCCGAATCACATAGTACCTGCTTGAAGTGTTTTCTGCCTATAGAACATGGGATATAGAAGCATATGGGATCCTTCCTCTTGCTTGGTAACTTCCCCTTAATTAGTGCAATCATCACCTCATCAACCTATATAATATATGTGTCTTTAATCCTCCGCTTCTTGTTGATGATATCTTTCAAAAATTTCCCATAAGTAGGAATTTTCTCTATCGCCTCCACTAGTGGAAAATTGATGTGGAGCTTTTGAAAGGTGTCCAGGAACTTTTTGAATTGTGCTTCCTTTTTCCTCGACTTCCGACTATCTAGGTATGGCACATCTGACTTTTCTTCTCGCATCTTTGGGGGAATATATGGCCCTTTATGAACTTCCTCCCCTAAGCTTGCTTCAGCACCACTTCCTATAGTAGAAGTAGAAATAGGAACATCCTCTGTGGGTGGCATTACCAGTGGTTGTTCCTTATGAATTGTGGGTACCCCTATATTGACTATGACTATTCCACTGCATAGTAAAAGCTTAACCTGCTCTTGTTGAATAGGTACCCTATCAAGAACTATAGTTGGTGATTTAATAGGAATGGGACCTTGAAGTGCACTGTCCACTAGCATTCTTCATCCTCCTAGTAATCCCAATAGGTTGTAAGGAAATGGGACTTTAGGTACATACACCCAATCAGACTCCTGAGTGTGTTTCTTGGGTGCCTCCTCAGTATAATGTTCTCTCTCTTTGACTATAGAGATGAATTTTTCTTGGTGATGTTGATGGGCTACAACTACATTCCTAGGTGCTCCTTTAGGAATGGACATCTTCAAGGAAGCTACTTCTGTTGCCAACTGAGATATTTGATATTTAATGCTGCGGATCTGGGCACCTTGGTTTTGTAGATCCCATGTGTCTGACCCATAAGTGCTTCATTTTGGCTCACAAGCTTTCCTAACATGTTATAAATTTTGTCAATCTTGCTAGAGCCCCTGTCTTGCTGGTGCATATACATACAATTCTCTTCTTCACCCCCAGATGATGTTACATACTTCTAGCACAACTTCATGGTGATGAGGTCAAGCTTCTCATTCAATGCCGAGGTGACTTTAGATTCTTCAACACTTTTAGTGGTTGTCAGGCGTTCGCTTTCTTCACCCCATGACTGGTTCTTAGCCATGTTCTTTAGGATCTCATGGCATCTAGAAGGCTTGATGTTCAAGAAAAATCTAGCTCCTACACTGTCCAGGGTGGTCCTCTCACCCTGATGTAGGCCATGTTGGATCAATGGGCTCTAGAAGGGGGGGTTGAATAGAGCTTCACAAACTTCACAAAAGTGATTAGACCACCAAATTATATTAAGTGCAGAACTTAATTCAAAACAGCAATTTGATGTCCTAAACTAGCATACAAAGCAAGGATAAGAGACAAGGAAAGCATGCACTTGGACAGGTGGTTTAGAGTGGTTCCATGTCCTAAACTTAGGAGCAATGTCAGTCCACTACCTAGAGTTGGTTAGGCTCTAGGATTTGTAACTTGGTTCTCTTATATATATCACACAATAAGATTACAAGTTACAACTACCAACCATCCAAGGACTTATATATCAAGCCAAGATCTTCTACCTCACCAAGGACTTACCCACCAAGCAAGTAGTCTTCCACCTTCTTCAAAGGAATTACCCACTCTTGCTTTAGTCTTCAGCCTTGCAGGATTTACCTATCTTTCTTGAGCTTTGCCTTGCACCTCTCCTTCACTTGGAGAGCTTTAGCACCTTCCTCCTTCACTTGGAGGCCTGGAGTAGCTAGCCTTCTTCTCCTTCACTCGGGGAAGAACAGCAACCTTCTTCTCTTTCACATGGAGAAGAAACTTCAATCAATCTTCATAGAGAATGGAGATGGGAGAAGTGGAAAGGAGAGCTTTACAAGATTACAAATGATAGCTCTCATACATGGGATCCTAACTCACTCATACTCACGAATTTGCTTTGAAGGTAGAGAGAGAAAGGGGCTCAAAGGATTAGAAAACACTCAACTAAGGCTAGGACCAAGCATATGTGAATGAGCAACCTTGGAATGAAGTCCAAGAGGTCCTATTTATAGTTGAGGGTGTCCCTTTGAGGTTGGGAGAGTTAAGTGGCACAAACTAGCCGTTTTACAACTTGCAACGGATCTATTTTGAGTCCCACCTACTCCTCCAACGGTTGGAATTGCTTTTTCTGCATTCCAGTACAGTCCGATCGGCCGAGTTTCATTAAAGGTAATTCGGCCGACACACTAGGCGACAAGTCTGAGAGATAGACTGTCGGCCGAGTTTCCATGGGGAAACTCGACCGATCGGTCGACCTTCAGACTTGACTGATCAGTGGATCGGCTGAGTTTCCTACCATTGAAACTCGACCGAACAGGGATCGGCTGAGTTGGAAACTCGGCCGACAGCCCAGAAAATTCCAGAATATATGGATCGGCCGAGTTTGGAATTCGGCCGACAAAATCCCTGTGAAGGGTATTTTGGAATTTTCATAAACTGTACAAACGATGGATTTTTGAGTCCCAATCATTTTATCCATCTTAGATACAATGCAAAACATGATTATGAGTGATTACATAAAATGTTCTAAGCCTCTAAGGGCTATATTACAAAGCGGTTAAAAGTCACATGTTTTGCATGTGCCGGAAGAGTAGCTTTGGAGATAAAAGTGATTCTTTTCTTGTATCTAATATCTGCAATGATCTCAAAATAGATTTGTTAGATACATATGAATGGAATGGTTAAGTCATTATCAAAATATGGGCAATGTGCAACACCTAGGTCAACATTTGGTTTCATTAAAGGAAACTCGGCCGATCCACTGATCAGTCAAGTCTGAAGGTCACTTAACTCTCCCAACCTCAAAGGGACACCCGGCCAAATTTTCTGGGCTGTCGGCCGAGTTTCATTAAAGGAAACTCGGCCGATCCACTGATCAGTCAAGTCTGAAGGTCACTTAACTCTCCCAACCTCAAAGGGACACCCGGCCGAATTTTCTGGGCTGTCGGCCGAGTTTCCAACTCAGCCGATCCCTGTTCGGTCGAGTTTCAATGGTAGGAAACTCGGCCGATCCACTGATCAGTCAAGTCTGAAGGTCGACCGATCGGTCGAGTTTCCCCATGGAAACTCGGCCGACAGTCTATCTCTCAGACTTGTCGCCTAGTGTGTCGGCCGAATTACCTTTAATGAAACTCGGCCGATCGGACTGTACTGGAATGCAGAAAAAGCAATTCCAACCGTTGGAGGAGTAGGTGGGACTCAAAATAGATCCGTTGCAAGTTGTAAAACGGCTAGTTTGTGCCACTTAACTCTCCCAACCTCAAAGGGACACCCTCAACTATAAATAGGACCTCTTGGACTTCATTCCAAGGTTGCTCATTTACATATGCTTGGTCCTAGCCTTAGTTGAGTGTTTTCTAATCCTTTGAGCCCCTTTCTCTCTCTACCTTCAAAGCAAATTCGTGAGTATGAGTGAGTTAGGATCCCATGTATGAGATCTATCATTTGTAATCTTGTAAAGCTCTCCTTTCCACTTCTCCCATCTCCATTCTCTATGAAGATTGATTGAAGTTTCTTCTCCATGTGAAAGAGAAGAAGGTTGCTGTTCTTCCCCGAGTGAAGGAGAAGAAGGCTAGCTGCTCCAGGCCTCCAAGTGAAGGAGGAAGGTGCTAAAGCTCTCCAAGTGAAGGAGAGGTGCAAGGCAAAGCTCAAGCAAGATAGGTAAATCCTGCAAGGCTGAAGACTAAAGCAAGAGTGGGTAATTCCTTTGAAGAAGGTGGAAGACTACTTGCTTGGTGGGTAAGTCCTTGGTGAGGTAGAAGATCTTGGCTTGATATATAAGTCCTTGGATGGTTGGTAGTTGTAACTTGTAATCTTATTGTGTGATATATATAAGAGAACCAAGTTACAAATCCTAGAGCCTAACCAACTCTAGGTAGTGGACTGACATTGCTCCTAAGTTTAGGACATGGAACCACTCTAAACCACCTGTCCAAGTGCATGCTTTCCTTGTCTCTTATCCTTGCTTTGTATGCTAGTTTAGGACATCAAATTGCTGTTTTGAATTAAGTTCTGCACTTAATATAATTTGGTGGTCTAATCACTTTTGTGAAGTTTGTGAAGCTCTATTCAACCCCCCTTCTAGAGCCCATTGATCCAACAGGCCATAACAGAAGGTCTTTTCTTGGCCATATAAATCTATACCATGGTGAGGCACCTTCCATAGGATATTCTAAAAGTGCTCCCAAGCCTCTGGGTATGACTCTTTAACCTGTTGCTTGAATTTGGAAATCTTTTGTGTCAATTCATTCATCTTCTATGGAGGGAAATAGAACTCAAAGAAAGCGTCTATTATCTGGTCCCATGCCTCTATAGATTCTAGCTTGAGGTTATAGAACCAAGACTTAGCACTGTCTGCCAAGGATGATGGAAACAACTTCATGTATATCATAGTGGCAGGAACATTGTCTATCTTCACCATGTCACAACTTTCAACGAAATTGCTAATGTGCGTCATTGGGTCTTCAGTACGTGTCCATAGAAAGCATGTTGCTTGACTAACACCACCAGCCCATGATCAATCTTGTAGCTCCCCACATTTATCACTTGTCTCTTTATTGTACCAAGTTGAGTTATTGAGGATGATGTCTTGATCTTCTCCCTGATGGTCTGTTCTTCTTCTGCATCACCCATACTTTCCGATTGTGGATTTGATGTGGGAGTGTAATCAGTGGTTCCTGTTTGAACCATGCACTAACACCTGAAAATTGTGAATTCAATGTGAGAACGAGATACTAGTGATTGAATCAAAAAATATTAGCTATTCTGCTTTAGAAAAATAAAATAAAGAGGGTGACCTAGAGTGGCCAATCAAAGCACTCGTGGTGCTTGAATATGTCGTTTCCCTAGTAAAGGCGCCAAAATCTTGACACAACTAAACTGTATGTGTAAAATGCAAGCACACACATTGAAGTAATATAGGACAAAGAGGCATGGATATCGAACAGAGGGAAACTTAATTCAAGAAATTACTACTAACTGCTATTGATCAGCTAAGCGGAAGAAAAATTTGATTTGGGAGTTATTAAACTAATTGTAAGAAAGAAAACTAAATTAATGGTTGTGATCACAATGAGAATAAATTCTATAGGAATACGGTTTCACCATGATTAACACTACAATTTTGATCTAAGATTAATATATTTTCCTCCCACTCCTGGACAAAGAGCTGGTAGCAAGAACTACCCACTCCCACAGTTTAGTTCACTACCTATGCTAATGCTAATCCCATTTCCATAGTAATTGGTTGATTAGTTAGATGCTTTGCGAATACTCTCTGGGTAATCTCTTCACGTTTGTAAGCCACTTTTCCCAAAGGGCGATATAAAACGTGTGTTACTATGGATTTCCAATCCTTAATCCTCCTCTCGAAGTTATTAAGGATCTAATTAATCACCTATGGTGTGCAACATAGACAATTCAATATGATTTCATAGCAACATGTCCAAGAATAAGGAGAAAACAATATACTAATGCAAAAGATCCATATAAAGTATACAACTGGGCTACTCCTAAGGAATACAAGGATTAGCCCCTCATGGTTTCCATGGAAAAAAAACATGCTAGGAAGAAGGGAAAATGTGGAAAACATAGAAAAATTGATGAACCCCGAAAAGAAATGTGGTTAGGATGCTCCACATCGACGAACGGATCCGTAATTTCTGCCCGCTGAACGTACCCAGAACCTCCCGAACGTGCGGTTCTCCTTGTCGCTCTCCTCTCCCGTATCGTAGCCACCATGCAATGGAATAGAGCGTGATAGATTAGGTTTGGCTGAACTCGCCTTAAGTCATAGAAGTGACTTAGGGTGAAGTAAATCCTAAACTGTCAGATTAAAACTTGATTTCCAAACTGTTTGATTGGGCAGACTCCGTATTACCAACTTTAGAACTCGGTAGTACCGAGTTTGTGAGACTTTTGTGGTCCTGAAATTGCACAAAAATGTACATAAGTACTTGAAATATAATAAATCATTCAAAAACATTAAAATTATGCCTATTTGATGCAATTGAGTAACACAAGCTAATATTATTAAACCATGTACAAATTAATATGAAAATGAATAGTAAGTGCACAAAAAGCAATATAAAAATAGCCTGTGAAAATGACAAATATACAATGCATAAAGTAACATTTTGATGATAGAAGTTCTGCTGAAATAAGAGAAAGTATAGTGAGGGGCCAATTTGCAATTTACCCAAGCACCTTGATTGCTCTATATGATAAAACTAACTCACTAGGAGATCTCATAATTCATTATTCAATCCAGAGAAATGAAATCCTAGAGAGAGAGAAAGGAAGAGTTAGGGTTTGATAGGAGAAAGTGGTGGAATTACTGATCTAGGGTTTTTCTATTTGAGATATGATGAAATCAAGTAAGTTTAACTTCTTTGCAAAGCCTTTCATGGTGATCTTCTCTCACATTTCAAGATTCCTTCACTCCTCTGATTTTATTGAAAATCACATCAAATCATCCCATTTTCTCACTCTTTCTCTCCTAATCTCCATTCAAGGGTTTCCGAGTTGAGAGGAGGAAGAAATGGATTCATTTGATAGAGTTTCATTGGATTTCAAAAATTCAGAGTTTGACCTATGTTTTTAAGGTTCTTGTCTCCTTAGGTGAGTGTTTTCCCTCATAAGATTTGTATTCATGTTGAAAGTCTAGTTCTGTCACTAAAATAATCAAAAACCTTGCTTATATTTGTATGTGAATGGATATTGATTTGGAAAGAAATTAGGGAATCAAATTCACTGATATTGATTATTTTCTCATTGATTGGAAATTGATTCGTTCCTTATATATTGATTGAGGATCCATGGAAAATTCTATGTATATATTATTGTGCTATTTCAATTCAATGTTTTCTAAAAACCAGCCCAATGTGTGATATGCTTGGGAATGGAATTTGACATTTCTAGAATCATATGTGAATTGCATTAGAATGAATGGTATATGTATATTGTTGAATTTTACTGAAATTTAATATGATATATACATTTGGATCAGTATGAGGTGGTGATATTCCCTATTTATGGTTTGCGTTGAGGGATTGAATCAAATGAGTAAATTAATGAATGTATACTTATATTGATGAATGAAATATGTGAAAATGAAAATTAGGATTTCCATGTGTGTGAATAACCCTAATGAACCCATGTGAATCATGATGAAATTAATGAATGGTATGATCTTATTATATATTTAGTATTAAGGTAAGAGTGATAAATCTAGAACTTGGATATAATGTTGTAAATGTGATGAGATGGTGATTTGTGCATATTAATAGTTCACTCAAAGATGATGAGTCTTACTAATATGATCTAATACTAAAGCATATGTTTTAGTATGACATATGAAATGGTGACTAAACCTTCACATGAATGTGGGTCCTATTATACAAGCTACATAACAATGAATGGTGAAGAATGATTAAAGATTATGGTGTAAGAAGATGTAACCCTATGTAATGGAGTGGACTTTAGGAATCCTTAAATGCATAATGACATAAGTGAATTCATGTATTTGGGATATTTGAAGTTCTAAGTATTTTGGTAAAGTCTGAGTGATGATTGACATGGATATAATGATTGAAATCTCTAAGTTTTTGTTCTTTCAAGGAATTTATTTGATAAGTTAAATAGTTAAGTTTTGTCACCAAATTTGAATAGAATGAAGCTTAAGTTTCTACAAAGCTATGTCTAAAGCTTCACAAAATTTAGAAGTTTCTAGAAGAAGTTACTTAGGTTTGAATATCATGATATCATGTGTGTTATTGATCATATTGGGCCAAGATACATGAATAGTTATCTTAGTTTTGGATATGTTGTATCATTCAACCTAGACTTTAAGTGTTGCAGATTAGCAGTTGTCAGGGATATCTAACCCATTGATCTATGAAGCTTGACGGTCTATAACTCTTCTCCTACATCATATCTGAAGGGAAAAAATGGGTGTTGAGGTCGTGTTGCTCCACCCCAATGCATGGCCACATCTTGGTACAAGGCACTCGGTTCAGTGGACGGTTGCCATCACCTCTCTGAGTAGTCTCTTTTTGAATCTCTCATCATGGCTCTTAGAGGTTATTTGAGTGAGGATGAGGTATTGTCCCTTGCTACCTCTATAGTGGAGACGAGGTGGAAGGAAAAAGGGGAGAATAGAATGGAGAAACCTACAATGAGCAGGTTTTGACTGAGAGTAGAGATTGTAGGTAGATTGCAATCAGTATGAGAATGAAGGAGGGAAAGGCAAGTTTGATGCCAAAGGAATTACTTGCACCTAATTACATGGACTTCCATGGGTTTTTTCCATGGTCGGCAGTCTCAACCATCTAGGAGTCACCAAGAGGAATGTCCAGAAACAAGCTCCATGGTGGTAGTACGAAGGGAGCCACCTCAGATATTCTAGACTTTAAGAAGAACAAGGAGGAAGGTCAGACCCCTCAAGATCACTGACCGGAGCTCTGCTCCATATCAATGGAGGCCATGGATGACATGTTCGTGGTTGTGGAGATTCTGAATAGAAGACTAGAAGACCTGTAGCTACATGTCGATGCCATGGAGTAAGCGAGGTTGAGGCTACTAGACACCTAAGGAACAAATGAGAATCGTCGTCAGATTTCTTTTGGGAGACCAGACTGAGTGGATGCAGACAAGACAGAGTCCACAACGGACTCCTACATCGAGCGAGAAACCCTAGTAGCCATGGATGCATGTCTAAAGTATCCATATCTATGGGTGGCCTTAGGAGACGAAAGAGCACCTGCGCTCTACTGATTGCATACTGGAGATCATCCTCCCAGTGGTGGCACTCACAAAATATAGGAAGTAGAGCCCCACAAATGTGTTGAGCAAAGAAAGGGGGAAAGAAAGAGAAGAAGATATGGTCTAGTTGAGCCAAACCCATGAGCTACCAGAAAATTGGGTCCATGCACCCTTGAACTGGCCAACTCCACCAGAAAGTAGGATCAAGGAGCCACATCCGCATGTGGACACGTGGCAGCCTGCGATTGGACGGAAAAGGTAAATCAATGTTTAATTACCTAGAAATGTACAGTTCTTAGATAATTCACAGTAAATAGCTCGATTATCAAAAAAATACAAACAAGGTACTGTATTTCTCAGAAAAATAAGTAGAAAGATAGAACCATAATATCAGTGATTCAATGCTTAAATATCAGGTTTATCATGAAAGATGTAAAATGGTCTTTTCATGTCTAATAAATAATAAATGAAGACCTAAAATCATGACAATGCACCAGTAGCTCTTAAATATTATGTATAACACATATGATGTCATATATGATGATATTTCAACATGAAACCATGTAATTTTCTCCATACGGCTAATTAGGGTTATTAACCCTAACGAATGTGCAATAATTGGAAAGACGCTCAAGAAATTCTAGAAATTATAGAGTAAGCTTGTATTAGTAATCAGAAGCTAATATGTAAGTTAGATATCTATTAGATACACATAATTCATTTAATATGAAAATGACCCTTAATACATGTGTTGTAACCCTAGTATGATTAATGAATGTGACATAGCGTTAATATGTTCACCTAATGATGGAAAACATGATTATCAGTTAATGAGAAATGGCCACAAAAATACAAAACTTTCCTTTGGCTTCTACTTCACAACAAACTTCTCTCAGGTGAAAATATTACAAAAAAGGGTTTTATTGGCCCTTTCATATGCCCACTTTGCGAAAAAAACAGTGATTCGGTCGATCACATCTTCTTCAAGTGTATCTTCTCACAAAATATCTTCACACATTTTACAGGATACTGCCTTCCTGACCTCAAGGAAGCTACTTTTCCCTTACAAACAACACCAAATAGACTTTAAAAAATTACAAAAGTAGTGATATTTTCACCACTATCAGTTGGAATCTTTGGAAAGAAAGAAACAACAGAATTTTCAACAACAAAAAGAATCTAGCACAAAATATTATATCACAAATAGATGCAGATCTTTACACTCTAACAAAATGCAGGTAACCTAGCAAATGGTGGATAAGACGAATCTGAGGAAGGAGAATCTGAAGTAGCTTTTTTGTGTGATCTCAAAGCCTTGGTTGACGATGAAACCGGTGTCAGTTTAGTGCAGCAACAACTGTGATTCCTTGCTCAGGCGGATATTTTTTACAAACTAGGGTTTATCATCTTTATAACATCTAGAGGCTTGTTATGGGGTGCCTCCCCCTCATTATCAAAACAATGCTTTTTCTCGCTAGGCTTGCATGCTTTCAGTTTTTTTAGTTATTCTGAACATTTTCAACATCTTGTAAGGTTCTCACATAAGTAGGTTTTGCTTGCTTGATGTGCTTTCAATATATGACTAAACTTTTCCTAAAAAAATGGAATATAAATGGATAATAAGATCAGAGAGATAACCAAAAGAATATAAGACAAGTAGTGATGCACATATCCTAATGAACTAAGCAAACCCTAATGAATCAACTAGGGTTAATATGATGAGAATCTGATGATGATATATGTGGTCTTATCTTAATCAGGATTTGACCAGGGGTATAGATGACCTCATGGATATGTGTGATGACTAGAATATCTCTTTTCACGATACACCATTACCACTTGGCTTATTATATAGTATGATTGCATTATATGTGTAGTAACACTTGGCATATGGTATTGGATGAAATGATTGTTCATGTATGATATCTTGCTTGATTTTCCATACTTATGGATACAGACACATGAAACATAATATATTTGTTCCATTATATCCAAGCATTTCAACTCTTTGGTATTAAAGTGCGGGAAAGTAAAGTACTTCAACTCTTTGGTAGTAAAGTACTTGGATGTGATCCAACTCTTTGGTAGTAGATCACATTGTGAAATGATCCAACTCTTTGGTAGTAGATCACATTGTGAAATGATCCAACTCTTTGGTAGTAGATCATAAAGGCCTTAATGGATTCAAATATCAGGTAGTAAATGCATGGATGATATAATGGAAAATGTGCCTAAAATATGTATTCTCTTTTGTTAATAAATGTCTTTTTTCAAGTATGCTTTTGTTATCTTTTATTACTGCCAAGTATTAGTTTTATCTTATTGGCAAGTCTAAGTAATGAGAGGCATATAAAAGACACGTTGGCATACTCAGTACAATATTCTTGAATATTGTGCTGACGTGTACCACATGTATCTTTTGTTTAGTTTGTGGACATATGATCTTGATGGCCCAAGATAATTGAGAGTTGTGTGGCGAGCTGATGTACAGGTGGACCTATTGTCTTAAGATCTTGTTGTTTAGTTTTAGTACTTGTATATGTATAAGTTTACAGTTCAATGTGTAATATAAATTTGTAATGATAATTCATCTTATAATTACATGTTGAATGGTGAACGTGTGTTGTATGGTTTTATTATTGTTCATGTGCATGTTCTACTGTTGTTTCCTTCTGACTTCCTTTGATTGTATTCCTTTTAGCCTAGTGTGGGGTGTTTAAATTGGGATTCTCACAGAGGTGAGGGTTTAATTTGGACGTCACACATTAGATTAAGTTTTAGAAAATTCGGGGACATCATACCCTAATTCATTCTTTTTACTTAAAGTGATTTGTATAATAAGAAATGACCATTGTTGAATATGGGAATGCAATTAGAAGTCAATGACATGGTACACTTTTCTAAATATAAGAAATGATAAGAAAGAAAATGTACTGAATGGTGATGGAAAGTTAAAGATGAGACTAATGAAGCTATTATGATGAAGTCTTTAATCATTTATTTTAACTACATGAGGCTTAACCCAAATTGAATGAAATATATTAAAATTGGACCTTGATCCATGTTAATAAGAAGAGAGGCATTGTATATCAAGTGAATTAAGATGATTGCTCCCAACAATGTAATTAACATGAAATGAAAGAAGTTGAGAATGATTGGTCCCAACAATGTAATTAACATGACATGAAAGAAGATGAGACTAATGAATATAAAATGAAGGATAAATATGGTAATTAGTAAATTAATCTAAGAACCTAGATCTAACCCTAAAATGATCAGTTAGATAATGATAATGCATAACAATCTCAAATGAGGCATTAAGGAATGCACATAACTGTAGTTGAATTCAATTAAAAGATGAGTTTCAAGCATCTAAATTTATTTATAAGAATGTATTCTTGGATTGTGATTATTTGATGGAATAGTTTTACTTTGATGGTGTATTATTTTGATGGACTTCAAATGATATTCAAAATGTGTCGATGAGTAACCCTAACTAAAGAATGTGAAATAAAAAAGAAGCAAACTAAGTGTATTATGCATGTATATGCATGGAATTTTTTTAATCTATTGAAATTGGATGGAATAAATATATGTTGTATGCTAAATCTATTCTGAGTGTGATCAATGATACTATATATCTATATGCTTTTATTGTTGATAGTTCTAATGTCTTTGTGACTATTTTTTTCAAGAACTGTGATATAGAATGAACTGATAAGAATTATGTTGAAATTGAATTTAATATGCACTGCTTACATTTGAGAAACTCTAATGAGGGTAAATGTTGCACAATGAGATTATGTTTTGGGATAAAATCCCACTGATGATGATAAACCCTAATGGGGTAAATGCTAGACAATGAGATTATGTCTTGGGTTGAAAGCCCACTAATCATGACTGCTATAAGATGATGTAGAAAATGAAAATAATCACATGTGTTACAAACTATAGATTTGTTGTGCTTCTTTCTTTAATCATTGTATTTTTTATAAGCCTGATATGTTTCATGTTATTCTAGTTATGCGAGAATGTACAAATATGATATATGATGTTTTGAATTCTTTTATGATGAGTAAAAGAGATTTATAACAAGTGAAATGATGAAACATCTAGTTAGGTGACCTGAACACCAAGAGTTTCCTATGAGGATCACACTGGGAAACAAAATAGATCTCCTTGTAGTAATTGTTGAATTATGAGAAAGATTTTTGAAGTATGGATCGAGACCTTAAAGGTTATACCACTAGGATTTAGGAGTGAGTCATCTGGTGTGACTCTAGCCATAAATCCTTACTATGAAAGGCTATGTCCATGAGGAATTTGCTTTGATGAAATGAAATGAAACCTTTCTCTAAATTATGTTCAAGGTTTGTCTACACAGAATAATCAACATGAAAGTAGTATTCATAGGGGATAGTATCTCAAGCAAGTATGTAACTTGACAAGCATTCATACAAGCCCATAGCATAGTAGGGTCAAGAGATTAAGCGTACCTTGTGAGTAGAATATAGTTATGTTCCATGAGTAGATTCTAGAGTAGGTCCACTCCCCATGTTGAAAGTAGTATTCATAGGGGATAGTATCTCAAGCAAGTATGTAACTTGACAAGCATTCATACAAGCCCATAGCATAGTAGGGTCAAGAGATTAAGCATACCTTGTGAGTAGAATATAGTTATGTTCCATGAGTAGATTCTAGAGTAGGTCCACTCCATTGGGGACCTAAGATATAAAAGGCATAATATTGGGTCTTAAATTAAAGTTTTTTTTATATAATATAAACATCATATATGTCATGTCGATGTTCCCCTAGATCTAGGTTTCAAATAGATCAAACATAGTTCCTAAGAGTCCAATTATCCATATAAATACTCAACATAATCCAAGCATCAACATTGGGTCATAGATCTAGGTGAACAATCCACATTAAAAGTGACACTAGATAGAGATAAGGTCTGATTTGCTAATAGAGGAAGCATGTAATTAGGTTATCATCATGGTTTAAACATGCAAGATCATAACTGGTCATATAAAATCCATTTCATGCAACATTGTCATATTTCCAAGTCATTGAAGCATTGAGAGCATAAGATAGATTAAGTTTGTATTTAATGTTACAAGTGTGATGACTTTACTAATTTGAACAAGATAGAGCATGAGCTTAAGCATAACAATCACATTTCATCATGTGGGCACAACTTGGTAAACATAGTCATTTTGATGCACAAACTAGACACTTGAGGTTTTAAGATTCAAACATGGAAGGAGGCCTGAAAGCTCAAAAACATTTCTCAAACATCATAATTTTTATCGATTTCAAGATTGAAAGACTAAGTGATGACAATTTAAGCTAAACTCTCAAACTTGATCAAGTCATATCATGTAACTAAATAAATGAGTCACTTTTAGGTCCATAGAGTAGACATAAGGTCATGAAGGTGATCCATTTCATGATTCAATCAAATAGGTGGATAAAAGTGACTTATGTAAAGTTTAAGAATGATATTTGAAGCAACAATAAGAAAAGGAAGCAAGATACAATAACGAAATTACTTTAGTATATCAAGAGTGAACGTAGAAGATTTAGATTCTAAGTCACATCCATTTAATATCCCTCATTAAGAGGATCAAGATTCATATATTATATGCCTCATATGGCCAAAGGATGTGGAAGATATGGATTTTAAAAAAATTACATTAGAACTATATGGAAAGGAAGTTTAGGGCGCTGCATGACATATATTGATCAATCCAAAGCATTGATTTGTGATCCCACGGTAGTGCTGAATCGCCTCCCCTAGCATCATGTGTGGGTTCACCTACCATGTGTTTCTTAGGGATTGGCTGTGACCAACCCCCACCTTGGTGTTGTGTCTCCAGCAGTCCCCACTAATCGCCCGTCCATGACTTCTTGTTGCCGGCTAGCTGTACGGTCGTCGGCTAGTGTTGTGGGTCGCCTCCATGACGCAACACCTGCACAGAGATACCACTACCCACAGTCATGACACAGCTCATCGGAGCGGCAGGAAAGAGGGGTGATAGGCCTTGGATCGAGGCTCCAAAGAGGTCGCCCACTCCACAACATCACCACAAACCTGAGTTGTGGTCTCATATGTAGTCAGGGAGGTAGGGATGAAGGTGCCCCTTATGGGAAACAGTGGCGGTGCTGCCAAAACAAGGAGGAGTGGGAGGGAAATGGAGCATGAGCTACGGCTCAGTGGAGGGGAAAAATGAGGAGGGAACAAGGAAAATGAGAAAGGGAGTGAAGGGAGGGTTTAAATGGACAAGATTTTTGGGTTGAGAGGGGGTTAGGTAGCACTCGGTGCCATATCCTCCGGCATGTGTAAGGAGTTAGGTGATGTCTCTTAACCATCAGACTGGGCCCAAAATAGTGGCCACAACAATCAAGGGTCATGATCTGGCTAAAGAAGATATGAGGTTAGAGATTGGCTAGTTGAAAAGGGGTGGATCGCCAAAAGAAAGGAGGCACAATTGGGCACGCCTAGTATTGAGACGCGCCCAATATTGTCCCCAAGATGGAACCAACTCAGTTTAAAAGAGCTAAATCAAGAAGAAAAACAAAGGTCATTCAAAGTGGTATATCTTTCTCCTTATACCTGAGAATTGAGAAAAATTAGATGAGTTAGAAATGAAAGAGAAAGCTCTACAACATGATTACTAGAACAGGTCATAAAATTTCACAATGATATAATCAAAATTCAAGGGAAAGGTGATGATGTATGATACGATTGAAAATTATATTAGGGTTAAATAGAGTGTCACCAAGGTATCAATTGCAGTCAGTACCATCAAATATGCATCGAATCATATTCAGTTATACAATTGAAGGTGACACTAGAACATTGAGCAAAGTAGGGTTTTGAATTACATATCGGAGAAGAGAAAAAGATATAGTCTATCAAAGCAACCCTGAGGTTGCCAAGGTCTGTTGTTGATATCATAGGGTGACTAGATAAACCCTAATACAATGACAGTGAGTCATTGACATGAAAATCAGGCGTTGTGACTTCTACTTGGTGAGGTAAAAGCCAAGTAGTTTCAGGACAAATGAATAGAAAATGACAAGCCATGTAGAACAATTTCTGAATGTTTGTTACATTCCTTGTACTGCTAGCTGATTATTTGTTATTGTTGATTACGTTTCTTATTGTGGAAAATAATCATGTTGTTATAGAGATTATCTGTAACATATTTTGATATGTCTTGTTGACAAGTAGTAAATTTTGGGATTTATATATCAAATCTGACGATGATTTGCATTTCTTATCATTTGATAGTATTGTTTGGTAACCATGCCTTATGTGTACTTTAGGACTACAGGATGTGTTCTTGGTCCGACTGGTACAGTGTCACAACCATGATGATATTGTTATCTATTGATTCTAAATGTTAAATTTTGATGTGTTACTCATACTAATGGATTGTTATTCACAATGAAGATTCTTGTACTGATTTGTTTGTAGACATGCTCTAAAAGATGTTTAAAAGTTGGATTTGGTCTAAGGGATTGCCTTATCTTATTGATTAGATTATTATCACAAACTAGATTTGATCAGATTCTAGAACTATCTACCAGACTTTTCATTATCTACAAGTTTCTTTTAAGTTCACAATACTTAATCTAATGATGATGCATGTACTCATCTTGAGTGGGAGGTATCCACTCATTGGGGCTCTATATGAGTCTCATGAGGTTGTTTCAAATATTTTTTGGTATAATGTTATTCAGCAGAGAGGTCATGAAAAAGAAGATATAAATAGAAAATCTAGATAGATTTGATTGTCCATGTACACTCTCTTTCTTGGGAGGGGTAGTATAATAAGTTTGTTGATTCATATACATGTATCTATTGTAAATTGAACTGCACATGAGACATAAGATTTGATTTTAGTTTTGATGGAGTTGAATAAGACTTGTGTTATTTTATTGTGAGGTCCTTGATGTGAAAAAAAATGTATATGTGCTTTTCGTATATTGTGGTTATCATTTTTTGTTGATAATGAAGTGTTTTGTTGCTTAATAGGGGTTTATATTTAGTGTTTTTTTATAATGTTTGGCATTTATGTTGATCAAAAGAGAGGTCACAACAGGAGTAGTCAATCCACGGGTCCTTTGTTTTTGTTTTGGTTGATCCAGGTGCAACAAACTCTTTTATCACCAGAGTGGTGATAGGTAGTTGTTCTTTTCCTGTTAGTCGTAGATCCGATAGTCTTTTTATAGAAACCCCTCTTGTTGGTTTTATCAAGTTGCAGGAGGTATATCCATCCTACGATGTTTCTCTCTCAGGATGCAACATGCAAGTGGACCTTATGCAACTTGACATGCATGGATTCAATGTGATCCTTAGAATGGATACTTTGGATAAGTACTAGGTGGGTGTGGACTATAGTTCTAAGGTGATGACCTTCTTTAATGGTGATGTTTTATGGATCCTCCAAGGAGATAGGAAGATTCTCCTGACATGCTTGGTGTTAGCATTAACAGTAGAGAGACTAATGAGGTAGGGATGTGTGGCTTTCTTGGCAGATATTGTGGATACTAAGATGAGGAGTCCTAGTATCCATGAGGTTCCTATTGTTTTGGAGTTTGCAAATGTCTTTCCTGAAGAGTTTCCTAGTGTTCCCCCTCCTAGAGAGATTTATTTTTAGATCAATCTTGTTCCTGGTACACATCCTATAGCACAACCATCATACATGATGGAATTGGCAGAGATGCAAGAGTTGAAGAAGCAGTTGCAAGAGATGTTAGAGAAGGGATTTATCAGGCCTAACACTTCTCCAAAGGGTGCTCTTGTGTTGTTTGTGAAGAAGGAAAAATCTATGAGGTTGTGCATAGATTGTCGACAACTAAACAAAGTGACGATCAAGAACAAGAGCCCATTGCCGAGGATAAATGACCTTCTTGACTAGTTGTGAGATCCCATTGTGTTCTCAAAGATAGATCTGAGGTTGGGATACCCATCAACTGAGGCTCAAGATGGATGACATACCCAAGTTTTCTTTTAGGACTCAGTATGGTCACTACGAGTTTGTGGTTATACCATTTGGGATAACCAATGCACCAACAACATTTGTGGATATAATGAACATGGTGTTTAGACCATATCGTGATCATTTTGTAGTGGTGTTCATTGATGAAATTATAATATATGATAGGTGTTGACTTTGCTGAGACAACATAAGTTGTATGCTAAGTTCAACAAGTGTGAATTCTAGTTGACAAAGGTGTCCTTTCTTGGGCATGTGATATCTACTGAAGTTGTTTGTGTGGAACCTATGAAGGTTTAGTCAGTGCTAGAATGGGAGCACCCTAAGACGTCGATATAGGTTTACAATTTCCTAGGTCTGGTAGGCTACTATAGGAGGTTTATTAAGAATTTCCATGTTGGGGCATTACCCCTCACCAAGATGACAAGGAAAGGTGTATCTTTTGTCTCGGATGACAAGTGTCAACGTTCTTTCCAGCTTTTGAAGAAGAACCTGACTGGTGCACCGGTGTTGGTTCTTCCAGAACAAGGGAAATGTTATATCATCTTCTATGATGCTTTGAAGAATGGCTTGTGATGCGTGCTGATGTAGGATAAGAACGTCATTTCTTTTGCTTCACAATGGCTTAAGAAATAGGAGGAGAACTACCCAACACATGATCTGGAGCTTGTAGGTGTGGTCCATGATTTGAAGATCAGGAGGCTCTACCTCTATGGCAAAAGTTATCATCTCTTCACCGACTACACGAACCTTCAGTACATCTTTTGGAAGCAAGAGTTGAACATGAGGCAGATATGCTGGATGGAGTTGATCAAAGATTATGATTGCACCATAGACTACCATCCAGGGAAGGAAAAAATGGTGGCAAATGCCTTAAGTAGGAAATCTTCTTCGTCATCTTCTGTTGATAAGGCACATATGTGTTCTTTGATGTGCCAAGACAGAGACATGTTGGTGTATTTGCATTAGATGAATGAACAATTGGAGGTTTCCTTGTTGGTAGGTTTGATAGTGCATCTGTAGGTGAAGCCCACATTGAGAAAACAGATTAGAGATGCACAACATGATCATATTTTGGTATAGCAAATTCGATTAGAGTTTGGCAACAAAAAGAATGAAGGGTTCCATGGGATAGAGGATGGGAAAGTGTGTTTCCATGGTAGGATAGTGGTTCCAGATGTTGATGGTCTAAGGAAGATGGTTCTTGAGGAATCTCACTCCTCGATGTATGTGTTGCATCTAGGAAGTACCAAGATATACCACAATATGAAGGATCTATATTGGTGGCCTAGTTTGAAGCATGACATGGCTAAGTTCATGGCAAGGTGTCATGTGTGTCAACAAGTCAAGGCTGAGCATCAGAAGCCTATAGGAAGTTGCAACTGTTGCCTATACCACAATGGAAATGGGATCATATCACTATGAACTTTTTGGTTGGTCTCGCTAGGATAGCCAAAGGTCATGATTCCATTTGGGTGATAGCGGATAGGTTGACTAAGTCAACACACTTCCTTCCTATGAAGATGACATTTACAACAGTGAAGTTGGCTCAGATATTTGTGGATAAGATAGTGTGTTTGCATGGTATCCCATCTTAGATAGTGTCTAACAAAGGTCCTCAGTTTACCGGTCATTTTTGAAACATATGCATACAGCCATGGGTACACAATTGAGGTTCCTTACAATGTTTCACCCACAGTAGATGACCAGTTTGAGAGGACTATTCATGATTTAGAAGATCTATTGAGATCATGTGTTCTATAGTTTTTTGGTAGTTGGGATGTGTACCTGAGTTTCATAGAGTTTGCATACAACAACAACTATCATAGGAGTATTGACATGGCACCTTAGGAGGCTTTGTATGGAAGACATTGTCATTTTGCACTTTGTTGGTATGAGACTGGTGAGTATCATCTTTTGGGCCTTGAGCTTGTACATCAGACTATAGAGAATATCAAAGTGATACAGCATAAGCTGAAGGCATCCCAGGACAAACATATGTCTTATGTTGATAATCTTCATAGGACCTTGGAGTTCCAAGTGGGGGACAAATTATATCTCAAGGTATCACCTTGGAAAGGCATTCTGAGGTTTGGTAAGAAGGGTAAGTTAGCTCCCAGGTTTATGGGAAACCTGTGGTGGCACATGTTGGGAAGGTGGCTTATAGGTTGGAGCTACCTCCAGAGTTTCACAAGTTGCATCCAGTGTTCCATGTTTTGATGTTGAGGAAGTATCATCCAGACATCGAGTTGTGTTGTAGCTAGTAGAGGTTGAGTTGGAGGAGGACGTGTCGTATGTGTATGATCATGGATCAAAGAGTGAAGAAGTTTAAGAAGAAGGATATTCTTGCTAAGGTTTTTTGGCATCATCATGGCATGGAGGAAACCACATTGGAGTTGGAGGACAAGATGCATAAGAAGTACCTGTCTCTTTTCGTGTAGGATTTTGGGGGTGAAATCCTTATTAGGGGTTTATGGTTGTAAGACCTCTGACCTAGCTCTATGATTGATATTGCTTGATTAACATAATTAGATGATTCAAACCTTAATCTACTCATGTAATGTTCTCTAGTTACATCTGACATGCTTGTATTTTGAGTTTGATCCATTTTGAATGTTGTTTGAGCTAGTTTTGCCTATATATGCTGGTTGTGGACCAAATTGCAATTTACATATACTTAGGGTTTATCTTTCAATTTTTCACATGGTTGATGTGCCTCTTATATTTTGGCATCATGTTGAAGATATGGTGCATAGGGTCACCTTTTTTTTCCTTGGTTGAATATGATGTTGTCATGTGTTGAAGTTAGGGTTTTGCATGGATGTCTGAGTTGATGTTGACCATGGATGTTGAACCCTTGTGTGTGGTGACCAATGTGTTTCCTTGGGTTTTTTTGTTGTTGCGGTCAAAGATTTTTTGGTGTACCATGTGTTCTCTACGATCGAAGAGCTTTAAACCCTCTCCTTGGTCGCTAAGGAATTTAGGGTTTGGTCTCTTGGTTGCTATGTTTTCGGTCGCCATGTTTCTCCTTCGACCAAAGTGTTTTGAGGTCCAAGATAGTCACTATCTTTCCTTGATCTTGTCACCCTTGTTGTGTGCATATGCTTAGTGCTTGCATGGACGTTTTATAGTGGATAAGTGGAACTTGTGGCTTGACACCTAACCTCCCTTACCTCTCTCTTACCCTTGGATATATATGTTGGATCCTAGATGGGTGATTAGATGCTCTACGGGGGGGTGAACAGAGCTGAATGCACTTAAACAAAATTCATTAGACCTTCAAGATATATCACAAGATAAGGTTGCTAAATAGGAAATTTGTGTGCAACTATAACATACATAGCAATGATGAGAGAGATTGAACATATACAAGTAGACAAGCTATTTAGAGTGGTTCCACACTTCAAACTAGAAGTATGTCAGTCCACTTACCTAGAGAGGTTAACCTCTAGTATTTCCTAACCATTGCATTCTTATATTCATTCATAAGACTTACAATACATGACCAAACAAAGGACTTA
The DNA here is from genome assembly GCA_963693085.1 of Alisma plantago-aquatica. Taxonomy (NCBI): domain Eukaryota; kingdom Viridiplantae; phylum Streptophyta; class Magnoliopsida; order Alismatales; family Alismataceae; genus Alisma; species Alisma plantago-aquatica. Next base: position 279,415,410 of record OY856411.1, read on the forward strand.
CCTATCCAATACAAAGCGTCTTCCACCTTACCAAGGACTTACCCACTTTGCAAGAGTCTTCCGCCTTCTTCCAAGGACTTACCTACTCTTAAACAAGTCTTCATCCTTGCAGGAATTACCCACTCTTCTTGGATCTTCTGCCTTTTGACTTCACCTTCACTCGGAGAAGCTTCCACCAAGGACTTACCCACTTGAGCAATGAGTCTTCTGCCTTCACCAAGGGCTTACCCACTCTAGATCCAAGTCTTCATCCTCGATCTTCACCAAGGGACGCCTTCCCTTGTTCATCTTCACCTCTCTTAGCAAAGAGAAAGAACCTTCATCTTCATGATTGAAATGAGAGATGGGGAGGTGGTGGAAGTGAGAACCTCACAAGATATACATGTAGGACTATCTCTCTTACAGATTGCCTACTCACTCTAATGGATGTAGCAAGTGATTAAGCTTAGAGAGAGAGAGGAGGCTGTAGATTGCACTCAACTATAGAATAGGAACCTCACATAGAGTTTGCAATGAATGTTGAACCTTGTAATGAAGCCCAAGGGGTCCTATTTATAGATGGGGATTCCTCTTAGCCTTCGGGAACACTTGAAAACAAAAACTAGCCATTTTGGGGCTTGCAACAGATATATTTTCACTTGTTGCAACTCTACAACGGCTAGAAGCACTTTTCTGCACTTTTCCATACAGTGCAATCGATCAAGTTTATATAAGGGTAACTCGACCAATAGAGTAAAAGACAAAGCCGATATTCAGACCCTCAGTCGAGTTTGTCCTAGGGAAACTCGACCGACCAATGAAAATTGAATTGGTCTGGTACTCCATCGGTCGAGTTCTATGTAGTGTAAACTCGACCGATCAAACGTTATTTTCAAGATCCAATCAGGATCGATCGAGTTTGCACCTCACAGAACTCGACTGATGAGCAACCTGATGTAAATTTTGGAAAATGGCTTTTGAGTGCTTAAACATTCGATCTAAGTGCTCCTGATTTTTTCTAAGATTAATTACAAGTCATACAATCATTACAAGTGATTTACAACATGATTCTAATGGATTTACATCATATTAAAAAAATGTGCACTTGTATTGACTTTGACTTGTCTTTTCTCCAATTTGATATGCGCAAGTTAGGGCATTTGGAGTGTTTCTATACCTAATCTAAAATCACTCAAGTAGAGACATTAGACACCAATATGTGGAATGCTTAGTCATCATCAAAACACGGGTTTAGTCAATTTAGACGTGAGTCAAAATTGACCTAATTGACCTTGAGTCAACATTCTCCCCCTTTTTGAAGATGACAAACCATTCCATAAATGTGTTGAAAGCTTTTAAGTAAAGTCATACCTTTGGAGAAACCTAGGGGTTTCAATAGGAATGATCTCATATGCTCCCCCTCAATTGATGCACATGGAGTTCTCATATTCCCCCTCAATTGATGTTATTTCTCCTCCATGGTTAGCTTTCATAACATTTATAGAATACTAATGTCTTCTACTCATATATGTTCTACCTTCTCCCCCTTACATGGACATACTTCTCCTCTTCATGTAAGACATGCCTTCTCCCCATTTTGTCAAAAGAAGACATACCTTTCTCCCCCTTTCTCATTTCAAAATAGTGGGGTTATGAAGAAAATAAGAAACATCACTTGTGAAAGAGAAAGGAGATAAGGAGAGTAGAAGAGCACAGATAGGGGCTTATCCAAGCATAGAAAGAAAATCAAGTTAAAGCATATACTTGAACAACCCAAATGCAAGATAAGGTGTTGCAGAAAAACAATAAATTGCAATTTTGACCCTCAAGATGACGGATTTTGACCAAAAACCGTCAGAGCTCATTGCATAGCATAAGTCTTGCTCAGAAGGTTGTTTCTGCATGAAAAACACTAGTCTTGCACCAAAAACTAAAATAAGAGAAAAATTTGCATAAAATCCAAAAATACTCCAATTTCTACATATAATGTAGATCTATGTACCCTGCATCACAATGTTATGCAAGCAACTCAAGATAGTAGATATGCAATTCAAGGAACAAGCTTGAGCATTAATGAGGCAAGATACAAGCATAGTATATAGATCAGCAAAGATTCCAATTATAAACAAGGCTAGAACTACATGTATATGAACTACTAGTAGATGTTATCACAAGTTAGAACTACTAGTAGGATCTAGAGCATAGCAAGAGATACCAAAAGATACACAAGATAAAGCAAGCTATGTGTAGATGTAGAGATATATCCAAACAAAGAGATAAGCAATTTTAGAGGCATGAAAGGATATAACTCACTAGATATGCATCCTTATCGTAAGATGATTACCCTTAAGAACCTCACGGTTGTATCAAGACAAGATATACACCTAGATTGATGTAGCAAGTTAGAGCACAACGGAACCAATTTAGACACAACCAAGAGATCCAAAGAGATCATAATCAAAACCTGCAAAACAACTCAAATCAAGTAATTACAAGATATAGATATACCAATTTAGAGCAATTAGAGAGATAGAGTTGTAAGCATGATAGGCAATTTAGAACATGTAAATTTGCATATATAGAGGTACCAAATGAGAGTGTCAAAGAATAAGGCTATTGGTTGAGAAAATCTAGTTGAGAGGGAAATTCTCATTCAATTAGCCAAATGTATATTTTGTGCACAGTGTTATCGGTCGAGTTCTGTGCATTGACAACTCGACCGATGAGAGCTATTGGCAACACCCATTGGTGCCTGTCGGTCGAGTTTCAAATAGGGCAAACTCGAATGATAGAGAAGCTATCAAAATGCACATATATTTCATAAAAACATATTTAAAGGCATGCTAAAAACACAAACCATATCCAAACATGTCTTAGCAAGTTGGTAATGCACTATAGAAACATTAGAAATAGTTTTTGAGCAAGAGTGTGAAGAGAATCACAAAATACCACTTTTGACTCAAAAACCATATGTATAGTGCACACCATCTTGACAAAACAAGTTAGGATTGGTTATAAGCAAGAAAACATTACCTTTGTTCTTACCATTCCTTTTTCCACTTGTTGTCACCCCATACACATCTCACCTTTCTTCTTTCATGTGGATTGAGAAGTCAATTTGCAATTCAATAGCTCAAGTCAATCCATTTGCAAGTACCTACAAGAAGAAAGATGAAATGGTCCCCAATCATATTTTTGGGTCCGGAGGGGTTAGTTTAGCAACCCAAGTCCTATTGCTCTTGGGTGCTTTCCTAAAAGGACAACAAGTAGAATAATGACCAATTTCATTGCAATAGTTGCATGTGCCCATAGTCTTGGAACTAGAGGATTTTCCATGGAAGATTGGAGGTCCTTTATCTTTGTTGTTCCTTTGACTACTATCATATTCTAGACCATTTCTACTAATTTGTTTAGTAGTATGGTGTAGGATATCATTAAGACTCTTCTTACCAACTAAGAATCTTTGCAAAGAAGATCTCAAACTATTATTATCATGCATAAGAGAGGCAATAGTAGAAGACAATTGATTAATATTATCTCTAACATGAAAAAATCATTTTCTAAGCAAAGAGCTTTAGTTAAATAAGAATCTCTATCATTATGAAGAGCAGCAACATCATTTTCTCTATTAGTAGAACTAGAACAAGATTTATGCACATTGATTTTAGCAAGCAAGGAGGAATTTTTTGTTTCTAATTCTTGCAAAAAAAATCTTTGTCCTTGTTTTTAGATTTAAGAACATCAATATCATGCATGATAGAATCAACATTAAGAGGTTGAGCTTCTAGAAATCTAATCTTATCAAGCAAACTAGAATTTTCAAGTTTAAGAGAATCTACTTGACTAAGACAAGCATTTTTGTCATCAAGGAAGCAAGAATTATCATGTTCAAGAACATCTAGTTCTACATGCAAATTATTAACAATTCTAGCAAGCTTTTTATTTTTCCTTTTATCAGACTTAAGAGAGGCACAAGTATCATGATCAATAGCAATCAAAGATTCTTTATCTAAAGAGTTTATATTTACCTCACTTGAGTCTTTACTTGTTGATGCTATAAGAGCAAAATGGCATTCTCCTTCATCACTAGATCTTGAGCTTGATCCTTTACTAGAATCTTCACTTGAGCTTGAGTCGGAGGAGCCACTTGAGCTTGAGTGCCATTTCTCCTTCTTCTTGTTAAGATGGGTCTTTTTGCCTTGTTGGAAATCTTCCTTGTAGTGACCCTTCTTTCCACATGTAAGGCACCAGATGGAGGAGGACTTGCCTTTGTAGAATCTACCCTTGGAGTACATGACATCTTCTTCAACTTGAGAAGATGGAGAGACTTGTTCCATGATAGCTTCAATTTGAGCCTTCATTTCAGCCTTCTTCATTCTATTTAGCTCTTTCTTCTCTTGTCTTTCAACTTCTTCTCTTTTTTCAAGTGTGACTTCATGTGCTTGTAGATTTGTAATGAGCTCTTCAATAGGAATATCCTTAAGATATCTTGCTTCTTCAATGAAAGTCACCTTGGGTTCCCACCTCTTGGGAAGAGGTCTAAGGATCTTTGAGTTGATCTCTCCAATAGACATAGGATGACCTAGAATGGCAAGTCCATTCACAATGGTGTTGAGCCTTGAGTACCTGTTGGCTATCCTCTCCTCCTTTCCCATCTTGAAGTTCTCAAGCAGCCCTTTGAGCATGTAGACTTTGCTTTCCTTCACTTGATCTGTCCCTTCATAAGTGATGCATAGCTTTCTCCATACCTCATAGGCTGTTTCACATGAAGAAATCCGGTTGAACTCAGTGGGGGTCATGGAGGCATAGAGGATGTGCATGCCTCTAGCATTCAAGGTAGCTTTCTTCAAAGTAGCTTCATCCCATTCTTCAATCTTTGTCTTTGGTAGCATGTATGGGGTGTTCACCATTTGCCACATCTCAAGAGTTGATCCTTGGATGTAGAATTGAAGTCTTATTTTCTAATAGAGGAAATTGCTCCCAGCAAAGATTGGTAGGTTGATCAAGTATCTCCCTCCTTGGTAGTCACCCATCTTCTCCTACTTGTTGAAGTATGCTTGGAGAAGACCTACTCTGATACCAATTGTTGGATCCTAGCTGGGTGATTAAATTCTCTAGAGGGGGCGAGAATAGAGCTGAATGCACTTAAACAAAATTCATTAGACCTTCTAGATATATCACAAGATAAGGTTGCTAAATAGGAAATTTGTGTGCAACTATAACATACATAGCAAGGATGAGAGGATGAGAGAGATTGAACATACACACATAGACAAGCTATATAGAGTGGTTCCACACTTCAAACTAGAAGTATGTCAGTCCACTTACCTAGAGAGGTCAGCCTCTAGGACTTCCTAACCATTGCATTCTTATATTCATTCATAAGACTTACAATACATGACCAAACAAAGGACTTACCTATCCAATACAAAGAGTCTTCCACCTTACCAAGGACTTACCCACTTTGCAAGAGTCTTCCGCCTTCTTCCAAGTACCTACTCTTACACAAGTCTTCAACCTTGTAGGAATTACCCACTCTTCTTGGATCTTCCGCCTTTTGACTTCACCTTCATTCGGAGAAGCTTTCACCAAGCACTTACCCACTTGAGCAAAGAGTCTTCTGCATTCACCAAGGGCTTACCCACTCTAGCTCCAAGTCTTCAGCCTTGATCTTCACCAAGGGATGCCTTCCCTTGTTCTTCTTCACCGCTCTTAGCTAAGAGAGAGAACCTCCATCTTCATGATTGAAATGAGAGATGGGGAGGTGGTGGAAGGGAGAGCCTCACAAGATATACATGTAGGACTAGCTCTCTTACATATTTCCTACTCACTCTAATGTATGTGGCAAGTGATTAAGCTTAGAGAGAGAGGAGGATGTAGGAAGCACTCAACTATAGAATAGGAACCTCACATAGAGTTTGCAGTGAATGGTCAACCTTGGAATGAAGCCCAAGAGGTCCTATTTATAGCTGGGGAACACTTGAGAATGAAAACTAGTCATTTTTTGGCTTGCAACGAATATATTTTCACTTGTTGCAACTCCACAATGGCTAGAAGCACTTTTCTGTACAGTGCAATTAGTCGAGTTTCTATAAGGGTAACTCGACCGATAGAGTAAAAGACAAAGCTGATATTCAGACCATCGGTCGAGTTTGTCCTGGGGAAACTCGACCGATCAATGAAAATCGAATTGGTCTGGTACTCCATCGGTCGAGTTATGTGTAGTGTAAACTCGACTGATCAAAAGTCATTTTCAAGATCCAATCAGGATTGGTCGAGTTTGCACCTCACAGAACTCGATCGATGAACAGCCTGATGTGAATTTTGGAAAATGGCTTTTGAGTGCTTAAATTCGATCTAAGTGCTCCTGATTTTTTCTATGCTTAATTACAAGTCATACAATCATTACAAGTGATTTACAACATGATTCTAATGGATTTACATCATATTACAAAAATGTGCACTTGTATTGACTTTAACTTGTCTTTTCTCCAATTTGATATGCGCAAGTTAGGGCAATTGGAGTTTGTCTATACCTAATCTGAAATCACTCAAGTAGAGACGTTAGACACTAATATGTGGAATAGTTAGTCATCATCAAAACATGGGTTTAGTCAATTTAGACGTGAGTCAAAATTGACCTAATTGACCTTGAGTGAACATTCTCCCCCTTTTTGAAGATGACAAACCATTCCATAAATGTATTGAAAGCTTTTAAGTAAAATCATACCTTTTAAGAAACCTAGGGGTTTCAATGGGACTGAGCTCATATGCTCCCCCTCAATTGATGCGCATGGAGTTCTCATACTCCCCCTCAATTGATGTTATTTCTCCTGCATGGTTATCTTTCATAACATTTATAGAATACTAATGTATTCTACTCATATATGTTCTACCTTCTCCCCCATACATGGACATACTTCTCCTCTTCATGTAAGACATGCCTTCTCCCCATTTTGTCAAAAGAAGACATACCTTTCTCCCCCTTTTTCATTTCAAAATGTGAGGTTATGAAGAAAATAAGAAACATCACTTGTTAATGAAACATGAGATAACACAAATAGATATAAGGAGAGTAGAAGAGCACAGATAGGGGCTTGTCCAAGCATAGAAAGAAAAGCAAGTTAAAGCATATACTTGAACAACCCAAAATGCAAGATAAGGTGATGCAGAAAAATAATAAATCACAATTTTAACCCTCAAGATGATGGGTTTTGACCAAAAACCATTAGAGCTCATTGCTAAGCAATGAGTCTTGCTCAGAAGGTTGTTTCTGCATGAAAAAAACTAGTCTTGCACCAAAATCTGAAACTGGAGCAAAATCTGCATAAAATCCAAAAATTCTCCAATTTCTACATATTATGTAGATCTATGTACCCTGCATCACAATGTTATGCAAGCAACTCAAGATAGTAGATATGCAATTCAAGGAACAAGCTTGAGCATGTATGAGATAAGATACAAGCATAGCATATAGATGAGTAAAGATGCCACTTATAAACAAGGCTAGAACTACATGTATATGAACTACTAGTAGATGTTATCACAAGTTAGGACTACTAGTAGGATCTAGAGCATAGCAAGAGATACCAAAAGATACACAAGTTAAAGCAAGCTATGAGTAGATGTAGAGATACATCCAAACAAAGAGATAAGCAATTTTAGAAGCATGAAATGATATAACTCACTAGATATGCACCCTTACCATAAGATGATTACCCCTAAGAACCTCAAGGTTGTATCCACACAAGATATACACCTAGATTGATGTAGCAAGTTAGAGCACAACAGAAGCAATTTAGACACAACCAAGAGATCCAAAGAGATCATCATCAAAACCTGCAAAACAAATCAAAGCAAGTAATTGCAAGATATAGATATAACAATTTAGAGCAATTAGAGAGATAGAGTTGTAAGAAAGATAGGAAATTTAGAACATGAAAATATACATATATAGAGGTACCAAATGAGAGTGCCAAAGAATAAGGCTATTGGTTGAGAAAATCTAGTTGAGAGGGAAATTCTCATTCAATTAGCCAAATGTATATTATGTGCACAGTGTTATCAGTCGAGTTATGTGCATTGACAACTCGACCGATGACAGTTGTTGGCAACACCCATTGGTGCCTATCAGTCGAGTTTCAAACAGGGCAAACTCGACTGACAGAGCAGCTGTCAAAACACACATATATTTCATAAAAAATATTTAAATGCATTCTAAAAATGTAAACCATATCTAAACATGTCTTAGCAAGTTGGTAATGCACTATAGAAGCATTAGAAAAAAATTTTGAGCAAGAATGTGAAGAGAATCACAAAATACCACTTTTGACTCAAAAACCATATGTATAGTGCACACCATCTTGACAAAACAAGTTAGGATTGGTTATAAGCAAGAAAAACATTACCTTTGTTCTTACCATTCCTTTTACCACTTGTAGTCACCCCATTCACATCTCACTTTTCTTCTTTCATGTGGATTGAGAAGGCAATTTGCAATTCAATAGCTCAAGTCAATCTATTTGCAAGCACCTACAAGAAGAAAGATGAATTGATCCCCAATCATATTTTTGGGTCCGGAGGGGTTAGTTTAGCAACCCAAGTCCTATTGCTCTTGGGTGCTTTCCTAAAAGGACAACAAGTAGAATAATGACCAATTTCATTACATTAGTTGCATGTGCCCATAGTCTTGGAACTAGAGGATTCTCCATGGAAGATTGGAGGTCCTTTATCTTTTTATTCCTTTGACTACTATCATATCCTAGACCATGTCTACCAATTTGTTTAGTAGTATGGTGTAGGATATCATTAAGGCTCTTCTTACCAACTAAGAATCTTTGCAAAGAAGATCTCAAACTATCATTATCATGCATAAGAGAGGCAATAGTAGAAGACAATTGATTAATATTATCTCTAACATGAAAAAGATCATTTTCTAAGCAAAGAGATTTAGTTAAATAAGAATCTTTATCAATATGAAGAGCAGCAACATCATTTTCTCTATTAGTAGAACTAGAACAAGATTTATGCACATTGATTTTAGCAAACAAGGAGGAATTTTTTGTTTCTAATTCTTTCAAAACAAAATCTTTGTCCTTGTTTTCAGATTTAAGAACATCAATATCATGCATGAGAGAATCAACATTAAGAGGTTGAGCTTCTAGAAATCTAATCTTATCAAGCAAACTAGCATTTTCATGTTTAAGAGAATCTACTTGACTAAGACAAGCATTTTTTACATCAAGCAAGCAAGAATTAGCATGTTCAAGATCATCTAGTTCTACATGCAAATTATCAACAATTCTAGCAAGCTTTTTCATTTTCCTTTGATAAGACTTAAGAGAGGCACAAGTATCATGAATAATAGCAATCAAAGATTCTTTATCTAAAGATTTTAGATTTACCTCACTTGAGTCTTTACTTTTTGATGCTCTAAGAGCAAAATGGCATTCTCCTTCATTACTAGATCTTGAACTTGATCCTTCACTTGAATCTTCACTTGAGCTTGAGTCGGAGGAGCCACTTGATCTTGAGTGCCATTTCTCCTTCTTCTTGTGAAGATGGCTCTTTTTGGCTTGTGGGCAATCTTCCTTGTAGTGACCCTTCTTTCCACATGTAAGGCACTGGATGGAGGAGGACTTGCCTTTGTAGAATCTACCCTTATAGTACATGACATCTTCTTCAACTTGAGAGGATGGAGAGACTTGTTCCATGATAGCTTCAATTTGAGCCTTCATTTCAGCCTTCTTCATTCTATTTAGCTCTTTCTTCTCTTGTCTTTCAACTTCATCTCTTTTGTCAAGTGTGACTTCATGTGCTTGTAGATTTGCAATGAGCTCTTCAATAGGAATATCCTTAAAAGACCTTGCTTCTTCAATGGAAGTCACCTTGGGTTCCCACCTCTTGGGAAGAGTTCTAAGGAACTTTGAGTTGATCTCTCCACTAGACATAGGATGTCCTAGAATGGCAAGACCATTCACAATAGTGTTGAGCCTTGAGTACATGTTGGCTATCCTTTCCTCCTTTCCCATCTTTAAGTTCTCAAGCAGCCCTTTGAGCATGCAGACTTTGCTTTCCTTCATTTGATTTGTCCCTTCATAAGTGATGCATAGATTTCTCCATACCTCATAGGCTGTTTCACATGAAGAAATCCGGTTGAACTCGGTGGGGGTCATGGAGGCATAGAGGATGTGCATGGCTCTAGCATTCAAGGTAGCTTTCTTCAAAGTAGCTTCATCCCATTCTTCAATCTTTGTCTTTGGTAGCATGTATGGGATGTTCACCATTTTCCACATCTAAAGACTTGATCCTTAGATGTAGAATTAAAGCCTTCTTCTCCAATAGAGGAAATTGCTCCCATGAAAGATTGGTAGGCTGATCAAGTATCTCCCTCCTTGGTAGTCACCCGTCTTCTCCTACTTGTTGAAGTATGCTTGGAGAAGAGATGCTCTTATACCAATTTTTGGATCCTAGATTGGTGATTAGATTCTCTAGATGGGGGTGAATAGAGATGAATGCACTTAAAAAAAATTCATTCGACCTTCAAGATATATCACAAGATAAGGTTGCTAAATAGGAAATTTGTGTTTAACTATAACATACATAGCAAGGATGAGAGAGATTGAACATACACAAGTAGACAAGCTATTTAGAGTGGTTCCACACTTCAAACTAGAAGTATGTCAGTCCACTTACCTAGATAGGTCAACCTCTAGGATTTCCTAACCATTGCATTCTTATATTCATTCATAAGACTTACAATACATGACCAAACAATGCACTTACCTATCCAATACAAAGAGTCTTCCACTTTACCAAGGACTTACCCACTTTTCAAGAGTCTTTCGCCTTCTTCCAAGGACTTACCTACTCTTACACAAGTCTTCAGCCTTGCAGGATTTACCCACTCTTCTTGGATCTTCCGCCTTTTGACTTCACCTTCACTCGGAGAAGCTTCCACCAAGGACTTACCTAATTGTGCAAGGAGTCTTCTGCCTTCACCAAGGGCTTACCCACTCTAGCTCCAAGTCTTCAGCCTTGATCTTCACCAAGGGATGCCTTCCCTTGTTCTTCTCCACCTCTCTTAGCTAATAGAGAGAACCTTCATCTTCATGATTGAAATGAGAGATGGGGAGGTGGTGGAAGTGAGAGCCTCACAAGATATACATGTAGGACTAGCTCTCTTACATATTTCCTACTCACTCTAATGGATTTAGCAAGTGATTAAGCTTAGAGTGAGAGAGGAGGTTGTAGGAAGCACTCAACTATAGAATAGGAACCTCACATAGAGTTTACAATGAATGCTCAACCTTGGAATGAAGCCGAAGGGGTCCTATTTATAGTTGGGGATGCCTCATAGCCTTTGGAACACTTAAGAATGAAAACTAGACATTTTGTGACTTGCAACGGATATATTTTCACTTGGTGCAACTCCACAACATCTAGAAGCACTTTTCTGCACTTTTCCGTACAATGCAATCGGTCGAGTTTTTATAAGGGTAACTCGACCGACAGAGTAAAAGACAAAGCCGATATTCAGACCATCGGTCGAGTTTGTCCTGGGGAAACTTGACCAACCAATGAAAATCGAATTGGTCTGGTACTCCATCGATCGAGTTCTGTGTAGTGTAAACTCGACTGATCAAAAGTCATTTTCAATATCCAATCAGGATCGGTCAAGTTTGCACCTCACAGAACTCGACCGATGAACAACCTAGATCAAATGAAAACAAGGACAAAGATTTTTTTTGCAAGAATTAGAAACATAAAATGCCTCCTTGCTTGCTAAAATCAATGTGCATAAATCTTGTTCTAGTTCTACTAATAGAGAAAATGATGTTGCTTCTCTTCATATTGATAGAGATTCTTATTTAACTAAAGCTCTGTGCTTAGAAAATGATCTTTTGCATGTTAGAGATAATATTAATCAATTGTCTTCTACTATTGCCTCTCTTATGCATGATAATGATAGTTTGAGATCTTCTTTGCAAAGATTCTTAGTTGGTAACAAGAGCCTTAATGATATCCTACACCATACTACTAAACAAATTGGTAGACATGGTCTAGGATATGATAGTAGTCAAAGGAATACCAAAGATAAATGACCTCCAATCTTCCATGGAGAATCCTCTAGTTCCAAGACTATGGGCACATGCAACTATTGCAATGAAATTGGTCATTATTCTACTTGTTGTCCTTTTAGGAAAGCACCAAAGAGCAATAGGACTTGGGTTGCTAAACTAACCGCTCCAGACCCAAAAATATGATTGGGGGCCATTTCATCTTTCTTCTTGTAGGTACTTGCAAATGGATTGACTTAAGCTATTGAATTGCAAATTGACTTCTCAATCCACATGAAAGAAGAAAGGTGAGATGTGTATGGGGTGACAACAAGTGGTAAAAGGAATGGTAAGAACAAAGGTAATGTTTTTCTTGCTTATAACCAATCCTAACTTGTTTTGTCAAGATGGTGTGCACTATACATATGGTTTTTGAGTCAAAAGTGGTATTTTGTGATTCTCTTCACACTCTTGCTCAAAAATTGTTTCTAATTCTTCTATAGTGCATTACCAACTTGCTTAGACATGTTTGGATATGGTTTGTATTTTTAGCATGCCTTTAAATATGTTTTTATGAAATATATGTGCATTTTTACAGTTGCTCTGTCAGTCGAGTTTGCCCTATTTGAAACTCGACCGATAGGCACCAATGGGTGTTGCCAACAGCTGTCATCGGTCAAGTTGTCAATGCACAGAACTCGACCGATAACACTGTGCACAGAATATACATTTGGCTAATTGAATGAGAATTTCCCTCTCCACTAGATTTTCTCAACTAATAGCCTTATTATTTGGTACTCTCATTTGGTACCTATATATATGCATATTGCCATGTTCTAAATTGCCTATCTTGCTTACAACTCTATCTCTCTAGTTGCTCTAAATTGGTATATCTATATCTTGCAATTACTTGCTTTGAGTTGTTTTATAGGTTTTGATGATGATCTCTTTGGATCTCTTGGTTGTGTCTAAATTGGTTCCGTTGTGCTCTAACTTGCTACATCAATCTAGGTGTATATCTTGTGTTGATACAACCTTGAGGTTCTTAGGGGTAATCATCTTACGGTAAGGATGCATATCTAGTGAGTTATATCCTTTCATGCCTCTAAAATTTCTTATCTCTTTGTTTGGAAATATCTCTACATCTACTCATAGCTTTCTTTATCTTGTGTATCTTTTGGTATCTCTTGCTATGCTCAAGATCCTACTAGTAGTCCTAACTTGTGATAACATCTACTAGTAGTTCATATACATGTAGTTCTAGTCTTGTTTATAATTGGCATCTTTGCTCATCAATATGCTATGCTTGTATCTTATCTCATACATGCTCAACCTTGTTCCTTGCATTGCATATCTACTATATTGAGTTGCTTGAATAACATTGTGGTGCAGGGTACATAGATCTACATTATATGTAGAAATTGGAGTGTTTTTGGATTTTATGCAGATTTTGCTCCAATTTTAGTTTTTGGTGCAAGACTAGTGTTTTTCATGTAGAAACAACCTTTTGAGCAAGACTCATGCTTTGCGATGAGCTCTGATGGTTTTTGATCAAACTTCGTCATCTTGAGGGTCAAAATTGTGATTTATTGTTTTTCTACAGCACCTTATCTTGCATTTTGGGGTGTTCAAGTATATGCTTTAACTTGCTTTTCTTTCTATGCTTGGACAAGCCCCTATCTGTTCTCTTCTACTCTCCTTATATATATTTGTGTTATCTCCTTTCTCTTTAACAAGTGATGTTTCTTTTTTTCTTCATTACCCCACTTTTTGAAATGACAAAGGGGGAGAAAGGTATGTCTTCTTTTGACAAAACAGGGAGAAGGCATGTCTTACATGAAGAGGAGAAGTATCTCCATGTAAGTTGGAGAAGGTATAACATATATGAGTAGAAGACATTTGTATTCTATAAATGTTATGAAATCTAACCATGCAGGAGAAATAACATCAATTGAGGGGGAGTATGAGAACTCCATGTGCATCAATTGAGGGGGAGCATATGAGCTCAGTTCTATTGAAACCCCTAGGTTTCTCCAAAGGTATGATTTTACTTAAAAGCTTTCAATACATTTATGGAATGGTTTGTCATCTTCAAAAAGGGGGAGAGTGTTGACTCAAGGTCAACTAGGTCAATTTTGACTCACGTCTAAATTGACTAAACCCATGTTTTGATGATGACTAACCATTCCACATATTGGTGTCTAATGTCTCTACTTGAGTGATTTTAGATTAGGTATAGACACACTCCAATTGCCCTAACTTGCGCATATCAAATTGGAGAAAAGACAAGTAAAAGTCAATACAAGTGCACATTTTTGTAATATGATGTAAATCCATTAGAGTCATGTTGTAAATCACTTGTAATGATTGTATTACTTGTAATTAAGCTTAGAAAAAATCAGGAGCACTTAGATCGAATGTTTAAGCTCTCAAAAGCCATTTTCCAAAATCTTGTCAAAGGTGTATACAACCACTAAGAGTTCCTTCTCGATAGTTGCATAGTTCCTTTGAGCATTGTCAAGGTTCATTGATTCATAGTATATGACATAATGTTTCTTTTATATACATTGGCCCAAAACAACGCCAATAGTGTAGTCACTGGCGTCGCACATGATTTCAAATGGGTGCTTCCAATCTGGAGCCTGAATGATAGCGGTCAATGTAAGGGCATTCTTAAGATTGTTGAAACTCTTGATGCATTCTTTTTCAAAGTGGAAGTTGGAATCCTTTAGGAGTAAATTCACCATTGGCTTGTCTATCTTAGAGAAGTACTTTATACACCTTATGTAAAAACTTGCATGAACAAGAAAAGCACAGACCACTCTTACATTGGTTGGGAGACCGAGTTTAACGATCGCTTCTATCTTTGCCTTGTCTATTTCAATCCCCCGATTGTTGACCCCACCTTCATTTTAGCCTTATTCATTCTCTTTAGCTCTTACTTCTCTTGTCTTTCAACTTCTTCTCTTTTTTCAAGTGTGACTTCATGTTCTTGTAGATTTCCAATGAGCTCTTCAATAGGAATATCCTTAAGAGACCTTGCTTCTTCAATGGAAGTCACCTTGGGCTCCCACCTCTTGGGAATAGTTCTAAGGATCTTTGAGTTGATCTCTCCACTAGACATAGGATGACCTAGAATGGCAAGACCATTCACAATGGTGTTTAGCCTTGAGTACATGTTGTCTATCCTCTCCTCCTTTCCCATCTTGAAGTTCTCAAGCAGCCCTTTGAGCATGCAGACTTTGCTTTCCTTCACTTGATATGTCCCTTCATAAGTGATGCATAGCTTTCTCCATACCTCATAGGCTGTTTCACATGAAGAAATCCGGTTGAACTCGGTGGGGGTCATGGAGGCATAGAGGATGTGCATGGCTCTAGCATTCAAGGTAGCTTTATTCAAAGTAGCTTCATTCAAAGTAGCTTCATCCCATTCTTCAATCTTTGTCTTTGGTAGCATGTATGGGTTGTTCACCATTTGCCACATCTCAAGACTTGATCCTTGGATTTAGAATTGAAGCCTTCTTCTCCAATAGAGGAAATTGCTCCCATTAAAGATTGGTAGGCTGATCAAGTATCTCCCTCCTTGGTAGTCACCCATCTTCTCATACTTGTTGAAGTAAGCTTGGAGAAGACCAGCTCTGATAGCAATTGTTGGATCCAAGATGGGTGATTAGATGCTATAGAGGGTGGTGAATAGAGTTGAATGCACTTAAACAAAATTCATTAGACCTTCAAGATATATCACAAGATAAGGTTACTAAATAGGAAATTTGTGTGCAACTATAACATACATAGCAAGGATGAGAGAGATTGAACATACACAAGTAGACAAGCTATTTAGCGTGGTTCCACACTTCAAACTAGAAGTATGTCAGTCCGCTTACCTAGAGAGGTCAACCTCTAGGATTTCCTAATCATTGAATTCTTATATTCATTCATAAGACTTACAATAAATGACCAAACAATGGACTTACCTATCCAATACAAAGAGTCTTCCACTTTACCAAGGACGTACCCACTTTGCAAGTGTCTTCCGCATTTTGACTTCACCTTCACTCGGAGAAGCTTCCACCAAGGACTTACCCACTTGAGAAAGGAGTCTTCTACCTTCACCAAGGGACGCCTTCGCTTATTCTTCTTAACCTCTATTAGCTAAGAGAGAGAACCTTCATCTTCATGATTGAAATGAGATATGGGGAGGTGGTGGAAGTTAGAGCCTCACAAGATATACATGTAGGACTAGCTCTCTTACAGATTTCCTACTCACTCTAATGGATGTAGCAAGTGATTAAGCTTAGAGTGAGAGAGGAGGCTATAGGAAGCACTTAACTATAGAATAGGAACCTCACATAGTGTTTACAATGAATGCTCAACCTTGGAATGAAGCCCAAGGGGTCCTATTTATAGTTGGGGATGCCTCTTGGCTTTTGGGAACACTTGAGAATGAAAACTAGCCATTTTGTGGCTTGCAACGGATATATTTTCACTTTTTGCAACTCCACAATGGCTAGAAGCACTTTTATGCACTTTTCTGTACGGTGCAATCAGTCGAGTTTCTATAAAGGTAACTCGACCAATAGAGTAAAAGACAAAGCCGATATTCAGACCATCGGTCGAGTTTATCCTGGGGAAACTCGACCGACCAATGAAAATAGAATTGGTCTGGTACTCCATCTGTCGATTTCAGTGTAGTGTAAACTCGACCGATCAAAAGTCATTTTCAAGATCCAATCAGGATCGGTCGAGTTTGCACCTCACAGAACTTGACCGATGAACATCCGGATGTGAATTTTGGAAAATGGCTTTTGAGTGCTTAAACATTCGATCTAAGTGCTCCTGATTTTTTCTAAGCTTAATTACAAGTCATACAATCATTACAAGTGATTTACAACATGATTCTAATGGATTTACATCATATTACAAAAATGTGCACTTGTATTGACTTTGACTTGTCTTTTCTCCAATTTGATATGTGCAAGTTAGGGCAATTGGAGTGTGTCTATACCTAATCTGAAATCACTCAAGTAGAGACATTAGACACAAATATGTGGAATGGTTAGTCATCATCAAAACATGGGTTTAGTCAATTTAGACGTGAGTCAAAATTGACCTATATTCCTTGAGTCAACATTCTCCCCCTTTTTGAAGATGACATACCATTCCATAAATGTATTGAAAGCTTTTAAGTAAAATCATATCTTTAGAGAAACCTAGGGATTTCAATAGGACTGAGCTCATATGCTCCCCCTCAATTGATGCACATGGAGTTCTCATACTCCCCCTCAATTGATGTTATTTCTCCCGCATGGTTAGCTTTCATAACATTTATAGAATACTAATGTCTTCTACTCATATATGTTCTACCTTCCCCCCCTTACATGGACATACTTCTCCTCTTCATGTAAGACATGCATTCTCCCCATTTTGTCAAAAGAAGACATACCTTTCTCCCCCTTTGTCATTTCAAAAAGTGGGGTTATGAAGAAAATAAGAAACATCACTTGTTAAAGAGAAAGGAGATAACACAAATATATATAAGGAGAGTAGAAGAGCACAGATAGGGGCTAGTCCAAGCATAGAAAGAAAAGCAAGTTAAAGTATATACTAGAACAACCCAAAATGCAAGATAAGGTTCTGTAGAAAAACAATAAATCATAATTTTGACCCTCAAGATGATGGATTTTGACCAAAAACCATCAGAGCTCATTGCTAAGCAATGAGTCTTGCTCAGAAGGTTGTTTCTGCATGAAAAACATTAGTCTTGTACCATACACTGAAACTGGAGCAAAATCTGCATAAAATCCAAAAATACTCCAATTTCTACATATAATGTAGATCTATGTACTCTGTATCACAATGTTATACAAGCAACTCAAGATAGTAGATATGCAATTCAAGGAACAAGCTTGAGCATGTATGAGACAAGATACAAGCATAGCATATAGATGAGCAAAGATGCCAATTATAAACAAGGCTAGAACTACATGTATATGAACTACTAGTAGATGTTATCACAAGTTAGGACTACTAGTAGGATCTAGAGCATAGAAAGAGATACCAAAAGTGTGGCAACACATCCCACTATCACACAGATAGCAAGGTGTTACGCAAAAATGTGCGGAAATCACCATAACCACATATTATAAAAAACACGGGTTAATTAAAACCGATTGCGGAAAGTTGATAAATTGAGAAACTATTACATTTAAGTCCTCATTATGCAAGAAAACAAGTTATATAAACATATACAAGTCTTGCTACGTGTCCACAGCTTAGAGGATCAGCTGTTCCATCATGAGTTCATCACATGTTTATATGTACATAAAGGCCCATATCCGGCCAGCAGCAGGATATACAAAGCATCAACAGCTATACATCATGAAACAACGTTAAAACACCTCCAAGGACCTAAGAGTATAGGGATGACTCTAGACTCTACTACAAAACAACCAAAACAGCAGCATGTCCATCTCTTGCCTTCTACTGCTCGTCCTACTGCTCGGTCGCAACTCCGTGACCACCACCACGCCTAGCTCGAACACCTAAAAAGGGTGTAAACCAGTGGGGTGAGACACACAGTCCCAGCGAGAAACATAACTCCCCACCGAAACTACAAAACCTCAGAAAGATAAAGCAACAACAGTCGATAACTGATAAGGGTATAACAAGAGCAGTTTATAAAGTAAAACTATTCATACCGTCAAGCTTACCAGATGTACGGAAGGCATATACTCAAGTATTTCTTTATGGAACGTGATTAACAAGATAAGATTTATAAGTTCTTACCACATGCCCTGAGGAACACATAAGTAACTGTGAGATGTAACAAGATTAACTACAAGCAAGGCCTCAACCAATGTTCTATGTTTTTCCTTAAGCAGTAAATACTATACGGCTAGATTACATATTCTTATGCCCTGAGGAAGTGAACCGTACCGTTCAAATCCAACCGACGGTTGTGAAACCCAGAGCCGGTGCCATACAAGGTCAATGGAAGTGCCGGACTCCACGACCTCCCACCTCATGGTCAGTGCACGAGAACCAAAGCAGGACCGCAGTCTCGTGCTTTAAGTGGCCTCAGCCACAAGGTCAGGCTACCCTCTACCTAGCCCGCCTTGATACAGGTATTGGTGCTAGTGAAACTGAGCCACGGGCCTGTTCACCATGCTCTGAGCCATGACTGCATTCATGCTCGCATATCACATATCCTGAGCCATGGGCCTGTTCATTATGCTCTTCACATACTGAGCTACGGGCCTGAATCCGAACTTTGGAGTCTACAACCGAAGTTTCACTCTTACCTCCTTACTTTAGGCTAGGAGTAACCTCACATATTCAACAATATGCGCTCCGAGTTAACCCGCAGGAGAACTCGTTTCACCATCACCAGCTCCTTACGATGATGGATCTGTGGCCAGAGCAACTACATGATATATTCCACTGTAGATAATTAGTGCATTTTATGTGGATTATAAGATTCAACCAAGTTGTATAACATGCAAACTATAACAAGAATAAATAGCATGAAACTCAATATTATACTTTTATTGTAATCAACATCATCCTGATTCATCACAAGGATCCATCATTGCATGAAACTCAGTATTATACTTTTATTGTAATCAACATCATCTAGATCCATCTCAAGGATCATCACATGCCAAGGGATCTCAATCCCTCATCACATAGTGCCACTGCCTCTCAAGGCTTACATCATCATCATGGGATAACAATTCTAGCACTCAAGTCCTCAGACCCAAAACACATCATGCACATTATCTTATTATCAAGGGTAACCATTAGGGAAATGTTACTTAAACATAATTACCTCATAGCCCTTTACCTGGCTATGCATGAAACACCTGCATGGTTAGGGTACACAATCATCAAGGATAAATAATAAGAGTTTTATTATCCTACATAGGGCAGTACTGATGATTATATATATTTTATCATTCATGCCTCCACCTGTGATCATAGATGTCGTTCATATCAATAAGCAAATCACTCCAGATGATTATAACCACAGGTATTATTCTAGCATGATACTTAGGTGTGCACTTACTATAGCAACTACCATCCAGCATAGCAAGGTTATCAAAATAATCCAAACGTGGTAGTATATAACATATCGGATTCATACGAGGAACAAGACCCTCACTAAAACGTCTACTACCCTCACCAAAAGTAGTATCAGGCAGGGTACCCACCCCATCACCCATTACTCACACGCATAACGGTTAGGCAGGCCAACATCTAACGGTCAGGCACTAAGCAAGGGTGTCGGGCATCCAGGGTATGATGGGAAACACCCTATCGTGCAGCTAGGCTCAAGGTCTATCGGGAAACGTAGCGATGGGTGACACAGAGTAACATGTGCAATGTAGTGTCAAGCACCACTGGTGACGGGAAACCAGGCGCGCAACTCAGACTAAGGAGTGTACCTTGCAACGCCACTAGCCAAGGCAAGACGACATCGAGCTATCACCTGAACCAGGCATTTCGGGCAACACACACAACCAGGTGATGCCCGACACAAGCAGGGATAACCGCCAACACCCCACTCTTCTAGGTGTAACGACCAGGGTCGCAACTTAAAACGACACCAAGGGAAACATGTCATCCAACTAGCCTACACAAGATCAGACTAAGGCATAACAAGATTTAGTGTATCAAGCAGAGCATTCAGCATAGAGTGACGCCTGACACACACAGGTTCAAGGACCAGGGTATCGCCCCCCACAAACACAACATGTCGTCCAAGGTTCTAAGTCAAGAGGTATCGGGCAACACCTTCCCCAAGATCATAACAACCATGATGCAACTCTACAAGGTCATCACTAACCTCAAACACAAGGGCACCAAACCCTAAAGGGTCAAGAAGATGGCTCACCTCTCAACTTAAATGAGAGAGGGGTCTTGCACATCTCTTATCACCAATCGGGCAACCCAAGGAACAACCCTAAACAAGGTCCACAACTACCACCAAGCTCACCCTTCAAGTCCATGGTGAGAGGAGGGTGTTGCTCAAGCTACTAGAACACAAGCTCACCTCTCAACTTAAAATAGAGAGGGGTATTGCTCATGCTACTAGAACTCAAGCTAACTCCTCTAGACCAAGGAGAGAAAGGAGTATTGCTCACCAAGAAACCCTAGATCATAGGTTCGGCCAACAAGGTGAAACTAAGCAAGGAAACCAAACTAACAACAACATCACCGATCATAAACAACAAGAACAAGAACATAGAAGGTGGTAATCTAGTTAGGGTTAGGAGTTATGCAACCCGCCTTAAGCAAGCTCCAAGCTCCAAGCACCACCAAGGAAGAAGGATACTCCAAGGAGGATCGGCCACCAAGCTTGTAAGAGAAGAGAGTGTGTCGTGCACCAAGGGAGAGGAAGAAGTAAGGAACTAAAGGGATCCTTAGCAAGGGAAAGGAAACACATATATAGAAGGGGATGGAGGAGAAACCAAAGCAAAGCAAAGCAAGGTGTCTCCCACCTAGGGACACTTGTCCATGTGCAAAAACCACCACTCTAGCATGCCCTAAACACATGTCCAAGGCCATTGCTACATGCAAGCATCAAGCACCAAGTGTCCACTAGTGGTGACACAAACGTGGTAAAAGAAGGTCAAAGGTCCATGGACGACACAACAGGATGATACACCATCACCATGGGTGACACAGCCCTGGGCGACACACTAGGCCGACACAAGCAAGCACTTGCCCGACACAAGGCACAAGGAAGCAAAGGTAACACCCAACAAGGCCTAACAAGCATCAACCAAGCCCAAAGGAACTCAAGCAACGAGCCCAAACCTTCCTCTCAACACTAGAGGAAGCAAGGAGAGGGAGGAATACCTCACAAGGTGACAAACTTGCCCACACACCCTAGACTTGGGTTATTTGCAAGTAGCCCCTCCAACTCTCAACAAAACACCAACAAACCCTAATCACCACTAAAGGTGATTAACAAGCATCAAAGCATCAAGGTTAAGCAAAGAAAATAGGGTAAACCCTAAACGGAGGTCCGGGTCCTTACAAACTAACCCCCTACAAAGGGATTTCGTCCCCGAAATCCGAAGAGAAAAGCAAGGGATACTTCCTCCTCATCTCTTCCTCAAGCTCCCACGTGGCTTCCTCAATGCCACGATGATGCCAAAGAACCTTCACAAGAACCAGGTCCTTCCTTTTCAGCTTCTTAACTCTTCTATCAAGGATCGCCACATGACCTTCCTCATAGGTCACATCTTCATCAAGCTCTACTTCAACTGGTTGTATCACTGTTCTTGAATCCGGATGACTTTTCTTCAACATACTGACATGGAACACTGGATGTAACCTGTGCAACTATGGTGGCAACTCTAACTTGTAAGCTACCTTGCCAACATGTGCTATAACTGGGTATGGCCCCATATACCTAGGTGCTAACGTACCCTTTCGGCCAAACCTCAGCACACCTTTCCATGGAGAGACTTTAAGATACACTTTGTCTCCTACCTAGAACTCCAAAGGTCATCAGCAATTGTCTGCGTAAGACTTCTGCCTGTCCTGTGCCACTTTCAACTATTGTTGTATCACCTTGATATTTTCTATCGTCTATTGTACTAACTCAGGACCCAAAAGATGATATTCACCAGACTCATACCAACACAAAGGAGATCTGCACTTCCTTCCATACAAGGCCTCATAGGGAGCCATATCAATGCTCCGCTGATAACTGTTGTTGTAGGCAAACTCTATCAAACTGAGGTGTACGTCCCAACTACCTAGGAACTGCAAAACACAAGCTCGAAGGAGATCTTCCAAAATCTGAATAGTCCTCTCAGACTGTCCATCTATCTGCGGGTGGAAGGTGGTACTGAACCTCAACTGTGTTCCCAACGCTCTGTGAAACTGTTCCCAGAAATGACTCGTGAACTGAGGACCTCTGTCAAAAACTATCATTGCTGGCACACCATGCAAACGTACTATCTCATCCACATATACCCGAGCGAGCTTCTCGGCTGTATACATTGTCTTTACTGGGATGAAATGGGAAGACTTTGTCAATCTGTCCACTATTACCCAAATGGAATCATGATTTCTAGTTGTCTTGGGTAGACCAACTAAGAAATCCATGGTTATATGATCCCATTTCCATTGCGGTATCGGCAGGGGTTGCAACGTACCTACCAGCTTTTGATGCTCAACCTTGACTTGCTAACAAACCGCACACCTCGCCACGAACTCAGCTACATCTTTCTTCAAGCTGGGCCACCAATACAAGTCCTTGAGACTATGATACATCTTGGTGACTCCTAGATGCATGACATACATTGATGTGTGTGCTTCCTCGAGCACTAACTTCCTCATGTCATCCGCATCAGGAACCACCATCCAACCACGATAGCAAACTAGTCCATCCTCGGACTCATGGAACCCATTACGCTTTTCGCTGCCGAACTCTAATCTGATCAACTGTACTGCATCATATGTTTGATGTGCATCTCTAATATGTTGTCTCAGCATAGGCTTGACTTGCATCCATGCTAAAAGTCCAGCTAATAAGGAAAATTCCATCTGCACATTCATCTGCCACAAGGAAACAAACATATCCCATCTATGGCATATTAGGGAACTCAACTGTGCCTTCTTCGAAGAGAGAGAAGAAGACTTTCGTCTAAGTGCATCAGCTACCACATTAGCCTTACCAAGATGATACTCGATGGTGCAGTCGTAATCATTGATTAACTCCATCCATCGATGATGTCGCATGTTTAACTCATGTTGCAAAAAGATGTACTTCAGATTCTTATGATCCATAAAGATTTGACACACCTCCCCATACAGATAGTGTCTCCAAATCTTTAACGCATGAACCACTACTGCCAACTCCAAATCATGAGTCAGATAGTTCTCCTCGTGTTTCTTAAGTTGTCGCAAAGCAAAAGAAACCACATGATCTTCCTGCATCAGCACACAACCAAAACCTTTCTTGGAAGCATCGCAGAAAACAACATAGCCCTTTCTAGGCTCTAGCAGGATCAACACTGGAGCACCGGTCAGCTTCTCCTTCAAACTTTGGAAAGCTTGCTGGCAACGATCATCCCAAACAAAGGGTACATCCTTTCTGGTCAACTTCATCATCGGAAACGCAATTGCACTGAAGTCTTTGATAAACCTCCGGTAGTAACCTGCTAAACCCAGGAAACTATGAACTTCTATCGGTGTCTTCGGCTGCTCCCATTCTACAATGGACTCCACCTTCTTCAGATACACTTTGACTCCTTCTGTAGATATCACATGTCCCAAGAAAGTTACTTCTTCCAACCATAACTCACACTTACTGAACTTAGCATACAGCTGATGTTGACGGAGAAGGGTCAATGCTCGTCGAAGATGTTGCTCATGCTCTTGCTTGTCCCGACTATAGATCAAGATGTCATCTATAAAGACTACAACAAATTGATCTAGGAACGGATGGAACACTCTGTTCATCAAATCCATGAAAGCAGCAGGTGCATTGGTTATCCCAAACGGCATAACCACAAACTCGAAATGACCATACCTCATCCGAAAAGCTGACTTTGGTATGTCATCCACCTTAATCTTCAAATGATGATATCCAGACCGTAGATCGATCTTTGAAAATGTTGTAGCACCACGCAACTGGTCGAACAGATTGTCTATCCTCAGTAACGGGTACTTATTCTTGATCGTGACCTTGTTCAACTGTCGGTAATCTATACATAACCACATTGATCCGTCCTTCTTCTTAACAAATAACACTGGAGCACCCCAAGGCGACGTACTCGGTCGGATGAAACCTTTCTCCAACAATTCTTGCAACTGCTTCTTAAGCTTTGTCATCTCTACTGGAGCCATCCTATACGGTGTCTGTGCAACTGGCTGCATTCCTGGTACCAGATTGATCTCAAAATCAATTTCTCGGGGTGGAGGAACACCAGGAAACTCATCAGGAAACACATCGGCAAACTCTCGAACAACTGACACTTCCTTGAGACTAGGACCCTTCGCCTTGGTAGCCACAACGGTATCCACAACATGAGCTAAGAATGCCTCACATCCTTGTAGCAACTTTTCTGCCACCATAGCTGATACTAAACACGTCGGGAGAATCTTCCTATCTCCCTGGAAGATCCACTTCTCTCCATCATCATCAAACACCGCCTGCTTGGAACCACAGTCTAAAACAACCTTATACTTCTCTAAGGTATCCATCCTAAGGATAACATTGAAACCATGCATATCAAGTGGGATAAGATCCACTTGTATACGGTGTCCCGAAAAAGATAAGACACAAGGTGGACACTCTTCTCGAAGCATCGAGGAACCATCAAGAGGGGTTTCTAACAACAAGCTATCCTTCTTACAGCTAACAGGTAAATGACAGTTTTCAAGCATACTATAGGCGATAAAAGAGTGTGTAGCACCCGGGTCAACCAGAACAGATATAAAGCAAGAAGAAGACATATCAGAATGAAATAACTCCATCTGACCTATCACTACTCGTGGTTTGACTATCACCTCCGGCTGACTCATAGTATAGAATCGAGCTGTTGCTTGCTGTCCACATCTTCTACTTCCTTGAGCAGATGATCCCGCTTGCGATGCTTGACCACGTCCTCGACCTATGCTACTACTGGGTTGCTGTCTATCTGACCCCTGATGATTCTGTCTCGGCTACTGTGTCACTTCAACATATCTGTTTGGGCAATTTAACTTGAAATGCCTGGTCTGACCACACAGATGGCATACTCTATCTTCAAACTGTGGCCTAAATGGCCATGTCACTGCCACAGAAGTTGTACTATGTGCCTTTGACGGTGAAGAAACATATCTTCTTCCTTTACTCGGGGACCACTGCAATGGTGCACTGGAACCTCTCATCATAAAAGGTGCTTAAAAAATGGGCTTCTTGAAGCCACCAAACCTCTGTCCTTGAAACTGAGCAGGCCTCTTCTTAGACATGGATTCCCTTTTCTCCCTTAATGATCATTCGATCCTCCAGATAGATTCCACAAACATAGCAAACCGCTCTTGATTTTCCAACGCAGAAGCAGGGGTTGTCAGCTCAGCACTCAGACCTTTCGCAAAGCGTCTGATCCGTTCTTCATCTGTCACTGCCATGTGAGGACAAAACCTCAACAGATCCATGAACTTGGCCTCATACTCGATGATGTTCATCGCTCCTTATTGCAAGCACTCAAACTGACTAATCTTCTCATCCAGATATGTCTTCAGAAAGTATCTGTTGACGAACTCGCATCGGAAAACCTCCCAACCAATCACCTCACCAGGTCGCTTCTCTTCCTCGATGGTCCACCAGTGACCAATACTACCCTTCAGAAGGTAGACAACGTGCTTTACTTTGTCTGCTTCGGGGATGTCGAGGATCTAGAAAGCCTTCTCAAGACTTGTCAGTCACAGATCTGCATCTGCTGGATCAGCCGTTCCAGCATAATCTGAAGCTCCAACTCAGTGAAGCCGCTCAAAGGTCTTCCCAATACCCAATGTTTCACCATGGGGAGCCTGTGCTCTCGGCAAAGGCACTGGCAATCTCTCTACCGTGAGATTCATCGTAGCCATTATCTACCCCATAAGTTGTTGATAGGCCAGGTGTTCAAGAATGTCTGGGTCAGGTTGGGGGACCTCAGGAACCCGATCTTCATGTGCCTATCCAAAAGCTCCATCAACTAATGCAGCATCGCTATTCTCGGCAGCATGTTCTTCATGGTTTCCAGACATCTTGGCTTTTCTTCCACTGAGGGCAGAAGATTATTGTAAGAAAATCTGGAAAACTCACAAGAACAGACACAGCCTAGTCCTAAATCCATGTAGACTCAGCGAACCTAGAGCTCTGATACCAAAACTTGTGGTAACACATCCCACTATCACACAGACAGCGAGGTGTTACGTGAAAACGTGCAGAAATCACCATAACCATAGATTATCAAAAACACGGGTTAATTAAAACTGATTACAGAAAGCTGATAAACTAAGAAACTATTACATTTAAGTCCTCAATCTGCAAGCAAACAAGTTATATAAACATATACAAGTCTTGCTACGTGTCCACATCTTAGAGGATCAGCTGTTCCATCATGAGTTCATCTCCTATTTATATGTACCTAAAGGCCCATATCTGGCCAATAGCAGGATATACAAAGCATCAACAGCTATACATCGTGAAACAACGTTAAAACACCTCCAAGGACCTGAGAGTACAGAGATGACTCTAGAATCTACTACAAAACAACCAAAACAGCAGCATGACCATCTCTTGCCTTCTACTGCTCATCTTGCTGCTCGGCAGCAACACCGCGACCACCACCACGCCTAGCTCGAACACCTAAAAAGGGTGTAAACCAGCGGGGTGAGACACATAGTCCCAGAGAGAAACATAACTCCCCGCCGAAACTAAAAAACCTCAGAAAGATAAAGCAACAATAGCCGATAACTGATAAGGGTATAATAAGAGCAGTTTATAAAGTAAAACTATTCATACCGTCAAGCTTACCAGATGTACGGAAGGCATATACTCAAGTATTTCTTTATGGAACATGATTAACAAGATAATATTTATAAGTTCTTACCACATACCCTGAGGAACATATAAGTAACTGTGAGATGTAACAAGATTAACTACAAGCAAGGCCTCAACCAATGTTCTGTGTTTTGCCTTAAGTAGTAAATACTATACGGCTAGATTACGTATTATTATGCCCTGAGGAAGTGAACCGCACCGTTAAAATCCAACCGACAGCTGCGAAACCCGGAGTCGGTGCCATACAAGGTCAATGGAAGAGTTGGACTCCACGACCTCCCACCTCATGGTCAGTGCACGAGAACTAAAGCAGGACCACAGTCTTGTTCTTTAAGTGGCCTCAGCCACAGGGTCAGGCTACCCTATGCCTAGCCCACCTCGGTACAGGTATCGGCACTAGTGAAACTAAGCCACAGGCATGTTCACCGTGCTCTGAGCCATGAACGCATTCATGCTCCCATATCACATATCATGAGCCATGGGCATGTTCACCATGCTCTTCACATACTGATCTATGAGCCTGGATCCGCACTCTGGAGTCTACAACCGAAGTTTCACTCTTACCTCCTCACTTTAGGCTAGGAGTAACCTCACATATTCAACAATATGCGCTCCGGGTTAACTCGCAGGAGAACCCGTTTCACCATCACCAGCTCCTGACGATGATGGATCTATGGCCAGGGCAACTACATGATATATTCCACTGTAATTAATTAGTGCATTTTATGTGGATTACAAGATTCAACCAAGTTGTATAACAGGAAAACTATAACAAAAATAAACAGCATGAAACTCAGTCTTATACTTTTATTATAATCAACATCATCCTGATTCATCACAAGGATCCATCATTGCATGTTATCACTTGGCCTCTTGCCAATCATCTAGATCCATCTCAAGGATCATCACATGCCATGGGATCTCAATCCCTCATCACATAGTGCCACTGCCTCTCAAGGCTTACATCATCATCATGGGATAACAATTCCAACACTCAAGTCCTCAGACCCAAAACACATCATGCACATTATCTTATTATCAAGAGTAACCGTCAGGGAAATGTTACTTAAACATAATTACCTCATAGCCCTTTACCTGGCTATGCATGAAACACCTGCATGGTTAGGGTACACAATCATCAAGGATTAATAATAAGAGTTTTATTATCCTACATAGGGCAGTACAGATGATTATATATATTTTATCATTCATGCCTCCACCTGTGATCATAGATATCATTCATATCAATAAGCAAATCATTCCAGATGATTATAACCACAGGTATTATTCTAGCAAGATACTTAGGTGTGCACTTACTATAGAAACTACCATCTAGCATAGCAAGGTTATCAACATAATCCAAACGTGGTAGTATATAACATATCGGATTCATACGAGGAGCAAGACCCTCGCTAAAATGTCTACTACCCTCACCAAAAGTAGTATTGGGCAGGGTACCCACCCCATCGCCCATTACTCACACGCATAACGGTTAGGCAGGCCAACATCTAATGGTCAGGCACTAAGAAAGGGTGTCAGGCATCCAGGGTATGACGGGCAACACCCTATCGTGCAGCTAGGCTCAAGGTCTATCGAGAAACGCAGCGATGGGCGACACAGAGTAATAGGTGCAATGCAGTGTCGTGCACCACTGGTGACGGGCAACCAGGCGCGCAACTCAGACTAAGGAGTGTACCTTGCAACGCCACTAGCCAAGGCAAGACAATGTCAAGCTATCACCTAAACCAGGATGTCGGGCAACACACACAACCAGGTGACGCCCGACACAAGCAGGGATAACGACCAACACCCCACTCTTCTAGGTGTAATGACCAGGGTCGCAACTTCAAACGAAATCAAGGGAAACATGTCGTCCATCTAGCCTACACAAGAGCAGACTAAGGCGTAACAAGATTTAGTGTATCAGGAAAAGCATTCATCATAGAGTGACGCCCAACACACACAGGTTCAAGGACCAGGGTATCGTCCCCCACAAACACAACATGTCGTCCAAGGTTCTAGGTCAAGAGGTATCGGGAAGCACCTTCCCCAAGATCATAACAACCATGATGCAACTCCACAAGGTCGTCACTAACCTCAAACATAAGGGCACCAAACCCTAAAGGGTCAAGAAGATGGCTCACCTCTCAACTTAAACGAGAGAGGGGTCTTGCACATCTCTTACCACCAATCGGGAAACCCAAGGAACAACCCTAAACAAGGTCCACAACTACCACCAAGCTCACCCTTCAAGTCCATGGTGAGAGGAGGGTGTTGCTCAAGCTACTAGAACACAAGCTCACCTCTCAACTTAAATGAGAGAGGGGTATTTCTCATGCTACTAGAACTCAAGCTCACTCCTCTAGACCAAGGAGAGAAAGGAGTATTGCTCACCAAGAAACCCTAGTTCATAGGTTCGGCCAACAAGGTGCTACTAAGCAAGGAAAACAAACTAACAACAACATAGCCGATCATAAACAACAAGAACAAGAAGATAGAAGGTGGTAATGTAGTTAGGGTTAGGAGTTATGTAACCCGCCTTAAGCACTACTATAGAAATAGCATTCAGTGTCACTTTTCTGGGCGTCGGTTATTAAGGAAAACTGACGCCTAACATATAAGGAGTCGGTTGTTTAAGCAAACCGACGTCTATATTCGAAGACCAGCCAGACACGGGTACCGCTTTGTATTCAGCGTCGGTTGTTTATAACAAACCGACGCTTAAAGTCGCCCGCGAAATCCAAATTTTGATATAAAAAAAATAGTGTCATTTTCAGCGTCGGTTATGTAGGTATAAACCGACGCCTATGTGCGATGAAAATTTGCGCGAAAAGTGTCACTTTCAGCGTCGGTTATCCTTGTATAATCGACGTTGAAGGTGGTTCCCGCCAAACAATTTCATGAAAATATCGTCCAATTGGACGTCAATTGTTGCAAACTACCGATGCTAAAGATTTTTAGGCGTCGGTTGTTGCAAACAACCGACGCTATTTGGGAACTTTATATCCCGCGATCGCCCAACTCTTCCCCTTTCTTCTGTTCCATTGCGAGCCGATTTCCCTATTTCTCTTTGCCGCCGATTTCTTCTCCGGCGATTTCTTCTCCGGCTATTTCTTCTCCGGCGCCCCCTTCTCCGGCGCCCCCTTCTCCGCCACCACTCCTGCTACCTTCTTCTCTTCTCCACGCCCCTTCTCCGTGCCCCTTCTCCGCCGCCCTGCTGCTCCAGCGCCTGAGAACCGGCGCCTGAGAAATGCTGCTCCAGCGCCTTAGAACCAGCGCCGCCACGCCGTTGCGCCGCCGCAACCACTGGACACCTGTTGCTCGCCACCGCTGGACACCTTCTGCTACTCGCCGCCGCTCCTGCCGTCGTTGGACACCTGTTGCTCGCAGCCGCCGATTGACACCTGCTCGCTTCTCGCCGCCGCCGCTGCCGCTCATCACAGGTACCCTCTTCCTCCTCTTCTTCCACCTACGAGAGAGTAGAATGAATATGGATGTGTTTCTTTCATTAAACCCAGTTGTCGGGCAAGAGGGGCAAATGGAGGAAGCAAACAACAATACATTAGGGTTCTAATCTACCCTTTTGTCCTATATTTGATGTTTATTGTGCATATATGTTGAGTTTGGGACTTTAGTGATGGACTTTGTCCTAAGTTGCTAATTTTTATTCTAATATGAACTCTAGTCTCATCTATCTATGTTGCCTATAGTTTATAACATTGCATTGTGAATTATTGCATGTTTGAAACTATTAAATTCTTGATTTATTATTTAATAATGCTCTATAGATTAGGTACTTATCATGTCTATTAAAATCCTACCAGTATAATTATGTGATCCCAACATATTAAATTGAATTAGAATGATTTCATGAATTATAGGGTTTTAAAGTTGATAAACATGTACATGCGGAAATAGGGTTATTAAACCAATGGTTATAACATAGTATGATCTTAATCTGATTTGGATGTTCATAATAATGTAGTATGTTAAATATGATGATTAGGGATACATATAATGTCTAGTAAAGATTCCTAGACCTTTTGTTTGAAACTATTGATTTCTTGATTTATTATTTAATAATGCTCTGTTGATTAGGATTAACCATGTTTCCTGTAGTTTATAGACAATTATTATATATAAGAATGACAACACATGTAATTGTTGGCCTAGAAACCCGTCCAAGATTTACTCATTAGGAGTAAATCTTGGATAGTCCCCGGTTTGGGACTGTTCTTGAACACCTAATCTCACTTAGGATGTAAGTGTATAATGTGTATTGGGTTTTCGAGAAAATTTCGGTAGCATTTCCCTGTTTGTTCTCTAAGTACATATGTACTTAGAGAACAGCGGGGAAATGCTGCCGAAATTTTCTTGAAAACCAAATACACATTATACACTTACTAGTGAGATTAGGTGTTCAAGGATGGGATAGGTGGTACACATTTATTATATATAAGAATGACATCAAATGTGTTTGTTGGCCTAGAAACCCGTCCAAGATTGACTCATTAGGAGTAAATCTTGGATAGTCCCCGGTTTGGGACTGTTCTTGAACACCTAATCTCACTTAGGATGTAAGTGTATAATGGGTATTGGGTTTTCGAGAAAATTTCGGTAGCATTTCCCCGTTTGTTCTCTAAGTACATATGTACTTAGAGAACAGCGGGGAAATGCTGTCGAAATTTTCTTGAAAACCAAATACACATTATACACTTACTAGTGAGATTAGGTGTTCAAGGATGGGATAGGTGGTACACATTTATTATATATAAGAATGACATCAAATGTGTTTGTTGGCCTAGAAACCCGTCCAAGATTGACTCATTAGGAGTAAATCTTGGATAGTCCCCGGTTTGGGACTGTTCTTGAACACCTAATCTCACTTAGGATGTAAGTGTATAATGTGTATTGGGTTTTCGAGAAAATTTTGGTAGCATTTCCCCGTTTGTTCTCTATGTACATATGTACTTAGAGAACAGCGGGGAAATGCTGCCTAATCTTTTCCTAATATATACTTGTTTCCTAATATATACTTGTTTTCTCTGATCATAGAATGGATAGATCATGGATGTCCATTCGTAATCATTGCACCCCAGAGTTTATATCTGGTCTTGATCAGTTTATTAGATTTACCGAGGAACATAGGAAAAAACCTACAGATAGGTTCTACTGTCCATGTAGGCATTGCGGTAACAACTTGAAAGTCAACACTGGTGAGGAAATCAAAAGTCATGTCATGTGCAACGGGATTGTACAAGGCTATACAGAATGGCACTGGCATGGAGAGATTTCAAAATCGAAACCAGTAGATGTCGATAGCAGTGCTTGGGTGGAAGAAGAAATTGCCTCCGATGACGTAAATGTGAACGAACCAGTTCCAGCAGACATCGTTGATGTGATGCTGGATAGTTGTAGGGTAGAGCACACCGATCCACCTCCTATCTTTAGAAACATTGTGCATGATGCTGAGATACCGTTATACACAGGCTGTGCTAAGTTTACGAAGCTTAGCGTTGTGTTGAGATTGTATAAGTTGAAAGCTAACAATAGATGGAGTGACAAAAGCTTCACTTCATTGTTGACTTTGTTGAAAGAAATGCTTCCTGAAGGAAACGAGCTGCCAATCTCAACATACCAGGTAAAGAAAATGTTGTGCCCAATGGGAATGGAGGCCAAGAAGATACACGCATGCCCGAATGATTGTGTATTATTTCAAAAGGACTATGTAGATTTGAAAGATTGTCCAAAATGTGGTACGTCACGGTATAAATTGACGACTTCGGGGGAGTCCAAAACTGGTTCTCCTGCCAAGGTGTTGTGGTATCTACCTATAATATCACGGTTTCAATGCTTGTTTGCAAATCCGAAAGATGCGAAGAATTTGAGGTGGCATGCAGATGTTAAGAAAAATAATGATGGGATCCTGCGACATGCGTCTGATTCCCCACAGTGGAAGAAGATTGATCTATTGTACCCCAAATTCGGTGAAGAAGATAGGAATCTAAGACTTGGGCTTTGTACAGATGGGATGAATCCGTACGGGACATTGAGCAGCCAACATAGCACTTGGCCAGTCATGCTTGTTATATACAATCTTCCTCCCTGGATGTGTATGAAAAATAAGTACGTTATGTTGTCATTGTTGATATCGGGCCCTAAACAACCCGGAAATGATATCGATGTTTATCTTAAACCTTTGATTGACGACTTAAAGAAACTTTGGGCTGAAGGTGTGATGACCTATGATGCTTCAGCAAGAGAGACATTTCATTTGCACGCTATGTTGTTTTGCACTATTAATGACTTTCCAGCATATGGGAATTTGTCTGGATATAGTGTCAAAGGAGCTAAAGCGTGTCCTATATGTGAAGAAAACACTGATTCAATAAGACTAAAACATGGCGGCAAGACTGTATATCTTGGTCATCGAAGGTTTCTTTCAAAATTCCATCCGTATCGTAGGAAGCGCAAAGCATTCAATGGATGGAATGATGAACGGAGTGCACCTAAACCTATACCAGGGGATGTTGTTTATGAAAGAGTAAAAGACATTGTCAATGAATTTGGTAAGAAATCATAATGTAGTATGGCCACACGGACTTTGAAAAGATTGGCGAGAAGGGTGAACCATTCATATTGGCATCACAGGCGAAACAAATATTCTATATCGATGATCGTGCGAATGATAAATGGTCGGTTGTTCTTCATGGTAAAAGACAATTCATTGAAGATCCTATAGATGAAGAAGAGTACTATGATAAGTATGATGACTCCAGTCCATTCTCAGTTGGGTTGCCAACTCCACAAAATATTGAAGCTAATGATGACTTATATGTGCGCGGAGATCACGATGAAGGATTGTTAATTGATAAAAGATCACAATTTTAGAGACATGTATGTTTATACAAATGCTAAATGTTTGCCTTTTTCTAGTTAATACAAATGCTAAATGTTTGCCTTTTTCTAGTTAATACAAATGCTAAATATTTACCTTTTTAATGACATTTTCAGATGGCTGACCATGATGAGCATGATGTCCATGATGAGCATGAAGTCCATGATGAGCATGTTGTCCATGATGAGCATGGCGAGGATACCAATGTAAGTTCTAAAAACATATCCTGTATTTCTATAAAATTCATTATCTTCTAGTTATGTCATATATCCTATTTTTCTATATTGGGCTAATTTAGTGTGTTTATTTTTGTCAAATTTTAGGTTGATGATGTACCTGTACCCACTGAAGCACTGGAGCAACTTGATGCGCAGCACCAAACACTTAACAAGAAAAGGGGCATCACTCTGTTTAAGAAGTTATTAGCGCTAAGTGGTAGTGGATCCAAATTGGTGGTGGAGTTTGATAATGGAGGAAATGCAATTGGAGTGAACCGCAATAATTTTGTAAACTATCTTGGGTGTACCACTCGGAGCCATTGTGGTGTTAAGTATGATAATTGGCATAAAGTTCCTCAAGGGAAAAAAGACTTGATATGGAAGGATTTATGCGTGAGTTATTATTATTTGCAATTCTATTTTGTAGATTACAAATTCTATTATTTGCAATTCTATTTTGGATACTAGTTAATAACATTTCTATTTTACAGAATCTGTTTGCATTGGATGAGAAGTTGCATCGTAAAAGTGTGATGCAACGCGCTGGAAAGATGCTTAGGAATTATAGGACAAATCTAAACAGAGAATACATAAAAGAGGGTGATAAGAAGAAGAAGTCAGCCCTTAAACAATGGAACTTCTTGGACAAAGAAGATTGGGACAATTTTGTTGCTTCAAGAAAATCTGAAGAATTCAAGGTATTAGGCGTCACTCCCAATTTAATTAATATACATTGTATTCACCTATTCAAGATTAACATTTAGTGCTACTAACCAAATCATTAATGTGCATACTAACTAGGCCCTCAGTGACGCACAAAAAGCAAGGCGTGCACTGAATGTGCATGACCACACTATGGGTCCAAAAGGCTATGCAAGCGTTCGCCAAAGACTACAGGCGGAGTCTGCGGCTACTCAGTAGTCTGCTGCTACTTAGGAGTCTGCTCCTACTCAGGAGTCGGCCACACCCATGCCTCGCCATGATA
The DNA here is from genome assembly GCA_963693085.1 of Alisma plantago-aquatica. Lineage (NCBI taxonomy): Eukaryota > Viridiplantae > Streptophyta > Magnoliopsida > Alismatales > Alismataceae > Alisma > Alisma plantago-aquatica. The sequence goes on from OY856411.1 coordinate 279,451,099, forward strand.
TCTGGATAGCTGACAGGCAAAACAAGAAGGGTGAAATAAAGAAGCCTGTAACTGCTGAGGCGACTGCAAAAATGGTAAAATACAACTCTTAGAGAAATCGTTTGAATATTGATTATTTGTGGTGTTAACTTACCAATTTCTGTTTATGGTGATTAGCGGGAGCTGCACGAGCAGAGGAAACAAGGCACGTTCATCCCTCAGGGCACAAGGGATGAATTGACAGTTGCTCTGGGTAACCCAGAGCATCCTGGACGTGTTAGAGGTGCCAGCGCTGGTGTTGGCATCAAAGCATTCTTTGGGCCATCCCAGCGCAAACCCAGAGCGGGACTTTCTCAAGAAGAGGTAACCTATTCTTTTTTTAGAATGTTACTGCAAAAGGAAATTCATTAATAAGAAGCTAATGTTTCTTTTATCCATGTATAGGAGAATAAGAGAGTTGAGGATTTAGTTGCTAAGAAGGTCAACGATGTAGTTGCTGAGAAGGTCAAGGAAGAATTGCTGCGGTTGCAGGCATCTCAGGCTTCCAATCAGCCTATGGCGACCCACTCTTCTCCTGATGCACAAACTGCGAGTAATCCTGGAGACCCATCGCCTAGCACGTCTGCTGTAAGTATTGTTTATGACATTGTAGCTAGTCTTTTCAAGATGATATGTTTTCAAGATTATATGTATATATGTATAACATTCTTTACGTAAATTTTTAGGCATTGAAGCCATGCCGCTTAAGAATGCAAGACTATGTTGTTGCAGAGGCGCAGGCTTACCAGTCCCTTCCTGGGGCAACGTTTCATGGGACTCCAATGCCGCAGGGCTACATTCGTGTGAGCCCGATACATGTATTACCCGATTGGAGGGAAGTTGCATTGCCATATGCCCACCCAGATATTGATACACTTGGTGAGGCAGAAGGCGGGGTCATATTGTGGCCCAAAGCAGATGTCGTCTACACGACTGAAATTGTAAGATAAATTTACATTGATTTAGGCTGTTAATGTGTATATATGATGTCAACTGATCTGAAATTATATATACAGGTTAAAAAGAAGACACCAGGAGCACCTAGGCCTCCACCTCCACTTCCCGCATTACCAACTTGGGTTCCAACTGACCTAACATACCCGTTAGGTCCTGCTTGTAGGGGAATGGCATGTTGGCTACGGGCACATAATATACATTGCCCTATAATAGTTTCTTTAAATGCAGATTATGCAGGTCAATCATACGATAGCTCTTTATTTATACAAGATATTATTGAGTTGTTTATGTATGATTGGCTGAATACATCAATGATAGAGACATGGATAAGGTGAGATCTTGTTTATACATCCATATATGTTGTGTAAGATCCGGTGATCTGGTTTCTTATATATTAATGCATACGCCTATATGTTTTGCAGCTACTTAGTCGAAGATCATTGCAAACAATTTGCATTTGATCATGTGGGATTTTTGATTCCATCATTGATTAGTTTGGTAGCTAAAGACCCTGATAATGTTCAACAATACTGTATAGATGTTTTTACAATTTTTGGTCAGCAAAAGAAGACGATAAAAATAGCTCCATTCAATGTCAAGTAAGTTTACTTTATTTATAATTTGGACTTAAGAAAATTCCATTTTTATTTTGCATTTTGAGTTATTAATTGTTAACTTCTTACCTCTAGCAGTAGACATTGGGAGTTACTAGTTATTGTCCCCGGGACATTCACTGTTTTTTATCTAGATCTTGTGGGGAGTACATTGAACACTAAAATTGGACACGTAATGAGAATGCCATTATTGTGGTGAGAAATATTTCATTTTTATATCCGTTAACATCTTTTATTACATTACTATTTACTTATGCAACTTATTGTGTTATATTAACATGTAGGGGTTTAGATGCATTCAAAAAGGCTGGAGGAACGGTCCCAAGGAAAAAGAACCAGCCAATAAATTGGCAGAACGTACAAGTAAGTTCCCGACTCGAATATATATATTATTGATGTGAATTGTGCTTAGTTGTATTATTTTATATGTTTCAATTTATAGTGTGCTACACAAGACAATGGTTGGGCATGCGCATACTATGTGATGTGATTTATGCAGATGATTATCAAACATGCCGCATTGGACATCGATAGCATACATGAGGTATTATATATAGTCTCATTAGTTAGTATGAAATATATCAATCTTATTTTTATATTATTACTTATATATATACATCATTCTCTTTGCAGGTGTTTAAAACTGACCACACTATAGGTAAACGCTTAAAAAATATACATGCTCCATATACGATGGAAGCATTAAATGAAGTAAGAGAAGAATGGGCAAAAGCCATACAAGCAGTGGCAACTTAAGATATAATTGGGATGTTGATAGCGATAATGAATGATACTTTGTAAATGAATATTTCTGAATGTTAATACATGTATTTGAATGTTTCTATATGTGTGAATGTGAGAATTGAATTGATGTATGAATGTATGTACTTGTGTGAAATTTTCCTTGTGACTTTTGCAGGTTTGCGGCCTGTTTGTAGGCTGATATCAATGGATGTCGTAAACCTGCAGTTCAGAAAACTGAACTGCAGGTTCTCATCCTGCTGACCAGCCACAGCAGGCCTGCAAACTGATATGAAAAAAAAAATAGAAATAGGCATCGGTTATTTATAGAAAACCGTCAGCAAAGACCTACAGCGTCGTTTTTTTTCAAAAAACCAACGCCTGATGTGGCCAAAGCAGTCCTGGAAATGGCGTCGGATATTCGTATCAAACCGACGCCTATTTAATCTATAGGCGTCGGTCTTTTGGTATATAACCGACGCCAAAAGTGTTCGCACCACAGAAAATGGCGTCATCTAGGGCACTTTATGCGTCGGTTATCTACTAAAAGACCGACGCTATATTCCATATAGGCGTCGGTTGTTTAGTAAATAACCGACGCAGAAAGTGCCCTAGATGATGCCGTTTTCTGTGGCGCGAACCCTTTTGGCGTCGGTTATCTACTAAACGACCGACGCCTATAGATTAAATAGGCGTCGGTTAAAAAACTGACGCCGAAGTGTTCGACCTTTAGCGGCGCCCACATAGGCGTCGGTCGGAAACCGACGCCAAATGGGGTTAAACGACCGACGCCAAAGGCCGTTTCTGTAGTAGTGAAGCAAGCTCCAAGCTCCTAGCTCCAATCTCTAAGCACCACCAAGGAAGAAGGAGACTCCAAGGAGGATCGGCCACCAAGCTTGCAAGAGAAGATAGTGTGTCATGCACCAAGGGAGAGGAAGAACTAAGGAACTAAAGGGATCCTTAGCAAGGGAAAGGAAACACATATATAGAAGGGGATGGAGGAGAAACCAAATCAAAGCAAAGCAAGGTGTCTCCCACCTAGGGACACTTGTCCATGTGCAAAAGCCACCACTCTAGCATGCCCTAAACACATGTCCAAGGCCATTGCTACATGCAAGCATCAAGCACCAAGTGTCCACTAGTGGTGACACAAACGAGGTAAAAGAAGGTCAAAGGTCCATGGACGACACAACAGGACGATACACCATCACCATGGGTGACACAGCCCTGGGCGACACACTAGGCCGACACAAGCAAGCACTTGCCTGACACAAGGCACAAGGAAGCAAAGGTAACACCCAACAAGGCCCAACAAGCATCAACCAAGCCCAAAGGAACTCAAGCAACGAGCCCAAACCTTCCTCTCAACACTAGAGGAAGCAAGGAGAGGGAGGAACACCTCACAAGGTGACAAACTTGCCCACAAACCCTAGACTTGGGTTATTTGCAAGTAGCCCCTCAACTCTCAACAAAGCACCAACAAACCCTAATCACCATTAAAGGTGATTAACAAGCATCAAAGCATCAAGGTTAAGCCAAGAAAACAGGGTAAACCCTAAACGGAGGTCAGGGTCCTTACAAAAAGATACACAAGATAAAGCAAGCTATGAGTAGATGTAGAGATATATCCAAACAAAAAGATAAGCAATTTTAGAGGCATGAAAGGATATAACTCACTAGATATGCATCCTTACCGTAACATGATTACCCCTAAGAACCTCAAGGTTGTATCAACACAAGATATACACCTATATTAATGTAGCAAGTTAGAGCACAATAGAAGCAATTTAGACACAACCAAGAGATCCAAAGAGATCATCATCAAAACCTGCAAAACAACTCAAAACAAGTAATTGCAAGATATAGATATACCAATTTAGAGCAATTAGAGAGATAGAGTTGTAAGAAAGATAGGCAGTTTAGAACATGGCAATATGCATATATAGAGGTACCAAGTGAGAGTGCCAAATAATAAGGCTATTGGTTGAGAAAATCTAGTTGAGAGGGAAATTCTCATTCAATTAGCCAAATGTATATTCTGTGCACAGTGTTATCGGTCGAGTTCTATGCATTGACAACTCGACCAATGACAGATATTGGCAACACCCATTGGTGTCTATTTGTCGAGTTTCAAATAGGGTAAACTCGACTGACAGAGTAGGTGTCAAAATGCACATATATTTCATAAAAACATATTTAAAGGCATGATAAAAATACAAACCATATCCAAACATGTCTAAGCAAGTTTGTAATGCACTATAGAAGCATTAGAAATAGTTTTTGAGCAAGAGTGTGAAGATAATCACAAAATACCATTTTTGACTCAAAAATCATATGCATAGTGCACACCATCTTGACAAAACAAGTTAGGATTGGTTATAAGCAAGAAAAACATTACCTTTGTTCTTACTATTCCTTTTACCACTTGTTGTCACCCATACACATCTCACCTTTCTTCTTTCATCTGGATTGAGAAGTCAATTTGCAATTCAATAGCTCAAGTCAATCCATTTGCAAGTACCTACAAGAAGAAAGATGAAATGGTCCCCAATCATATTTTTGGGTCCGGAGGGGTTAGTTTAGCAAACCAAGTCCTATTGCTCTAGGGTGCTTTCCTAAAAGGACAACAAGTAGAATAATGACCAATTTCATTTCAATAGTTGCATGTGCCCATAGTCTTGGAACTAGAGGATTCTCCATGGAAGATTGGAGGTCCTTTATCTTTTTTGTTCCTTTGACTACTATCATATCCTAGACCATGTCTACCAATTTGTTTAGTAGAATGGTGTAGGATATCATTAAGGCTCTTCTTACCAACTAAGAATCTCTACAAAGAAGATCTCAAACTATCATTACCATGCATAAGAGAGGCAATAGTAGAAGACAATTGATTAATATTATCTTTAACATGCAAAAGATCATTTTCTAAGCAAAGAGCTTTAGTTAAATAAGAATCTCTATCAATATGAAGAGCAGAAACATCATTTTCTCTATTAGTAGAACTAGAAGAAGATTTATCCACATTGAATTTAGCAAGCAAGGAGGCATTTTTTGTTTCTAATTCTTGCAAAACAAAATCTTTGTCCTTGTTTTCAGATTTAAGAACATCAATATCATGCATGAGAGAATCAACATGAAGAGGTTGAGCTTCTAGAAATCTAATCTTATCAAGAAAACTAGCATTTTCAAGTTTAAGAGAATCTACTTGACTAAGACAATCATTTTTTTCATCAAGCAAGCAAGAATTAGCATGTTCAAGATCATCTAGTTCTAAATACATATTATCAACAATTCTAGTAAGCTTTTTCTTTTTCCTTTTATAAGACTTAAGAGAGGCACAAGTATCATGAACAATAGAAATCAAAGATTCTTTATCTAAAGAGTTTAGATTTACCTCACTTGAGTCTTTACTTGTTGATGCTATAAGAGGAAAATGACATTCTTGTTCATCGCTAGAGTTTGAGCTTGAGTCGGAGGAGCCACTTGAGCTTGAGTGCCATTTCTCCTTCTTCTTGTGAAGATGGGTCTTTTTGCCTTGTGGGAAATCTTCCTTGTAGTGACCCTTCTTTCCACATGTAAGGCACTGGATGGAGGAGAACTTGCCTTTGTAGAATCTACCCTTAGAGTACATGACATCTTCTTCAACTTGAGAGGATGGAGAGACTTGTTCCATGATAGATTCAATTTGAGCCTTCATTTCAGCCTTCTTCATTCTCTTTAGCTCTTTCTTCTCTTGTCTTTCAACTTCTTCTCTTTTTTCAAGTGTGACTTTATGTGCTTGTAGATTTCCAATGAGCTCTTCAATAGGAATATCCTTAACAGACCTTGCTTCTTCAATGGAAGTCACCTTGAGTTCCCACTTCTTGGGAAGAGTTCTAAGGATCTTTGAGTTGATCTCTCCACTAGACATAGGATGACCTAGAATGGCAAGACCATTCACAATGGTGTTGAGCCTTGAGTACATGTTGGCTATCCTCTCCTCCTTTCCCATCTTGAAGTTCTCAAACATCCCTTTGAGCATGTAGACTTTGCTTTCCTTCACTTGATTTGTCCCTACATAAGTGAATCATAGCTTTCTCCATATCTCATAGGCTATTTCACATGAAGAAATCTGTTTGAACTCGGTGGGGGTCATGGAGGCATAGAGGATGTGCATGGCTCTAGCATTCAAGGTAGCTTTCTTCAAAGTAGCTTCATCCCATTCTTCAATCTTTGTCTTTGGTAGCATGTATGGGTTGTTCACCATTTTCCACATCTCAAGACTTGATCCTTGGATGTAGGATTGAAGCCTTCTTATCGAATAGAGGAAATTGCTCCCATCAAAGATTGGTAGGCTGATCAAGTATCTCCCTCCTTGGTAGTCACCCATCTTCTCCTACTTGTTGAAGTATGCTTGGAGAAGACACGCTCTGATACCAATTGTTGAATCCTATATTGGTGATTAGATGCTCTAGAGGGGGGTTAATAGAGCTGAATGCACTTAAAAAAAATTCATTAGACCTTCAAGATATATCACAAGATAAGGTTGCTAAATAGGAAATTTGTGTGCAACTATAACATACATAGCAAGGATAAGAGAGATTGAACATACACAAATAGACAAGCTATTTAAATTGGTTCCACACTTCAAACTAGAAGTATGTCAGTCCACTTACCTAGAGAGGTCAACCTCTAGGATTTCCTAACCATTGCATTCTTATATTCATTCATAAGACTTACAATACATGACCAAACAAAGGACTTACCTATCCAATACAAAGAGTCTTCCACCTTACCAAGGATTTACCCACTTTGCAAGAGTCTTCCTCCTTCTTCCAAGGACTTACCTACTCTTGCACAAGTCTTCAGCCTTGCAGGATTTACCCACTCTTCTTGGATCTTCCTCCTTTTGACTTCGCCTTCACTCGGAGAAGCTTCCACCAAGGACTTACCCACTTGAGCAAGGAGTCTTCTGCCTTCACCAAGGGCTTACCCACTCTAGCTCCAAGTCTTCAGCCTTGATCTTCACCAAGGGATGCCTTCCCTTGTTCTTATTAACCTCTCTTAGCTGAGAGAGAGAACCTTCATCTTCATGATTGAAATGAGAGATGAGGAGGTGGTGGAAGTGAGAGCCTCACAAGATATACATGTAGGACTAGCTCTCTTACAGATTTCCTACTCACTCTAGTGGATGTAGGAAGTGATTAAGCTTAGAGAGAGAGAGGAGGCTGTAGGAAGCATTCAACTACAGAATAGGAACCTCACATAGAGTTTGCAATGAATGCTCAACCTTGGAATGAAGCCCAAGGGGTCCTATTTATAGCTGGGGATGGCTCTTAGCCTTTGGGAACACTTGAGAACAAAAACTAGACGTTTTGTGGCTTGCAATGGATATATTTTCACTTGTTGCAACTCCATAACGGCTAGAAGCAATTTTCTGCACTTTTTCATACAGTGCAATCAGTCGAGTTTCTATAAGGGTAACTCGACCGATAGAGTAAAACACAAAGTAGATATTCAGACCATCGTTCAAGTTTGTCCTACAGATACTCGACCAACCAATGAAAATAGAATTGGTCTGGTACTGCAGAGGTCAAGTTCTGTGTATTGTAAACTCGACCGATCAAAAGTCATTTTCAAAATCCAATCAGGATTGGTCGAGTTTGCACCTCACAGAACTCGACTGATGAACAACTTGATGTGAATTTTGGAAAATGGCTTTTGAGTGTTTAAACGTTCGATCAAAGTGCTCTTGATTTTTTATAAGCTTAATTACAAGTCATACAATCATTACAAGTGTTTTACAATATGATTCTAATGGATTTACATCATATTACAAAAACATGCACTTGTATTGACTTTGACTTGTGTTTTCTCCAATTTGATATGCGCAAGTTAGGGAAATTGGAGTGTGTCTATACCTAATCTGAAATCACTCAAGTAGAGAAATTAGACACCAATATGTGGAATGGTTAGTCATCATCAAAACATGGGTTTAGTCAATTTAGACGTGAGTCAAAATTGACCTAATTAACCTTGAGTCAACATTCTCCCCCTTTTTGAAGATGACAAACCATTCCATAAATGTATTGAAAGCTTTTAAGTAAAATCATACCTTTGGAGAAACCTAGGGGTTTCAATCGGACTGAGCTCATATGATCCCCCTCAATTGATGTGCATGGAGTTCTCATACTCCCCCTCAATTGATGTTATTTCTCATGCATGTTTAGCTTTCATAACATTTATAGAATACTAATGTCTTCTACTCATATATGTTCTACCTTCTCCCCCTTACATGGACATACTTCTCCTCTTCATGTAAGACATGCCTTCTCCCCGTTTTTTCAAAAGAGGACATACCTATCCCCCCTTTGTCATTTTAAAAAGTGGGGTTATGAAAAAAATAAGAAACATCACTTGTTAAAGAGAAAGGGGAAAACACAAATATATATAAGGAGAGTAGAGGAGCACAGATAGGGGCTTGTCCAAGCATAGAAAGAAAAGCAAGTTAAAGCATACACTTGAACAACCCAAAATGGAAGATAAGGTGCTGCAGAAAAACAATAAATCACAATTTTGACCCTCAAGATGATGGATGTTGACCAAAAACTATCAGAGCTCATTGCAAAGAAATGAGTCTTGCTCAGAAGGTTTTTTCTGCATGAAAAACACTATCCTTGCACCAAAAACTGAAACTGGAGCAAAATCTGCATAAAATCCAAAAATACTCCAATTTCTACATATAATGTAGATCTATGTACCTTGCATCACAATGTTATGCAAGAAACTCAATATAGTAGATATGCAATTCAAGGAACAAGCTTGAGCATGTATGAGACAACATACAAGAATAGCATATAGATGAGCAAAGATGCCAATTATAAACAAGGCTAGATCTACATGAATATGAACTACTAGTAGATGTTATCACAAGTTAGGACTGCTAGTAGGATCTAGAGCATAGTAAGAGATACCAAAAGATACACAAGATAAAGCAAGCTATGAGTAGATGTAGAGATATATCCAAACAAAGAGATAAGCAATTTTAGAGGCATGAAAGGATATAACTCACTAGATATGCATCCTTACCATAACATGATTACCCCTAAGAACCTTAAGGTTGTATCAACACAAGATATACAACTAGATTGATGTAGCAAGTTAGAGCACAACGGAAGTAATTTAGATACAACCAAGAGATCCAAAGAGATCATCATCAAAACCTGCAAAACAACTCAAAGCAAGTAATTGCAAGATATAGATATACCAATTTAGAGAAATTAGAGAGATAGAGTTGTAAGCAAGATAGGCAATTTAGAACATGGAAATATGCATATATAGAGGTACCAAATGAGAGTGCCAAAGAATAAGGCTATTGGTTGAGAAAATCTAGTTGAGAGGGAAATTCTCATTCAATTATCCAAATGTATATTCTGTGCACAGTGTTATCGGTTGAGTTTTGTGCATTGACAACTCGACCGATGACAGTTGTTGGCAACACCCATTGGTGCCTATCGGTCGAGTTTCAAATAGGGCAAACTCGACCGACAGAGCAGTTGTCAAAATGCACATATATTTCATAAAAACATATTTAAAGGCATGCTAAAAATACAAACCATATCCAAACATGTCTAAGCAAGTTGGTAATGCACTAAAGAAGCATTAGAAATATTTTTTGAGCAAGAGTGTGAAGAGAATCACAAAAAACCACTTTTGACTCAAAAACCATATGTATAGTGAACACCATCTTGACAAAACAAGTTAGGATTGGTTATAAGCAAGAAAAACATTACCTTTGTTCTTACCATTCCTTTTACCACTTGTTGTCACCCCATACACATCTCACATTTGTTCTTTCATGTGGATTGAGAAGTCAATTTGCAATTCAATAGCTCAAGTCAATCCATTTGCAAGTACCTACAAGAAGAAAGATGAAATGGTCCCCAATCATATTTTTGGGTCCGGAGGGGTTAGTTTAGCAACCCAAGTCCTATTTCTCTCAGGTGCTTTCCTAAAAGGACAACAAGTAGAATAATGACCAATTTCATTGCAATAGTTTCATGTTCCCATAGACTTGGAACTAGAGGATTCTCCATGGAATATTGGAGGTCCTTTATCTTTGTTGTTCCTTTGACTACTATCATATCCTAGACCATGTCTACCAATTTGTTTAGTAGTATGGTGTAGGATATCATTAAGGCTCTTCTTACCAACTAAGAATCTTTGCAAAGAAGATCTCAAACAATCATTATCATGCATAAGAGAGGCAATAGTAGAAGACAAATGATTAATATTATCTCAAACATGCAAAATATCATTTTCTAAGCAAAGAGCTTTAGTTAAATAAGAATCTCTATCAATATGAAGAGAAGCAACATCATTTTCTCTATTAGTAGAACTAGAACAAGATTTATGCACATTGATTTTAGCAAGCAAGGAGGCATTTTCTGTTTCTAATTCTTGCAAAACAAAATCTTTGTCCTTGTTTTCATATTTAAGAACATCAATATCATGCATAAGAGAATCAACATTAAGAGGTTGAGCTTCTAGAAATCTAATCTTATCAAGCAAACTAGCATTTTCAAGTTTAAGAGAATCTACTTGACTAAGACAAGCATTTTTGTCATCAAGCAAGCAAGAATTAGCATGTTCAAGATCATCTAGTTCTACATACAAATTATCAACAATTCTAGCAAGCTTTTTCTTTTTCCTTTTATAAGACTTAAGAGAGGCACAAGTATCATGAACAATAGAAATCAAAGATTCTTTATCTAAAGAGTTTAGATTTACCTCACTTGAGTCTTTACTTGTTGATGCTATAAGAGCAAAATGGCATTCTTGTTCTTCACTAGAGCTTGAGCTTGATCCTTCACTTGAATCTTCACTTGAGCTTGAGTCGGAGGAGCCACTTGAGCTTGAGTGCCATTTCTCCTTCGTCTTGGGAAGATGGGGCTTTTTGCCTTGTGGGAAATCTTCCTTGTAGTGACGCTTCTTTCCACATGTAAGGCACCAGATGGAGGAGGACTTGCCTTTGTAGAATCTACCCTTGGAGTACATGACATCTTCTTCAACTTGAGAGGATGGAGAGACTTGTTCCATGATAGCTTCAATTTGAGCCTTCATTTCAGCCTTCTTCATTCTCTTTAGCTCTTTCTTCTCTTGTCTTTCAACTTCTTCTCTTTTGTCAAGTGTGACTTAATGTGCTTTTAGATTTCCAATGAGCTCTTCAATAGGAATATCCTTAAGAGACCTTGCTTCTTCAATGGAAGTCACCTTGGGTTCCCACCTCTTGGGAATAGTTCTAAGGATCTTTCAGTTGATCTCTCCACTAGACATAGGATAACCTAGAATGGCAAGACCATTCACAATGGTGTTGAGCCTTGAGTACATGTTGGCTATCCTCTCCTCCTTTTCCATCTTGAAGTTCTCAAGCAGCCCTTTGAGCATGTAGACTTTGCTTTCCTTCACTTGATCTATCCCTTCATAAGTGATTCATAGCTTTCTCCATACCTCATAGGCTATTTCTCATGAAGAAATCTGGTTGAACTCGGTGGGGGTCATGGAGGTATAGAGGATGTGCATGGCTCTAGCATTCAAGGTAGCTTTCTTCAAAGTAGCTTCATCCCATTCTTCAATCTTTGTCTTTGGTAGCATGCATTGGCTGTTCACCATTTTCCACATCTCAAGACTTGATCCTTGGATGCAGAATTGAAGCCTTCTTCTCCAGTAGAGGAAATTCCTCCCATCAAATATTGGTAGGCTGATCAAGTATCTCCCTCCTTGTTAGTCACCCATCTTCTCCTACTTGTTTAAGTATGCTTGGAGAAGACCTGATCTGATACCAATTGTTGCATCCTAGATGGGTGATTAGATCTCTAGAGGGGGGGTGAATAGAGCTGAATGCACTTAAACAAAATTCATTAGACCTTCAAGATATATCACAAGATAAGGTTGCTAAATAGGAAATTTGTGTGCAACTAAAACATACATAGCAAGGATGAGAGAGATTGAACATACACAAGTAGACAAGCTATTTAGAGTGGTTCCACACTTCAAACTAGAAGTATGTCAGTCCACTTACCTAGAGAGGTCAACCTCTAGGATTTCCTAACCATTGCATTCTTATATTCATTCATAAGACTTACAATAATGACCAAACAAAGGACTTACCTATCCAATACAAAGAGTCTTCCACCTTACCAAGGACTTACCCACTTTGCAAGAGTCTTCTGCCTTCTTCCAAGGACTTACCTACTCTTGCACAAGTCTTCAGCCTTGCAGGAATTATCCACCCTTCTTGGATCTTCTGCCTTTTGACTTCACCTTCACTCGGAGAAGCTTCCACTAAGGACTTACCCACTTGAGCAAGGAGTCTTCTGCCTTCACCAAGGGCTTACCCACTCTAGCTCCAAGTCTTCATACTTGATCTTCACCAAGGGACGCCTTCCCTTGTTCTTATTCACCTCTCTTAGCTAAGAGAGAGAACCTTCATCTTCATGGACATACTCCCCCTCAATTGATATTATTTCTCCTGCATGGTTAGCTTTCATAACATTTATACAATACTAATGTCTTCCACTCATATATGTTCTACCTTTTCCCCCTTACATGGACATACTTCTCCTCTTTATGTAAGACATGCCTTCTCCCCATTTTGTCAAAAGAAGACATACCTTTCTACCCATTTGCCATTTTAAAAAGTGGGGTTATGAAGAAAATAAGAAACATCACTTGTTAAAAAAGAAAGGAGATAACACAAATATATAAGGAGAGTAGAAGATCACAGATAGGGGCTTGTCCAAGCATAGAAAGAAAAGCAAGTTAAAGCATATACTTGAACAACCCAAAATGCAAGATAAGGTGCTGCAGAAAAACAATAAATCACAATTTTGACCCTTAAGATGACGGATTTTGACCAAAAACCATCAGAGTTCATTGCAAAGCATTGAGTCTTGCTCAGAAGGTTGTTTCTGCATGAAAAACACTAGTCTTGCACCAAAAACTGAAACTGGAGTAAAATCTACATAAAATCCAAAAATACTCCAATTTCTACATATAATGTAGATCTATGTACCCTGCACCACAATGTTATGCAAGCAACTCAAGATAGTAGATATGCAATTCAAGGAACAAGCTTGAGCATGTATGAGACAAGATACAAGCATAGCATATAGATGAGAAAAGATGCCAATTATAAACAAGGCTATAACTACATGTATATGAACTACTAGTAGATGTTATTACAAGTTAGGACTACTAGTAGGATCTATAGCATAGAAAGAGATACTAATGGATACACAAGATAAAGCAAGCTATGAGTAGATGTAGAGATATATCCAAACAAAGAGATAAGAAATTTTAGAGGCATGAAAGGATATAACTCACTAGATATGCATCCTTACCGTAAGATGATTACCCCTAAGAACCTCAAGGTTGTATCAACACAATATATACACCTAGATTGATGTAGCAAGTTAGAGCACAACGGAAGAAATTTAGACACAACCAAGTGATCCAAAGAGATCATCATCAAAACCTGCAAAACAACTCAAAGCAAGTAATTGCAAAATATAGATATACCAATTTAGAGAAATTAGAGAGATAGAGTTGTAAGCAAGATAGGTAATTTAGAACATGGCAATATGCATATATAGAGGTACCAAATGAGAGTGCCAAAGAATAAGGCTATTGGTTGAGAAAATGTAGTTGAGAGGGAAATTTTCATTCAATTAGACAAATGTATATTCTGTGCACAGTGTTATAGATCGAGTTCTATGCATTGACAACTCGACCGATGACAGCTGTTGGAAACACCCATTGGTGCCTTTCGGTCGAGTTTCAAACAGGGCAAACTCGACCGACGGAGCAGCTATCAAAACACACATATATTTCATAAAAACATATTTAAAGGCATGCTAAAAATACAAACCATATCCAAACATGTCTAAGTAAGTTGGTAATGCACTATACAAGAATTAGAAATAGTTTTTGAGCAAGAGTGTGAAGAGAATCACAAAATACCACTTTTTACTCAAAAACCATATGTATAGTGCACACCATCTTGAAAAAACAAAGTTAGGATTGGTTATAAGCAAGAAAAACATTACCTTTATTCTTACCATTCCTTTTACCACTTGTTGTCACTCCATACACATCTCACCTTTCTTCTTTCATGTGGATTGAGAAGTCAATTTGCAATTCAATAGCTCAAGTCAATCCATTTGCAAGTACCTACAAGAAGAAAGATGAAATGGTCCCCAATCATATTTTTGGGTCCAGAGGGGTTAGTTTAGAAACCCAAGTCCTATTACTCTTGGGTGCTTTCATAAAAGGACAACAAGTAGAATAATGACCAATTTCATTGCAATAGTTGCATGTGCCCATAGTCTTGGAACTAGAGGATTCTCCATGGAAGATTGGAGGTCATTTATCTTTGTTGTTCCTTTGACTACCATCATATCCTAGACTATGTCTACCAATTTGTTTATTAGTATGGTGTAGGATATCATTAAGGCTCTTCTTACCAACTAAGAATCTTTGCAAAGAAGATCTCAAACTATCATTATAATGCATAAGAGAGGTAATAGTAGAAGACAATTGATTAATATTATCTCTAACATTCAAAAGATCATTTTCTAAGCAAAGAGATTTAGTTAAATAAGAATCTCTATCAATATGAAGAGCAGCAACATCATTTTCTCTATTAGTAGAACTAGAACAAGATTTATGCACATTGATTTTAGCAAGCAAGGAGGCATTTTCTATTTCTAATTCTTGCAAAACAAATTTTTGTACTTGTTTTCAGATTTAAGAACATCAATATCATGCATGAGAGAATCAACATTAAGCGGTTGAGCTTCTAGAAATCTAATCTTATCAAGCAAACTAGAATTTTAAAATTGAAGAGAATCTACTTGACTAAGACAAGCATTTTTGTCATTAAGCAAGCAAGAATTAGCATGTTCAAGATCATCTAGTTCTACATACAATTTATCAACAATTCTGGCAAGCTTTTTCTTTTTCCTTTTATAAGACTTAAGAGAGGCACAAGTATCATGAACTATAGAAATCAGAGATTCTTTATCTAAAGAGTTTAGATTTACCTCACTTGAGTATTTACTTGTTGATGCTATAAGAGCAAAATGGCATTCTCCTTCATCACTAGAGCTTGAGCTTGATCCTTCACTTTAATCTTCACTTGAGCTTGACTCGGAGGAGCCACTTGAGCTTGAATTCCATTTCTCCTTCTGCTTGTGAAGATGAGTCTTTTTACCTTGTGGGTAATCTTCCTTGTAGTGACCCCTCTTTCCACATGTAAGGCACCAAATGGAGGAGGACTTGCCTTTGTAGAATCTACCGTTGGAGTACATGACATCTTCTATAACTTGAGAAGATGGAGAGACTTGTTCCATGATAGCTTCAATTTGAGCCTTCATTTCAGCCTTCTTCATTCTCTTTAGCTCTTTCTTCTCTTTTCGTTCAACTTCTTCTCTTTTGTCAAGTGTTACTTCATGTGCTTGTAGATTTCCAACGAGCTCTTCAATAGGAATATCCTTAAGAGACCTTGCTTCTTCAATGGAAGTCACCTTGGGTTCCCACCTCTTGGGAAGAGTTCTAAGGATCTTTGAGTTGATATCTCCACTAGACATAGGATAACCTAGAATGGCAAGACCATTCACAATGGTGTTGAGCCTTAAGTACATTTGGCTATCCTCTCCTCCTTTCCCATCTTGAAGTTCTCAAGCAGCCCTTTGAGCATGTAGACTTTGCTTTCCTTCACTTGATATGTCCCTTCATAAGTGATGCATAGCTTTCTCCATACCTCATAGGCTGTTTCACATGAAGAAATCTTGTTGAACTCACTAGAGTTCATGGAGGCATAGAGGATGTACACTGCTCTAGCATTCAAGGTAGCTTTCTTCAAAGTAGCTTCATCCCATTCTTCAATCTTTGTCTTTGGTAGCATGTATGGGGTGTTCACCATTTGCCACATCTAAAGACTTGATCCTTGGATGTGGAATTTGTAACACCCCTGACCTGGGTTATGAACTAACCCTAGGTGTTTTGCTTAAAATTATGATAGAATCTTGTGGTTAACCCTTGATATTTCATTAAAGCTTTAGAAGAATCTATATTTTAATTTCTTCCCTTTTTGAATAATGTTGTAAGATTGTTTTGTTTAATAGAGACCTATGTGAAAATTACCCAATTAGAGGGGTTAACTTGCAAATTGCACATTTTAAGATGTTCCTATGATGATGAGACATCATAAGAATGAATATGATGTGGTGATATGGATTCCCCAAGCTTGGGCACCAAAATATAGCTTGTAGAGCAATCCTTGTACTTTAAAACCTAGTTTTGGCGTAAAGTGCAATTTACCCAAAACATAGGGTGCAACATGTAAAATATACCCTCTAGAGTACCTCTCATGCTTTTTAGCATCAAGTTGAGTAAATAAAATGAGGGGGGCACCTCATTTGAGTAACCATATAAGAAGGATAATCATTATAATTGAATAATCAAGATGTATGCAAAATGACCCTTATATATGTATGACTTAATAAAGTGTTTGGCTTCTTTTCCTCTAAACCAAGGTTGAGAGATAAGTTTGCATGTTATAAGAAGGGAGGAACTTGGCAAAGAAGTAGGAGAGGGGCATCGAGGATATAGATGTAAAAGAGAAGAAGTATTTATCATTGCCTTGGAAATATGCCCAAAAATATATAAGCAAGCTCTTTCCACAATCAAGGGATCGTTCCCTTCATTTCCTCTTCTCATCCCTTTGCTTTGGACCGACTAAGGAGGAGTTTAGGAGCATAGGAGGACGACCAAGTTGATCTAGGTAAGTTTGGTCATCTTCTAGCTCGGATTCATGGAGGAAATTCCATTACAAGGTTGGTTTGCTAGTATTCCTTACACAACTCTTGCTTCTAGCCATCTTCTCCATCCAATTCTTGAAGAAAGGACCTTGGACAACCCCTGGAGCTCAAGCCACCATTAATGCTACGGATCTTGGAGCTCTAGATCAGATTCTAAGGTGGGTTTTATAACTCTAAACCCTTAAACTTTGTTATGCATCTTTCTTTCTTGCAAAAGTAGCTTGTTCTTCTTTCCCCCATCCTTCCTTGCTTTCTTGCAACTAAAACCATGAATAACAGACCTGGATCTGGAGGTAGAAGAAGGGCACATGAATACCAATGTTACTTTAGCAAATGGTCTTGCACCCTTGGCCAAACGGTTTGCAAAACAGTTTGGGGGTTTGCAAAACCGTTTGAGGGGCAAATGGTTTAACAAGGTCGGTTGGATAAAACGGTCTCCAAGACTGTTTGGTTGAGTTGACCAAGGGTTTACCGTTTGGGATTCCTGTTCATAATTATGTTGGTTGATAACCCTCCAAAATTTAGGGATTAACTCAAAAGGAATCGTGAGTTGAAGGCAAATCAATTAGGTAAATCTAATTGGATTAAGTGCTGATTTTCAACCTAATTAACTTGACCTTTTTGGGAAAACGGTTTCAAAACCGTTTGAGTGCGTTGACCAAGCGTTGACCGTTTGAGATTACTTTTCCTACTATGTTGGTTAATAACTCACCAAATTTTATGGGTTAACTTCCAAGGAATAGAGAGTTGAAGGCTAATCAATTAGATAAACCTAATTGGATTAAGTGCTGATTTTCAACCTGATTAACTTGACCTTTTTGGAAAAACGGTTTCAAAACCATTTGAGTGCGTTGACCAAGCGTTGACCGTTTGATATTACTGTTCCTAATTATGTTGGTTAATAACTCACCAAATTTTGAGGGGTTAATTCTCAAGGAATCATGAGTTGAAGGCTAATCAATTGGGCAAACCCTTATTGAAATTAGTGCTGAAATTCCAATGAGTTAATTTGAGATTTTGGGTTGATTAGCCCAAACGGTCTCAAGACTGTTTGGGGATCACCCAAACGGTCTCAAGACCGTTTGGGGGTCACACAAGACCGTTTGGAGGTCTAGGGTGAAGTATGTATATGTGTTTGAAGATCCAAAGATGTGGTAAGAACCCTAATCGGCTAAATACTGATTTTGCAAGTGAATGAGATGATGTTTTGGGTTGATTGGCCCAAACAGTTTCAAAACCATTTGGGGATCACCCAAACGGTCTCAAGACCGTTTGGGGATCAGCCAAGACCGTTTGAATGTCTGGGGTTAAGTATAGTTGACCAATTGAAGATCCAAAGGTACCAAATCATATTACAATTAAGTGTTGATTTGTTGATCAACTCGATAGACCAATCCTTGATAGAATTTCACTAGAATCCAAGGGTTGGATGAGCCAAATGGTCTCAAGACCGTTTGGAGGTCACCCAAGACTGTTTGGAGGTCTAGGGGTGAGTATGGTTAAGCAATTGATGATCCAATGTTATTAAGTTAAAGTGTAATCAATTGTTGTTTTGGTGATCAATCCAATGATCCAAACCTTAATTGGTTGAGTTGGATTTTGGTGATATGATGGGCAAACGGTCTCAAGACCGTTTGGAGGTCATCCAAACGACCTCAAGACCGTTTGGGGTCAGGTCATACCTAATTTGTATGATGGTTCTATGGTTTCTAAGTAACTAGTCTTACATTGATTAGTATTGAAGGATGATCGATTCCAACCCTAATCCAATCCATACAAACCCTAATTGGTGATCAATTGAGGATTAATTGAGGGTCACATCAGTTGAGTATTAACTTAATTGGCTCAATTGATAAATGGTTAACCATGGCATGAACGATTGAGGGGTTCAACATTGAAAACCCTAACTCAATTGGAAGTGTTAATACACTTTTTGGTCCATGCGGTTTTGAGGGTGTTTGGACCAAATGGTCTCAAGACCATTTGAGTGGTCATGCGGTTTCAAACCATTTGGAGGTTGAAAGTGCAAAACCGTTTGGGGTCTTTTAAGGTCAAGATTGCTTAATGCTTTAAAGGCTTAGATGGTTTAATGGTTGATTAATCTAAATCCTAATGATATATAAAGACATTAATGGAACAAGTAATTAGTTGATTGAAGCATGTTATGATCAATGGTGAACATTACTAAAGTACCCTTGATGGGTTTAAGTAGTCAACACCTCTTGATCAAGCAAACCCTAATGAACATTGTAGTAATAATGTGACTTATGTTATCAAGGTTGAATTGACCTAACCTAATCATAAGAGATGTAAACATCATCTAATAATAAGAGGGGAGAGAAGACTCCTAATATGAATGAGAATCAAGTAATATACTTCCAACATGTATGAATACACATAATTAGGGTATGATCCTTTACAATGGGATCATGGAAACCCTAATTATGATGATCAATGAATCTTAACCTAAGTGAAGACATGAATGGAAGTAATCTTCATACATAATGATGGTATGATCTCAATTCACTACTATGTGAATAGTAAACCCTAATCTAGGGTAATGTGATGCTATGTGAATAGTAAACCCTAATCTAGGGTAATGTGATGCTATGTGAATAGTAAACCCTAATCTAGGGTAATGCGATGCTATGTGAATAGTAAACCATAATCTAGGGTAATGTGATGCTATGTGAATAGTAAACCCTAATCTAGGGAGATGTGATGATATGAACAAGTAACCCTAATTCTGAGTTATGCTTTTAAGCATGAAACTCCATGATTGAGAAAAGAGATAGGAATCACTATTCCTAATCTAGTTAAGAGGTGGAATAACTCTTTTTGGATTAAATGAGAATCCTAACCCTAGAAACCAGCCGTGGTATTATGACACGGTCATGGTGAGTCCTTTGTTGCACGATCGTGCAAGGTAGCACGGCCGTGGTATCACTTATATAATTTGAGAAGAACCTGTATGGTGTTGTTATGATACAATATGCATGTTATTAGTAAATATTGATCATGTAGGTTTTCATTCAGAGGTGATCATATCCAGGTAAGGATTATGATATCTGATGTATTGAAATTACTTTACATGCTTCAAGTATAATGATATGCTATGTTACCTAGTGAATGGTAAATTATGAGTTCAAGTACCTAGATTCTATAATCATGATGATAAATTTAGAAAGGTACTTGATAAGTTGAGGAATTGAGATCCTAACACTTTGTGAGAAAAAGTATGGCTACAGGCCATGACTCCCCAATAATAATGTCAGACATTAGATATATGATCTAAGTCTAAAGAGAGTTAGTGTTGAAATAATGGTTTTATAGTAAATAAATGCCATACATGTTCTTCTGTTTCTTAGAAGATAAATGACATATGGGTTTATCAAAGTATAGTTGTATTGCTTTAATTGGAAGAATAGTTTAATCTGTTAAACATTGTTTTAACTACTCCCAGACAAATATAACTTCTTTGTTTACATTTATTCTCTTAAGCTGCAATAATTATGTTTCTGGAGAAGAGTTATAACTCTTTCTGGGACAATTTTATAATTGTCTCACCCCGTGGGAAACATATTTTTAGGTGGACGTGGGCGAGGAGGTAGAAATTCTTCAATAGGTGAAGGGCAGCATCAACAGTACCAGGGACAGTAGTGAAGTTTCAGGTGGAGAACTGGTTGTTATGCCACATATAGATGTAGTTAGAGTCCTATGTGTCGTCCCTGTACTCTCAGGTCCTCGGAGTAATAGTTAGTGCTTTTGAGTTTTTGGTCCAGTACCTCGAGATTTCTGTATCTTACCTTATATAGTTAACATGGTAGTTGATGATTGTAATCTCGAGATATGACCTTACAGAGATGTACTGATGGATCAGTTGTAAATAACTTATCATGTTGTTTTATGAAAAAGCTTTATCATTTAAAGATCTCTTCACAAAAAGTTTTAATTTTAGTGATTTTTGGTAATCTGTTGCTTAGTGAACGCTTCCGCATTAGTTAATCTTGTTTTCTCAAGATAGACGTCACATTTAGTGGTATCAGAGCTCTAGGTTTGATGAGTCTACAGAGACATAGGAATAAGGTTGTTGAGTCTGTTCTAAGTGTTTTCCAGATTATCTGATAGTATCTTCTGCTCTCATAGGAGAAGAAGAACTTGAAGATGTCTGGATCACATGAAGAGCATGCTGCTGAGGGTAGTACTGCTGCACCAGGAGGAGGTGCAGGAGACCAGAATAGGGAGGGGCCTGTACCTAAACAGCCCCAGATTGACCCAGATGAGATAGAAAACCCATCTCTCCATGCTTTATTCGATAAATTCTTGACAGCCATAACACACATAGCAGATAGGGTGCCACCATCTGCACCTAGGGTACCGTCCCATTAGGAAGGTTATGGAACCGGCAAGACTTTTGAGAGACTTCGCTGGGTAGGAGCCATAGACTATGCTGGTACATCTGACCCAGCAGATGCTGACCTATGGTTGACAGAGCTGGAAAAGGCATTTAGGATCCTTGATATTCCTGAAGTTGAAAAGGTAAAACATGCGGTATACCTCCTAAAAGGGAGTGCTGGTAATTGGTGGATGATAGAGGAAGATAAGAGACCAGGTGAAGAAATAGGATGGGAGGTATTCTGACGAGAATTCGTCAATAGATATTTCCCTAAGACGTATCTAGACAAGAAGATCTCTCAATTTGAGAAGATCACACAAGGACAGATGAACGTTAGTGAATATGAAGCTAAGTTCATGGAGTTGCTGCAGTTTTGTCCGCAGATGGCAGTTAGTGATGAAGAAAGAATTCGGCATTTTGAAAAGGGATTGAACACTGAACTA
Organism: Alisma plantago-aquatica; assembly: GCA_963693085.1. Classification (NCBI taxonomy): domain Eukaryota; kingdom Viridiplantae; phylum Streptophyta; class Magnoliopsida; order Alismatales; family Alismataceae; genus Alisma; species Alisma plantago-aquatica. Next base: position 279,473,129 of record OY856411.1, read on the forward strand.
GCCACCCCTGTGTCTGCCTTAGAGAACAGAGAAAGGTTTGCCACCTTTGTGGAGTCAGTAAGAAGGATAGAGAGGTCGGAAATCGAGAAACAACAGACAAGTAGTAAGAAGATGCACACCCATCCTCAAGATCAAAGGCCTGAAAGTTTTAAGAAGCCAAGATTTTCTATACCGACAGCAATATCAGGATTTCCTACCCAGACACAATGGATGTCAAGTGGAAGTAGGGATCATAGTAGTACACCAAGAAGACCCTCCGACATAGCATCAACATCAGTAACTGGATCGTATAGACACTTTGCACCTAGGATTTGTTACCAATGTAGACAACCAGGACATCTGGCAAAGGATTGTCCAGACAGGAATACAATAATGACTCAACCTCAAGGATAGAGTATGCAAGGCTCACAAGGGAGGCAATATAATAATATAGGACGTGGACAGACATCCCAGACAGGTCAGATGAAATAAGTTTTGTTTTAATATTTCATATCAGGATTCTATGTGTTAAAGATATGAAATTTGGCTATTTTTGAATTCCTTTGACTAAGTCCTAGAAGGACACAAGGGAGATAAGAACTTATATCTTACTTAGTATTCTTTAAAACAATTTATAATCTCCCTTAATTGTGTATTAAAAGATGAGATATATATGTGATACCTGAAGAATAATCTGGTATGGTAAATCATGTGTGTATAATGAAAAAAAAATGAGGAATATGATGATAAGTAAAATGCATACTACCTAATCTCAATACTTATATACCCTGGCCAGGTATATGGTTATTGTAGATAAGGCAAGTATGAAACTATTAGATTGTTATCTTTTTTATTACTCTGATCAGGTAATTATTCTGAAACAATCTAGAGAGTATGAGGTAATTAATGAGAAAAGCTAAGTGAAACTTCTAAATGAACATACTCAGTGAATCTTCTTAGTGAATACTTAGTGAATATACTTAGTGAACACACTCAGTGAATTTCCTCAGTGAACACTTAGTGAATATACTCAGTGAACTTCCTTAGTGAATACTTAGTGAATATACTCAGTGAACTTCCTCAGTGAATACTTAGTGAATATACTCAGTGAACTTCCTCAGTGAATACTTAGTGAATATACTCAGTGAACTTCCTCAGTGAATACTTAGTGAATATACTCAGTGAACTTCCTCAATGAATACTTAGTGAATATATTCAGTGAATTTCCTTAGTGAATACTTAGTGAATATACTCAGTGAACTTCCTCAGTGAATACTTAGTGAATATACTCAATGAACTTCCTCAGTGAATACTTAGTGAATATACTTAGTGAACTTCCTTAGTGAATACTTAGTGAATATACTCAGTGAACTTCCTCAGTGAATACTTAGTGAACATACTTAGTGAATTTCCTCAGTGAATACTTAGTGAATATACTCAGTAAACTTCCTCAGTGAATACTTAGTGAATATACTCAGTGAACTTCCTTAGTGAATACGTAGTGAATATACTCAGTGAATTTCCTCAGTGAATACTTAGTGAACATACTTAGTGAGCATACTTAGTGAACATACTAAGTGAATTTCCTCAGTGAATACTTAGTGAACATACTTAGTGAATATACTTAGTGAACATACTCAGTGAATTTCCTCAGTGAATACTTAGTGAATATACTCAGTGAACTTCCTCAATGAATACTTAGTGAATATACTCAGTGAACTTCCTTAGTGAATACGTAGTGAATATACTCAGTGAATTTCCTCAGTAAATACTTAGTAAGCATACTCAATGAACTCCTTCAGTGAAAGCTTTTGAGACAACATACTTAGTAAATTTACTTAGTGAAATCTTCCAAGACAAATTGCTTAGTGAATCTTCTCAGTGAATATTTCCAAATTAATTGATTAGCAAACTTTCTTAGTGAACTGTTTCAAATAAATAAAGGATTGTTGAGTGAATTATATGTGTTAAGGTATGTATGTTTCGCTTTTGGTAAACATTCTTGGATGATACTAGAAGAATGTTCTTTTATGCTTCTTCCTTTCAAAAGTATGGACACCTTATGTTAGGGGTTTATGTTTTTCATAAACATAAACAGTGATAAGAAGTAATTAATGAAAGAGACTTTGTGTGAATTACAAATCCATAATATCATCATAATTTTGAGATAATATGGGGAAACTTGAGAGCCTTACTAATCAATAATTTGTCCCTCCTTTTCTTGGGATTTCGAGGACGAAATCCTTGTTAGGGGTTTATAATTTGTAACACCCCTGACCTGGGTTATGAACTAACCCTAGGTGTTTTTCTTAAAATTATGATAGAGGCTTGTGGTTAACCCTTGATATGTCATTAAATCTTTAGAAGAATCTATATTTTCATTTCTTCCCTTTTTGAACAATGTTGTAAGATTGTTTTGTTTAATAGGGACCTATGTGCAAATTACCCAATTAGAGGGGTTAACTTGCAAATTGCACATGTTAAGATGTTCCTCTGATGATGAGACATCATAATAATGAATATGATGTGGTGATATGGATTCCCCAAGCTTGGGCACCAAAATATAGCTTGTAGAGCAATCCTTGTACTTTAAAACCTAGTTTTGGTGTAAAGTGCAATTTACCCAAAACATAGGGTGAAACATGTAAAATATACCCTCTAGAGTACCTCTCATGCTTTTTAGCATCAAGTGGAGTAAATAAAATGAGGGTGTCTCCTCATTTGAGTAACCATATAAGAAGGATAATCATTGTAATTGAATAATCAAGATGTATGCAAAATGACCCTTATATATGTATGACTTAATAACGTGTTTGGCTTCTTTTCCTCTAAACCAAGGTTGAGAGATAAGTTTTCATGTTATAATAAGGTAGGAACGTGGCAAATAAGTAGGAGAGGGGCGTGGAGGATATAGATGTAAAAGAGAAGAAGTATTTATCATTGCCTTGGAAATATGCCCAAAAATATATAAGCAAGCTCTTTCCACAATCAAGGGATCGTTCCCTTCATTTCCTCTTCTCATCCGTTTGCTTTGGACCGACTACGGAGGAGGTTGGGAGCATAGGAGGACGAACAAGTTGATCTAGGTAAGTTTGGTCATCTTCTAGCTCGGATTCATGGAGGAAATTTCATTACAAGGTTGGTTTGCTAGTATTCCTTACACAACTCTTGCTTCTAGCCATCTTCTCCATCCAATTCCTTAAGAAAGGACCTTGGACAATCCCTGGAGCTCAAGTCACCATTAAATCTACGGAGCTTGGAGCTCTAGATCAGATTCTAAGATGGGTTTTATAACTCTAAACCCTTAAACTTTGTTATGCATCTTTCTTTCTTGCAAAAGTAGCTTGTTCTTCTTTCCCCCATCCTTCCTTGCTTTTTTGCAACTAAAACCATGAAGAACAGACCTGGATCTGGAGGTAGAAGAAGGGGGTGTGAATACCAATGTTAATTTAGCAAATGGTCTTGCACCCTTTGCCAAACGGTTTGCAAAACCGTTTGGCGGTTTGCAAAACCGTTTGAGGGGCAAACGGTTTCACAAGGTCGATCGGAGCAAACGGTCTCCAAGACCGTTTGGTTGAGTTGACCAAGGGTTTACCGTTTGGGATTCCTGTTCATAATTATGTTGGTTGATAACCCTCCAAATTTGAGGGATTAACTCCAAAGGAATCGTGAGTTGAAGGCAAATAAATTAGGTAAATCTAATTGGATTAAGTGCTGATTTTCAACCTGATTAACTTGACCTTTTTGGGCAAACGGTTTCAAAACCATTTGAGTGCGTTGACCAAGCATTGACCGTTTGTTTTTATTGTTCCTAATGATATTGGTTAATAACTCACCAAAATTTATGGGTTAACTCCCAAGGAATAGAGAGTTGAAGGCTAATCAATTAGATAAACCTAATTGGATTAAGTGCTGATTTTCAACCTGATTAACTTGACCTTTTTGGGCAAACGGTTTCAAAACCATTTGAGTGCGTTGACCAAGCATTGACCGTTTGAGATTAATGTTCCTAATTATGTTGGTTAATAACTCACCATATTTGAGGGGTTAATTCTCAAGGAATCATGATTTGAAGGCTAATCAATTGGGCAAACCCTAATTGAAATTAGTGCTGAAATTCCAATGAGTTAATTTGGGATTTTGGGTTGATTAGCCCAAACGGTCTCAAGACCGTTTGGGGGTCACCCAAGACCATTTGGAGGTCTAGGGTGAAGTATGTATATATGTTTTAAGATCCAAAGATGTGGTATGAACCCTAATCGGCTAAATACTGATTTTGCAAGTGAATGAGATGATGTTTTGGGTTGATTGGCCCAAACGGTTTCAAAACCGTTTGGGGATCACCCAAATGGTCTCAAGACCATTTGAGGATTACCCAAGATCGTTTGGAGGTCTGGTGTTAAGTATAGTTGACCAATTGAAGGTCCAAAGGTACCAAATCATATTACAATTAAGTGATGATTTGTTGATCAACTCGATAGACCAATCCTTGATAGAATTTCACTAGAATCCAAGGGTTGGATGAGCTAAATGGTCTCAAGACCATTTGGAGCTCATCCAAACGGTCTCAAGACCGTTTGGAGGTCACCCAAGACTGTTTGGAGGTCTAGGGGTGAGTATGGTTAAGAAATTGATGATCCAATGTTATTAGTTAAGGTGTAATCAATTGTTGTTTTGGTGATCAATCCAATGATCCAAACCTTAATTGGTTGACTTGGATTTTGGTGATATGATGGGCAAACGGTCCCAAGACCGTTTGGAGGTCATCCAAATGACCTCAAGACCGTTTGGGGTCAGGTCATACCCAATTTGGATGATGGTTCTATGGTTTCTAAGTAACTAGTCTTACATTGATTAGTATTGAAGGATGATCGATTCCAACCTTAATCCAATCCATCCAAACCCTAATTGGTGATCAATTGAGGATTAATTGAGGGTCACATCAGTTGAGTATTAACTTAATTGGCTCAATTGATAAATGGTTAACCATGGCATGAACGATTGAGGGGTTCAACATTGAAAACCCTAACTCAATTGGAAGTGTTAATACACTTTTTGGTCCATGCGGTTTTGAGGGTGTTTGGACCAAACTGTCTCAAGACCGTTTGGTGGTCATGCAGTTTCAAACCATTTGGAGGTTGAAAGTGCAAAATCGTTTGGGGTCTTTTAAGGTCAAGATTGCTTAATGTTTTAAAGGCTTAGATGGTTTAATGGTTGATTAATCTAAATCCTAATGATATCTAAAGACATTAAGGGAACAAGTAATTAGTTGATTGAAGCATGTTATGATCAATGGTGAACATTACTAAAGTACCCTTGATGGGTTTAAGTAGTCAACACCTCTTGATCAAGCAAACCCTAATGAACATTGTAGTAATAATGTGACTTATGTTATCAAGGTTGAATTGACCTAACCTAATCATAAGATATGTAAACATCATCTAATAATAAGAGGGGAGAGAAGACTCCTAATATGAATGAGAATCAAGTAATATACTTCCAACATGTACGAATACACATAATTAGGGTATGATCCTTTACAATGGGATCATGGAAACCCTAATTATGATGATCAATGAATCTTAACCTAAGTGAAGACATGAATGGAAGTAATCTTCATACATAATGATGGTATGATCTCAATTCACTACTATGTGAATAGTAAACCCTAATCTAGGGTAATGTGATGCTATGTGAATAGTAAACCCTAATCTAGGGTAATGTGATGCTATGTGAATAGTAAACCCTAATCTAGGGTAATGTGATGCTATGTGAATAGTAAACCCTAATCTAGGGTAATGTGATGCTATGTGAATAGTAAACCCTAATCTAGGGAGATGTGATGATATGAACAAGTAACCCTAATTCTGAGTTATGATTTTAAGCATGAAACTCCATGATTGAGAAAAGAGATAAGAATCACTATTCCTAATCTAGCTAAGAGGTGGAATAACCCTTTTTGGATTAAATGAGAATCCTAACCCTAGAAACCAGTCATGGTATTATGACACGGTTGTGGTGAGTCCTTTGTTGAATGATTGTGCAAGGTAGCAAGGCTGTGGTATCACTTATATAATTTGAGAAGAACCTGTAAGGTGTTGTTATGATACAATATGCATGTTATTAGTAAATATTGATCATGTAGGTTTTCATTCAGAGGTGATCATATCCAGGTAAGGATTATGATATCTTATGTATTGAAATTACTTTACATGATTCAAGTATAATGATATGCTATGATACCTAGTGAATGGTAAATTCTGAGTTCAAGTACCTAGATTCTATAATCATGATGATAAATTTAGAAAGGTACTTGATAAGTTGAGGAATTGAGATCCTAACACTTTGTGAGAAAAAGTATGGCTACAGGCCATGACTCCCCAATAATAATGTCAGACATTAGATATATGATCTAAGTCTAAAGAGAGTTAGTGTTGAAATAATGGTTTTATAGTAAATAAATGCCATACATGTTCTTCTATTTCTTAGAAGATAAATGACATATGGGTTTATCAAAGTATAGCTGTATTGCTTTAATAGGAAGAATAGTTTAATCTGTTAAACATTGTTTTAACTACTCCCAGACAAATATAACTTCTTTGTGTACATTTATTCTCTTAAGTTGCAATAATTATGTTTCTGGCGAAGAGTTATAACTCTCGCTGGGACAATTTTATAATTGTCTCACCCCGTGGGAAACATATTTTTAGGTGGACGTGGGCAAGGAGGCAGAAATCCTTTAATAGGTGAAGGGCAGCATAAACAGTACCAGGGACAGCAGTGAAGTTTTAGGTGGAGAACTGGCTATTATGCCACATATAGATGTAGTTAGAGTCCTATGTGTCGTCTCTGTACTCTCAGGTCCTCGGAGTAATAGTTAGTGCTTTTGAGTTTTTGGTCCAGTACCTCGAGATTTCTGTATCTTGCCTTATATAGTTAACATGGTAGTTGATGATTGTAATCTCGAGATACGACCTTACAGAGATGTACTGATGGATCAGTTGTAAATAACTTATCATGTTGTTTTATGAAAAAGCTTTATCATTTAAAGATCTCTACAAAAAAGTTTTAATTTTTAGTGATTTTTGGTAATCTGCTGCTTAGTGAATGCTTTCGAATTAGTTAATCTTGTTTTCTCGATATAGACGTCACAGAATTGAATCCTTCCTCCAATACAGGAAATTTCTCCCATCAAAGATTGGTAGGCTGATCAAATATCTCCCTCGTTAGTAGTCACCCATCTTCTCCTACTTGTTGAAGTATTCTCAGAGAAGACCTACTCTGATACTAATTATTGGATCCTAGATGGGTGATTAGATGCTTTATAGGGGGGGGTGAATAGAGATGAATGCCCTTAAACAAAATTCATTAGACCTTCAAGATATATCGCAAGATAAGGTTGCTAAATAGGAAATTTGTGTGCAACTATAACATACATAGAAAGGATGAGAGAGATTGAACATACACAAGTAGAAAAGCTATTTAGAGTGGTTCCACACTTCAAACTAGAAGTATGTCAGTCCACTTACCTAGAGAGGTCAACCTCTAGGATTTCCTAACCATTGCATTCTTATATTCATTCATAAGACTTACAATACATGACCAAACAAAGGACTTACCTATCCAATACAAAGAGTCTTCCACCTTACCAAGGACTTACCCACTTTGCAAGAGTCTTCTGCCTTCTTCCAAGGACTTACCTACTCTTGCACAAGTCTTCAGCATTGCAGGAATTACCCACTCTACTTGGATCTTCTGCCCTTTAACTTTACCTTCACTCGGAGAAGCTTCCACCAAGGACTTACCCACTTGAGCAAGGAGTCTTCTGCCTTCACCAAGGGCTTACCCACTCTAGCTCCAAGTCTTCAGCCTTGATCTTCACCAAGGGACGCCTTCCCTTGTTCTTCTTCACCTCTCTTAGCTAAGAGTGAGAACCTTCATCTTCATGATTGAAATGAGAGATGGGGAGGTGGTGGAAGTGAGAGCCTCACAAGATATACATGTAGGACTAGATCTCTTACAGATTTCCTACTCACTCTAATGGATGTAGCAAGTGATTAAGTTTAGAGAGAGAGAGGAGGTTGTTGGAAGCACTCAACTATAGAATAGGAACCTCACATAGAGTTTGCAATGAATGCTCAACCTTGGAATGAAGCCCAAGCGGTCCTATTTATAGCTGGGGATGCCTCTTAGCCTTTGGGAACACTTGAGAATGAAAACTAGCCGTTTTGTGTCTTGCAACAGATATATTTTCACTTGTTGCAACTCCACAACGACTAGAAGCACTTTTCTGCACTTTTCCGTACAGTGCAATCGGTCGAGTTTCTATAAGGGTAACTCGACCGATAGAGTCAAAGACAAAGACGATATTCAGACCATCATTCGAGTTTGTCCTGGGGAAACTCGACCGACCAATGAAAATTGAATTGGTCTGGTACTCCATCGGTCGAGTTCTGTGTAGTGTAAACTCGACCGATCAAAAGTCATTTTCAAGATTCAATCAGGATCGGTCGAGTTTGCACCTCGCAGAACTCGACCGATGAACAACCTAATGTAAATTTTGGAAAATGGCTTTTGAGTGCTTAAACATTCGATCTAAGTGCTCCTGATTTATTCTAAGCTTAAATACAAGTCATACAATCATTACACGTGATTTACAACATGATTCTAATGGATTTACATCATATTACAAAAACATGCACTTGTATTGACTTTGATTTGTCTTTTCTCCAATTTGATATGCGCAAGTTAGGGCAATTGGAGTGTGTCGATACCTAATCTGAAATCACTCAAGTAGAGACATTAGAAACCAATATGTGGAATGGTTAGTCATCATCAAAACACCGGTTTAGTCAATTTAGACGTGAGTCAAAATTGACCTAATTGACCTTGAGTCAACATTCTCCCCCTTTTTGAAGATGACAAACCATTCCATAAATGTATTGAAAGCTTTTAAGTAAAATCATACCTTTGGAGAAACCTAGGGGTTTCAATAGGACTGAGCTCATATGCTCCCCCTCAATTGATGCGCATGCAGTTCTCATACTCCCCCTCAATTGATGTTATTTCTCCTGCATGGTTAGCTTTCATAACATTTATAGAATACTAATGTCTTCTACTCATATGTGTTCTACCTTCTCCTCCTTACATGGACATACTTCTCCTCTTCATGTAAGACATGCCTTCTCCCCATTTTGTCAAAAGAAGACATACCCTTCTCCCCCTTTGTCATTTTAAAAAGTGGGGTTATGAAGAAAATAAGAAACATCACTTGTTAAAGAATAAGGAGATAACACAAATATATAAGGAGAGTAGAAGAGCACAGATAGGGGCTTGTCCAAGCATAGAAAGAAAAATAAGTTAAATCATATACTTGAACAACCCAAAATGCAAGATAAGGTGCTGCAGAAAAACAATAAATTGCAATTTTGACCATTAAGATGAGGGATTTTGACCAAAAACCATCAGAGCTCATCGCAAAGCATGAGTCTTGCTCAAAAGGTTGTTTCTGCATGAAAAACACTAGTCTTGCACCAAAAACTGAAACTGGAGTAAAATCTGCATAAAATCCAAATATACTCCAATTTCTACATATAATGTAGATCTATGTACCCTGCATCACAATGTTATGCAAGCAACTCAAGATAGTAGATATGTAATTCAAGGAACAAGCTTGAGCATGTATGAGACAAGATACAAGCATAGCATATAGATGAGCAAAGATGACAATTATAAACAAGGCTAGAACTACATGTATATCAACTACTAGTAGATGTTATCACAAGTTAGGACTACTAGTAGGATATAGAGCATAGCAAGAGATACCAAAAGATACACAAGATAAAGCAAGCTATGAGTAGATGTAGAGATATTTCCAAACAAAGAGATAAGCAATTTTAGAGGCATGAAAGGATATAACTCACTAGATATGCATCCTTACCATAAGATGATTACCCCTAAGAACCTCAAGGTTGTATCAACATAAGATATACACCTAGATTGATGTAGCAAGTTAGAGCACAACGGAAGCAATTTAGACACAACCAAGAGATCCAAAGAGATCATCATCAAAACCTGCAAAACAACTCAAAGCAAGTAATTGCAAGATATATATATACAAATTTAGAGCAATTAGAGAGATAGAGTTGTAAGCAAGATAGTAAATTTAGAACATGGCAATATGCATATATAGAGGTACCAAATGAGAGTGCCAAATAATAAGGCTATTGGTTGAGAAAATCTAGTTGAGAGGGAAATTCTCATTCAATTAGCCAAATGTATATTCTGTGCATAGTGTTATCAGTCGAGTTCTGTGCATTGACAACTCGACCGATGACAGTTGTTGGCAACACCCATTGGTGCCTATAGGTCAAGTTTCAAACAGGGCAAATTCGATCGACAGAGCAACTGTCAAAACGCACATATATTTCATAAAAACATATTTAAAGGCATGCTAAAAATACAAACCATATCCAAACTTGTCTAAGCAAGTTGGTAATGCACTATAGAAGCATTAGAAACAGTTTTTTAGCAAGAGTGTGAAGAGAATCACAAAGTACCACTTTTGACTCAAAAATCATATGTATAGTGCACACCATCTTGACAAAACAAGTTAGGATTGGTTATAAGCAAGAAAAACATTACCTTTGTTCTTACCATTCCTTTTTACTACTTGTTGTCACCCCATACACATCTCACCTTTCTTCTTTCATGTGGATTGAGAAGTCAATTTGTAATTCAATAGCTCAAGTCAATCCATTTGCAAGTACCTACAAGAAGAAAGATGAAATGGTCCCCAATCATATTTTTTGGTCCGGAGGGGTTAGTTTTGAAACCCAAGTCTTATTGCTCTTGGGTGCTTTCCTAAAAGGACAACAAGTAGAATAATGACCAATTTCATTGCAATAGTTACATGTGCCCATAGTCTGGGAACTAGAGGATTCTCCATGGAAGATTGGAGGTCCTTATCTTTATTATTGCTTTGACTACTATCATATCCTAGACCATGTCTACCAATTTGTTTAGTAGTATGGTGTAGGATATCATTTATGCTCTTCTTACAAACTAAAAATCTTTGCTAAGAAGATTTCAAATTATCATTATCATGCATAAGAGAGGCAATAGTAGAAGAAAATTGATTAATATTATCTCTAACATGAAAAACATCATTTTCTAAGAAAAGAGCTTTAGTAAAATAAGAATCTCTATCAATATGAAGAGTAGCAACATCATTTTCTGTATTATTAGAACTAGAACAAGATTTATGCACATTGATTTTAGCAAGCAAGGAGGCATTTTCTGTTTCTAATTCTTGCAAAACAAAATCTTTGTCCTTGTTTTCAGATTGAAGAACATCAATATCATGAATGAGAGAATCAACATTAACAGTTTAAGCTTCTAGAAATCTAATCTTATTAAGAAAACTAGCATTTTCAAGTTTAAGAGAATCTACTTGACTAATACAAGCATTTTTGTCATCAAGCAAGCAAGAATTAGCATGTTCAAGATCAACTAGTTCTACATGCAAATTATCAACAATTCTAGCAAACTTTTTCTTTTTCCTTTTATAAGACTTAAGAGAGGCACAAGTATCATGAACAATAGAAATCAAAGATTCCTTATCTAAAGAGTTTAGATTTACGACACTTGAGTCTTTACTTGTTGATGTTATAAGAGAAAAATGGAATTCTCCTTCATCACTAGAGCTTGAGTTTGATCCTTCACATGAATCTTCACTTGAGCTTGAGTCAGAGGAGCCACTTGAGCTTGAGTGCCATTTCTCCTTCTTCTTGTGAAGATGGGTATTTTTGTCTAGTGGGCAATCTTCCTTGTAGTGACCCTTCTTTCTACATGTAAGGCATCAGATGGAGGAGGTCTTGCCTTTGTAGAATCTACCCTTGAAGTACATAACATCTTCTTCAACTTGAGAGGATGGAGAGACTTGTTCCATGATAGCTTCAATTTGAGCCTTCATTTCGGCCTTCTTCATTCTCTTTAGCTCTTTCTTCTCTTGTCTTTCAACTTCTTCTCTTTTGTCAAGTGTGACTTCATGTGCTTGTAGATTTCCAATGAGCTCTTCAATAGGAATATCCTTAAGAGACCTTACTTGTTCAATGAAAGTCACCTTGGGTTCCCACCTCTTGGGAGGAGTTCTAAGGATCTTTTAGTTGATCTCTCCACTAGACATAGGATGACCTAATATGGAAAGACCATTCACAATGGTGTTGAGCCTTGAGTACATGTTGGCTATCCTCTCCTACTTTCCCATCTTGAAATTCTCAAGCAGCCCTTTGAGCATGTAGACTTTGCTTTCCTTCACTTGATCTATCCCTTCATAAGTGATGCATAGCTTTCTCCATACCTCATAGGCTGTTTCACATTAAGAAATCTCATTGAACTCAGTGGGGGTCATGGAGGCATAGAGGATGTGCATGTCTCTAGCATTCAAGGTAGTTTTCTTCAAAGTAGCTTCATCCCATTCTTCAATCTTTGTCTTTGGTAGCATGTATGGGTTGTTCACCATTTGCAACATCTCAAGACTTGATCCTTGGATGTAGAATTGAAGCCTTGTTCTCCAATAGTGGAAATCGCTCCCATTAAAGATTGGTAGGTTGATCAAGTATCTCCCTCCTTGGTAGTCACCCATCTTCTCCTACTTGTTTAAGTATTCTTGGAGAAGACCTGCTCTGATACCAATTGTTGGATCCTAGATGGGTGATTATATGCTCTAGAGGGGGGTGAATAGAGCTGAATGCACTTAAACAAAATTCATTAGACCTTCAAGATATATCACAAGATAAGGTTGTTAAATAGGAAATTTGTGTGCAACTATAACATACATAGCAAGGATGAGAGAGATTGAACATACACAAGTAGACAAGCTATTTAGAGTGGTTCCACACTTCAAACTAGAAGTATGTTAGTCCACTTACCTAGAGAGGTCAACCTCTAGGATTTCCTAACCATTGCATTCTTATATTCATTCATAAGACTTACAATACATGACCAAACAAAGGACTTACCTAACCAATACAAAGAGTCTTCCACCTTACCAAGGACTTACCCACTTTGCAAGAGTCTTCCACCTTCTTCCAAGGACTTACCTACTCTTGCACATTAGCATTGTAGGAATTACCCACTCTTCTTGGATCTTCCTCCTTTTGACTTGACCTTCACTCAGAGAAGCTTCCACCAAGGACTTACCCACTTGAGCAAGGAGTCTTCTACCTTCACCAAGGGCTTACCCACTCTAGCTCCAAGTCTTCAGCCTTGATCTTCACCAAGGGATGCCTTTCCTTGTTCTTCTTCACCTCTCTTAGCTAAGAGAGAGAACCTTCATCTTCATGATTGAAATGAAAGATGGGGAGGTGGTGGAAGTGAGAGCCTCACAATATATACATGTAGGACTAGCTCTCTTACAGATTTCCTACTCACTCTAATGGATGTAGCAAGTGATTAAGCTTAGAGAGAGAGGAGGCTGTAGGAAGCACACAACTATAGAATTGGAACCTCACATAGAGTTTGCAATGAATGCTCAACTTTGGAATGAAGCGCAAGGAGTCCTATTTATAGCTGGGGATGCCTCTTAGCCTTTGGGATCACTTAAGAATGAAAACTAGCCATTTTGTGGCTTGCAATGGATATATTTTCACTTGTTGCAACTCCACAATGGCTAGAAGCACTTTTCTACACTTTTCTGTATAGTGAAATCGGTCGAGTTTCTATAAGGGTAAATCGACCGATAGAGTAAAAGACAAAGCCAATATTCAGACCATCGGTCGAGTTTGTACTGGGGAAACTCGACCGAACAATGAAAATCGAATTGGTCTGGTACTCCATTGGTCGAGTTCTGTGTAGTGTAAACTCGATCGATCAAAAGTCATTTTCAAGATCCAATCAAGATCGGTCGAGTTTTCACCTCACAGAACACGACCGATGAATAACCTGATGTGAATTTTGGAAAATGGATTTTGAGTGCTTAAACATTCGATCTAAGTGCTCCTAATTTTTTATAAGCTTAATTACAAGTCATACAATCATTACAAGTGATTTACAACATGATTCTAATGGATTTACATCATATTACAATAACGTGCACTTGTATTGGCTTTGACTTGTCTTTTCTCCAATTTGATATGCGCAAGTTAGGGCAATTTGAGTGTGTCTATACCTAATCTGAAATCACTCAAGTACAGACATTAGACACCAATATGTGGAATGGTTAGTCATCATCAAAACATGGGTTTAGTCAATTTAGATGTGAGTCAAAATTGACCAAATTGACCTTGAGTCAACATTCTCCCCCTTTTCGAGATGACAAACCATTCCATAAATGTATTGAAAGCTTTTAAGTGAAATCATACCTTTGGAGAAACCTAGGGGTTTCAATAGGACTGAGCTCATATGTGCCCCCTCAATTGATGCACATGGAGTTCTCATACTCCCCCTCAATTGATGTTATTTCTCCTACATGGTTAGCTTTCATAACATTTATAGAATACTAATGTTTTCTACTCATATATGTTCTACCTTCTCCCCCTTACATGGAGATACTTCTCCTCTTCATGTAATACATGCCTTCTCCCCATTTTTCAAAAGAAGACATACCTTTCTCCCCCTTTGTCATTTTAAAAAGTGGGGTTATGAAGAAAATAAGAAACATCACTTGTTAAAGAGAAAGGACATAACACAAATATATATAAGGAGAGTAGAAGAGCACAAATAGGGGATTGTCCAAGCATAGAAAGAAAAGCAAGTTAAAGCATATACTTGAACAACCCAAAATGCAAGATAAGGTGCTGCAGAAAAACAATAAATCGCAATTTTGACCCTCAAGATGACGGATTTTGACCAAAAACCATCAGAGCTCATCGCAAAGCATTGAGTCTTGCTCAAAAGGTTGTTTCTGCATGAAAAACACTAGTCTTGCACCAAAAACTGAAACTGGAGCAAAATCTGCATAAAATCCAAAAATACTCAAATTTCTACATATAATGTAGATCTATGTACCCTGCATCACAATGTTATGCAAGCAACTCAATATAGTAGATATGCAATTCAAGGAACAAGTTTGAGCATGTATGAGACAAGATACAAGCATAGCATATAGATGAGCAAAGATGCCAATTATAAACAAGGCTAGAACTACATGTATATGAACTACTAGTAGATGTTATCACAAGTTAGGACTACTAGTAGGATCTAGAGCATAGAAAGAGATACCAAAAGATACACAAGATAAAGCAGTTATGAGTAGATGTAGAGATATATCCAAACAAAGAGATAAGCAATTTTAGAGGCATGAAAGGATATAACTCACTAGATATGCATCCTTACTGTAAGATGATTACCCCTAAGAACCTCAAGGTTGTATCAACACAAGATATACACCTAGATTGATGTAGCAAGTTAGAGAACAACGGAAGCAATTTAGACACAACCAAGAGATCCAAAGAGATCATCATCAAAACTTGCAAAACAACTCAAAGCAAGTATTTGCAAGATATAGATATACCAATTTAGAGCAATTAGAGAGATAGAGTTGTAAGAAACATAGGCAATTTAGAACATGGTAATATGCATATATAGAGGTATCAAATGAGAGTGCCAAAGAATAAGGCTATTGGTTGAGAAAATCTAGTTGAGAGGGAAATTCTCATTCAATTAGCCAAATGTATATTCTATGCATAGTATTATCGGTCGTGTTTTGTGCATTGACAACTCGACCGATGATAGTTGTTGGCAACACCCATTGGTGCCTATCGGTCAAGTTCCAAACAGGGCAAACTCGACTGACAGAGCAGTTGTCAAAACGCACATATATTTAATAAAAACATATTTAAAGGCATGCTAAAAATACAAACCATATCCAAACATGTCTAAGCAAGTTGGTAATGGACTATAGAAATAGTAGAAATAGTTTTTTAGCAAGAGTGTAAAGAGAATCACAAAATACCACTTTTGACTCAAAAATAATATGTATAGTGAACACCATCTTGACAAAACAAGTTAGGATTGGTTATAAGCAAGAAAAACATTACTTTTGTTCTTACCATTCCTTTTACCACTTGTTGTCACCCCATACACATCTCACCTTTCTTTTTTCATGTGGATTGAGAAGTCAATTTGCAATTCAATAGCTCAAGTCAATCCATTTGCAAGTACCTACAAGAAGAAAGATGAAATGGTCCCCAATCATATTTTTGGGTCCGGAGGGGTTAGTTTAGCAACCCAAATCCTATTGCTCTTGGGTGCTTTCCTAAAAGGACAACAAGTAGAATAATGACCAATTTCATTGCAATATTTGCATGTGCCCATAGTCTTGGAACTAGAGGATTCTCCATGGAAGATTGGAGGTCCTTTATCTTTGTTGTTCCTTTGACTACTATCATATCCTAGACCATGTCTACCAATTTGTTTATTATTATGGTGTAGGATATCATTAAGGCTCTTCTTACCAACTAAGAATCTTTGCAGAGAAGATCTCAACCTATCATTATCATGCATAAGAGAGGCAATAGTAGAATACAATTGATTAATATTATCCCTAACATGCAAAAGATCATTTTCTAAGCAAAGATCTTGAGTTAAATAAGAATATCTATCAATATGAAGAGCAACAACATCATTTTCTCTATTAGTAGAACTAGAACAAGATTTATTCACATTGATTTTAGCAAGCAAGGAGGCATTTTCTGTTTCTAATTTTTGCAAAACAAAATCTTTGTCCTTGTTTTCAGATTTAAGAACATCAATATCATGAATGAGAGAATCAGCATTAAGAGGTTGATCTTCTAGAAATCTAATGTTATCAAGCAAACTAGCATTTTCAAGTTTAAGAGAATCTACTTGACTAAAACAAGCATTTTTATCATCAAGAAAATAAGAATTAGCATGTTCAAGATCATCTATTCTACGTGCAAATTATCAACAATTCTAGACAAGCTTTTTCTTTTTCCTTTTATAAGATTTAAGAAAGGCACAAGTATCATGAACAATAGCAATCAAAGATTCTTTATCTAAAGAGTTTAGATTTACCTCACTTGAGTCTTTACTTGTTGATGCTATAAGAGCAAAATGGCATTCTCCTTCATCACTAGAGCTTGAGCTTGATCCTTCACTTGAATCTTCACTTGAGCTTGAGTCGGAGGAGCCACTTGAGCTTGAGTGCTATTTCTCCTTCTTCTTGTGAAGATGGGTCTTTTTGCCTTATGGGCAATATTCCTTGTAGTGACCCTTCTTTCCACATGTAAGGCTCCGGATGGAGGAGGACTTGCCTTTGTAGAATCTACCCTTGGAGTACATGACATCTTCTTCAACTTGAGAGGATTGAGAGACTTGTTCCATGATAGCTTCAATTTGAGCCTTCATTTCGGCCTTATTCATTCTCTTTAGCTCTTTCTTCTCTTGTCTTTCAACTTCTTCTCTTTTGTCAAGTGTGACTTCATGTGCTTGTAGATTTCCAATGAGCTCTTCAATAGGAATATCCTTAAGAGACCTTGCTTCTTCAATAGAAGTCACCTTGGGTTCCCACCTCTTGGGAAGAGTTCTAAGGATCTTTGAGTTGATCTCTCCACTAGACATAGGATGACCTATAATGGCAAGATCATTCACAATGGTGTTGAGCCTTGAGTACATGTTGGCTGTCCTCTCCTCCTTTCCCATCTTGAAGTTCTCAAGCAGCCCTTTGATAATGTAGACTTTCCTTTCCTTCACTTGATCTATCCCTTGATAAGTGATGCATAACTTTCTCCATACCTCATAGGCTATTTCACATGAAGAAATCCGGTTGAACTTGGTGGGGGTCATGGAGGCATAGAGGATGTTCATGGCTCTAGCATTCAAGGTAGATTTCTTCAAAGTAGCTTCATCCCATTCTTAAATCTTTGTCTTTGTTAGCATGTATGGGTTGTTCACCATTTGCCACATCTCAAGACTTGATCCTTGGATGTAGAATTGAAGCCTTCTTCTCCAATAGAGGAAATTGATCCCATCAAAGATTGGTAGGCTGATCAAATATCTCCCTCCTTAGTAGTCACCTATCTTCTCCTACTTGTTGAAGTATTCTTGAAGAAGTCCTACTCTGATACCAATTGTTGGATCCTAGATTGGTGATTAGATACTCTAGAGGGGGGGTGAATAGAGCTGAATACACTTAAACAAAATTCATTAGACCTTCAAGATATATCACAAGATAAGTTTTCTAAATAGGAAATTTGTGTGCAACTATAACATACATAGAAAGGATGACAGAGATTGAACATACACAAGTATACAAGCTATTTAGAGTGGTTCCATACTTCAAACTAGAAGTATGTCAGTCCACTTACCTAGAGAGGTCAACCTATAGGATTTCCTAACCATTGCATTCTAATATTCATTCATAAGACTTACAATACATGACCAAACAAAGGACTTACCTATCCAATACAAAGAGTCTTCCACCTTACCAAGGACTTACCCACTTTGCAAGAGTCTTATGCCTTCTTCCAAGGACTTACATAATCTTGCACAAGTCTTCACCCTTGCAGGAATTACCCACTCTTATTGGATGTTCTGCCTTTTGACTTCAACTTCACTCAGAGAAGCTTCCACCAAGGACTTACCCACTAGAGCAAGGAGTCGTCTACCTTCACGAAGGGCTTACCCACTCTAGCTCCAAGTCTTTAGCCTTGATCTTCACCAAGGGACGCCTTCCCTTTTTCTTCTTCACCTCTCTTATCTAAGAGAGAGAACCTTCATCTTCATCATTAAAATGAAAGATGGGGAGGTGGTGGAAGTGAGAGCCTCACAAGATATACATGTAGGACTAGCTCTCTTATAGATTTCCTACTCACTTTAATGGATGTAGCAAGTGATTAAGCTTATAGAGAGAGAGAGGAGGCTGTAGGAAGCACTCAACTATAGAATAGGAACCTCACATAGAGTTTGCAATGAATGCTCAACTTTAGAATGAAGCCCAAGGGGTCCTATTTATAGCTGGAGATGCCTCTTAGCCTTTGGGAAAACTTTCTAATGAAAGCTAGCCATTTTGTGGCTTGCAACAGATATATTTTCACTTGTTGCAACTCCACAACGGCTAGAAGCACTTTTCTGCACATTTCCGTACAGTGCAATCGGTCGAGTTTCTATAAGGGTAACTCGACCGATAGAGTAAAAGACAAAGTTGATATTCAGACCATCGTTTGAGTTTATCTTGGGGATCGGCCAATGAAAATTGAATTGGTCTGGTACTCCATCGGTCGAGTTCTGTGTAGTGTAAACTTGATCGATCAAAAGTCATTTTCAAGATCCAATCAAGATCGGTCGAGTTTGCACCTCACAGAACTCGACCGATGAACAGCCTGATGTGAATTTTGGAAAATGGTTTTTGAGTGCTTAAACATTCGATTTAAGTGCTCCTAATTTTTTCTATGCTTAATTACAAGTCATACAACCATTACCAATGATTTACATCATATTACAAAAATATGCACTTGTATTGACTTTGACTTGTCTTTTCTCCAATTTTATATGCGCAAGTTCGGGCAATTGGAGTGTGTCTATACCTAATCTGAAATCACTCAAGTAGAGACATTAGACACCAATATGTGGAATGGTTAGTCATCATCAAAACACCAGTTTAGTCAATTTAGACGTGAGTCAAAATTGACCTAATTGACCTTGAGTCAACATTCTCCCCCTTTTTGAAGATGACAAACCATTCCATAAATTTATTGAAATCTTTTAAGTAAAATCATACCTTTGGAGAAACCTAGGGGTTTCAATAGGACTGAGCTCATATGCTCCCCCTCAATTGATGCGCATGGAGTTCTCATACTCCCCCTCAATTGATGTTATTTCTCCTGCATGGTTAGCTTTCATAATATTTATAGAATACTAATGTCTTATACTCATATATGTTATACCTTCTCCCCCTTACATGGAGATACTTCTCCTCTTAATGTAACACATGCCTTCTCCCCGTTTTATCAAATGAAGACATACCTTTCTCCCCCTTTGTCATTTTGAAAAGTGGAGTTATGAAGGTAATAAGAAAATCACTTGTTAAAGAGAAAGGAGACAACACAAATATATAAGGAGAGTATAAGAGCACATATAGGGGCTTGTCCAAGCATAGAAAGAAAAACAAGTTAAAGCATATACTTAAACAACCCAAAATGTTAGATAAGGTGTTGTAGAAAAACAATAAATCGCAATTTTGAACCTTAAGATGACAGATTTTGACCAAAAACCATCAGAGCTCATTGCATAGCAATGAGTCTTGCTCAGAAGGTTGTTTCTGCATGAAAAACACTAGTCTTGCACCAAAAACGGAAACTAGAGAAAAATCTGCATAAAATCCAAAAATACTCCAATTTCTACATATAATGTAGATCTATGTACCGTGCATCACAATGTTATGCAAACATATCAAGATAGTAGATATGCAATTCAAGGAACAAGTTTGAGCATGTATGAGACAAGATACAAGCATAGCATATAGATGAGCAAAGATGCCAATTATAAACAAGGCTAGAACTACATGTATATGAACTACTAGTAGATGTTATCACAAGTTAGGACTACTAGTAGGATCTAGAGCATAGCAAGAGATACCAAAATATACACAAGATAAAGCAAGCTATGAGTAGATGTAGAGATATATCCAAACAAAGAGATAAGTAATTTTAGAGGCATGAAAGGATATAACTCACTAGATATGCATCCTTATTGTAAGATTATTACCCCTGAGAACCTCAAGGTTGTATCAACACAAGATATACACCTAGATCGATGTAGCAAGTTAGAGCACAATGGAAGCAATTTAGACACAACCAAGAGATCCAAAGAGACCATTATCAAAACCTGCAAAACAACTCAAAGCAAGTAATTGCAAGATATAGATATACCAATTTATAGCAATTAGAGAGGTAGAGTTGTAAGCAAGATAGGAAATTTAGAACATGGCAATATGCATATAAAGAGGTACCAAATGAGAGTGCCAAAGAATAAGGCTATTGGTTGAGAAAATCTAGTTGAGAGGGAAATTCTCATTCAATTAGCCAAATGTATATTCTGTGCACAGTGTTATCGGTCGAGTTCTGTGCATTGACAACTCGACCGATGACAGCTGTTGGCAACACCCATTGGTGCCTATTGGTCGAATTTCAAATAGGGCAAACTCGACCGACAGAGCAGCTGTCAAAATGCACATATATTTCATAAAAACATATTTAAAGGCATGCTAAAAATACAAACCATATCCAAACATGTCAAACTCAAGTTGGTAATGCACTATAGAAGTATTAGAAACTGTTTTTGAGCAAGAGTGTGAAGAGAATCACAAAATACCACTTTTGACTCAAAAATTATATGTTAGTGCACACCATCTTGAGAAAACAAGTTAGGATTGGTTATAAGAAAGAAAAACATTACATTTGTTCTTACCATTCCTTTTACCACTTGTTGTCACTCGATACACATCTCACCTTTCTTCTTTCATGTAGATTGAGAAGTCAATTTGCAATTCAATAGCTAAAGTCAATCCATTTGCAAGTACCTACAAGAAGAAAGATGAAATGGTCCCCAATCATATTTTTGGGTCCGGAGGGGTTATTTTAGCAACCCAAGTCCTATTTCTCTTGGGTGTTTTCCTAAAAGGACAACAAGTAGAATAATGACCGATTTCATTGCAAAAGTTGCATGTGCCCATAGTCTTGGAACTAGAGAATTCTCCATGGTAGATTGGAGGTCCTTTATCTTTGTTGTTCCTTTGACTACTATCATATCCTAGACCATGTCTATCAATTTTTTTAGTAGTATGGTGCAGAATATCATTAAGGCTCTTCTTACCAACTAAGAATCTTTGCAAAGAAGATCTCAAACGATCATTATCATGCATAAGAGAGGCAATAGTAGAAGACAATTAATTAATATTATCTCTAACATGCAAAAGATCATTTTCTAAGCAAAGAGATTTAGTTAAATAAGAATCTCTATCAATATGAAGAGCAGCAACATTATTTTCTCTATTAGTAGATCTAGAATAAGATTTATGCACATTGATTTTAGCAAGCAAGGAGGCATTTTCTGTTTCTAATTCTTGCAAAAAAAAATCTTTGTCCTTGTTTTCAGATTTAAGAACATCAATATCATGCATGAGAGAATCAACATTAAGAGGTTGAGCTTCTAGAAATCTAATTTTATCAAGCAAGCTAGCATTTTCAAGTTTAAGAGAATCTACTTGAATAAGACAAACATTTTTGTCATCAAGCAAGCAAGAATTAGCATGTTCAAGATCATCTAGTTCTTCATGCAAATTATCAATAATTCTAGCAAATTTTTTCTTTTTCCTTTTATAAGACTTAAGAGAGGCACAAGTATCATGAACAATAACAATCAAAGTTTCTTTATCTAAAGAGTTTAGATTTACCTCACTTGAGTCTTTACTTGTTGATGCTATAAGAGAAAAATGGAATTCTCCTTCATCACTAGAGCTTGAGATTGATCCTTCACTTGAATCTTCACTTGAGCATGAGTCGGAGGAGCCACTTGAGCTTGAGTGCCATTTCTCCTTCTTCTTGTGAAGATGGGTCTTTTTGCCTTGTGGGAAATTTTCCTTGTAGTGACCCTTCTTTCCACATGTAAGGCACCAGATGGAGGAGGACTTTCCTTTGTAGAATCTACCCTTGAAGTACATGACATCTTCTTCAACTTGAGAGGATGGAGAGATTTGTTCCATGATAGCTTCAATTTGAGCCTTCATTTCAGCCTTCTTCATTCTCTTTAGCTCTTTCTTCTCTTATCTTTCAACTTCTTCTCTTTTGTCATGTGTGACTTCATGTGCTTGTAGATTTCCAATGAGCTCTTCAATAGGAATATCCTTAAGAGACCTTGATTCTTCAATGGAAGTCACTATGGGTTCCCACCTCTTGGGAAGAGTTCTAAGGATCTTTGAGTTGATCTCTCCACTAGACATAGGATGACCTAGAATGGCAAGACCATTCACAATGGTGTTGAGCCTTGAGTAAATGTTGGCTATCCTCTCCTCCTTTCCCATCTTGAAGTTCTCAAGCAACCCTTTGAGCATGTAGACTTTGCATTCCTTCACTTGATTTGTCCCTTAAGAAGTGATGCATAGCTTTCTCCATACCTCATAGGTTGTTTCACATGAAGAAATCTGGTTGAACTTGGTGGGGTCATGGAGGCATAGAGGATGTGCATGGCTCTTTCATTCAAGGTAGCTTTCTTCAAAGTAGCTTCATCCCATTCTTCAATATTTGTCTTTGGTAGCATGTATGGGCTATTCACCATTTGCCACATCTCAAAACTTGATCCTTGGATGTAGAATTGAAGCCTTCTTCTTTAATAGAGGAAATTGTTCCCATCAAAGATTGGTAGGCTGATCAAGTATCTCTCTCCTTGGTAGTCACCCATCTATTCCTACTTGTTGAAGTATGCTTGGAGAAGACCTACTCTGATACCAATTTTTGGATCCTAGATGGGTGATTAGATGCTCTAGAGGGGGGTGAATAGAGCTGAATGCACTTAAACAAAATTCATTAGATCTTTAAGATATATCACAAGATAAGGTTTCTAAATAGGAAATTTGTGTGCAACTATAACATACATAGCAATGATGAGAGAGATTGAACATACACAAGTAGACAAGCTATTTAGAGTGGTTCCACACTTCAAACTAGAAGTCTGTCAGTCCACTTACCTAGAGAGGTCAACCTCTAGGATTTCATAACCATTGCATTCTTATATTCATTCATAAGACTTACAATACATGACCAAACAAAGGACTTATCTATCCAATACAAAGAGTCTTCCACCTTACCAAGGATTTACCCACTTTGCAAGAGTCTTCCGCCTTCTTCTAAGGACTTACCTACTCTTGCACAAGTCTTCAGCCTTATAGGAATTACCCACTCTTCTTGGATCTTCCGCCTTTTGACTTCACCTTCACTCGGAGAAGCTTCCACCAAGGACTTACCCACTTGAGCAAGGAGTCTTCTTCCTTCACCAAGGGCTTACCCACTCTATCTCCAAGTCTTTAGCCTTGATCTTCACTAAGGGATGCCTTCCCTTGTTCTTCTTCACCTCTCTTAGCTAAGAGAGAGAACCTTCATCTTCATGATTGAAATGAGAGATGGGGAGGTGGTGGAAGTGAGATCCTCACAAGATATACATGTAGGACTAGCTCTCTTATAGATTTCCTACTCATTCTAATGGATGTAGCAAGTAATTAAGCTTAGAGAGAGAGAAGAGACTGTAGGAAGCACTCAACTATAGAATAGGAACCTCACATAGAGTTTGCAATGAATGCTCAACATTGGAATGAAGCCCAAGAGGTCCTATTTATAACTGGGGATGCCTCTTAGCCTTTGGGAACACTTGAGAATGAAAACTAGCCATTTTGTGACTTGCAACGGATATATTTTTAGTTGTTGCAACTCCACAATGGCTAGAAGCACTTTTCTGCACTTTTCTGTACAATGCAATCGATCAAGTTTCTATAAGGGTAACTCGACTGATAGAGTAAAAGACAAAGTCGATATTCAGACCATCGGTTGAGTTTGTCCTGGGGAAACTCGACTGACCAATGAAAATCGAATTGGTCTGGTACTCCATCGGTCGAGTTCTGTGTAGTGTAAACTTGACCGATCAAAAGTCATTTTCAAGATCCAATCAGGATCGGTCGAGTTTGCACCTCACAGAACTCGACCGATGAACAACCTGATGTGAATTTTAGAAAATGGCTTTTGCGTGCTTAAACATTCGATCTAAGTGCTCCTAATTTTTTCTAAGCTTAATTACAAGTCATACAATCATTACAAGTGATTTACAACATGATTCTAATGGATTTACATCATATTACAAAAACGTGCACTTGTATTGACTTTGACTTGTCTTTTCTCCAATTTGATATGCGCAAGTTAGGGCAATTGGAGTGTGTCTATACCCAATCTAAAATCATTCAAGTAGAGACATTAGACACCAATATAAGGAATGATTAGTCATCATCAAAACATGGGTTTAGTCAATTTAGACGTGAGTCAAAATTGACCTAATTGACCTTGAGTCAGCAATATATATCCCTATCTTTGCATGCAAGTGATCTCTTTACATCGTCTTCTTCTCTCTCATCATTAGAGCTCATCCCTTGTGATCTTGGTGGTGGAGACAAGCTCAACCTTGGATAAAGGTGGCCGAACCCTTTCATGTGTGATCTAGGGTTGGAGAAACTCTCCTTTGGTGATCCTTTAGTGTTCCTTGATCTTGATAATTGATCCATCCTTCTTGGTTTCATTTTCTTGCAACCCTGCCCCTCTTTTCTTTCTTATGGCCGAAACCATGGGTTTCCATTGTAGTGCCTCTTGAGGAACTTTCCTCCTTGTGGTTGAATCCTTGTTTTCCCATGGTGATACGTATGTTGAGATGAAGATCTCCTCTCTTCCTTTCTTTTCGGCCTAGGTTCTGTGCTCTCTTTCTTGAGTTTCCTTTGACCTAGGGTTGTCCTTCTTTCTTTAAGGTGATGCTAGCTTGGTGATGATAGCATGTTCTAGGGTTACTATTCATGGAGATCCTTGCACAATAACTTCTTTGGCTAAACTATAATCTTGTACTTGAGTATTTTGTTAAAGACAAAGGTTATATTCTTGCATCCATGTGCTAATGTTTGATTTTCTCTATCTTCTCATGGTTTCTATGTTGTTACTAGTGATGATCATAATTAGAGTTTTGGTTTTCATCTTCTTCATGTGGTTTACATCTTGATGACTCTTCAGATTCTTGATCATAAACCATATGTTTTGGTGCATGTGGTCGCTATGCCTATCTGATTTCTAGATCGCTATGTTTGAAACATGTTGTTCAATGTGGTTGTTTCATGTGGTCACTATGATATTGATTTGTTTCATGGTCTCTAAGGCCAGAGTTGTCACTAAAGATTTGATTCTGGTTTGGTCGCTAGAAACCCTAACCCCAATCTCCCTGGTCACTAGCATAGGCTAACCCTAGAAATCGCTATGCTTCTCTGATCTTACATGGTCTCTATGTTTCTTTGATCTCATGGTATCTATGTTTGAACCATGTTAATGGAGGTGATTTGTTTCAAGTGTTCGCTATGTTGATGGTTTTATGTTTGGTCGCTATGCTTTGGAAACTTAGTTGTCGCTACCTTACTCTGACCTTGGTGGTCGCTATCTTTCTCTGACCTTGGTAGTCGCTATGGTGGACATTAACCCTAACGATCACTAGGGAAACTAACCCTATTTGTCACTAGCACAACCAAATCCTAGAGGTCACTAGAGATGGTTTCAACTTGTATGGTCACTGTGTTTCCCTGATTTCATGGTCGATGGTTTATGATAATGATGTTTAATCTAACAACTTCCAAGAATGTGCGAGGTGGTGAACTGTAGGATCGAATATTAATTTCTATTGTGAAACCCTAAATTGGTTAGCTATGTTGGAACCCTAACCCTAATTTGAGCACATGGTGTTAATGATTAGCTTGCTTGAGTAATTAGTATGTTGATGAAGTACCTTCTCTTTCTCCTACTTGTTGTAACCATAATTTTTGTTGAATAAGTATCATGGCTAATGTTTGTTCGTAACACTTATGTGACACATGTATTGTGATTATGAGTTTTGATGAGTCATGGAGAGATAATGATGCTCTTACAGGGAATAATGTCAATAGTCTTATGACCTTGGTTAAGGCTTTGTGCCTAATTGAGATATTATCCTCTATGTTATGAGATAAGGGATTGATACTCCATATTTATGTTTTAATAGTGATGCCCTTGTGTATGTCATTGAAACATTATCACGTGGTGATGTGACAAGTTTATATCTTATATATTTTATATCTTCTGAATTTGGAATGTACCCTTATCTTTGTAGAATATTTTTAGGGTTTGTATGTAACTTGATTGATGCAGTTAAAAGACACCCAATTGGCTTAACTAATCAAGTGAAACCCTAATCATGTAGTGTCATGTGCCATAGATCCATCCCAGTGTCAAAACTTGTTGGATGGTGAAATGAGTCTTCCTAAGGGAAACTCAGAGCACATACTTTTGAGTATGTGAGGTGCAAGTGATTGTGTGTCCTTGTGATCTTGACCTAAATTGTTTAAGAATGGTTGCGGTCATGTCTTAGTGATTATATATGTGTGAGATGTGATTGGAGGACAATTACAGTTGTACCTCAGTGATTGGGTTTGTATATACTTCTTTCTAGTGTTGTGATTTGTACCAAGGCGGCTAGGTGTTTTCAGCTAAAGTATAAGTGGTTGTTGGAAGTTTGACTGATATGTCACTGCGTTGGAGACTCATACTGACTGAGTAGTGTCAGAGAAGATCTTGGAGTCTAGCTCTCCCTTGATCTTGTATGGAACTGATTGCAACCAAGCGATGGTCAGTTGGATTTGGGTGGTATGACTCAAATACCCATGGCTTAACAAAAAATGTAATGCAGCTGTGTAGTATATTTGTTTAGGGTTAAACATGATTCACATTAGATGTTTACCCTTTCATTGTTTCTTGTATTACTTAGTTGATTATAATGCAGTAGAGAAATCAATTGTTATACATGTCCTTCATATTCCTTCTAAATATATATAATATGATCTACTTATTCATTGTAGTTGCTTAACCTGCTTAGTCAGTGGAACCAATTTTTAAGTTATTCATTTAGCTGAATCTCCTCATCCTATTTAATAATGTCATTCCCTGCTTAAGCATAATATGTGTTTCAATTGTTGTTGGTAGAGAGTTATATCTCTCATTGGGACATGGGTCTCACCCTCATGGTTCACCACATCTTTTTAGGTGGTTGTGCACAGTGTGGTAGAGATCATGTTGTTGAGGATGAGTAGCTTGAAGATCAGTGAACAGAGACGGTTGGATAAGTTGTTGTATTGTGTAGTAGAGTCTTATGTGTTGTCCATGTACTCTTAGGTTCGAGAGGGTTGTGTTTTGTAGATGATACATATCTCGATATGTGTTGTGGTAGTATGCCTTGGTTGAGTATAAGGCTTGTACATGTGAACACTTATCTTTTGTAAAACGTTTGTGGCAGTTAGCCACTATACATATGTAAATACATGTCTTGATATGTGATATGGTACAATTTGTGGACCTTTATCTAATATATTTCCACAAATAATGGTTATATAAGATTAGTTTTAATTTATCATATATTGTGTGCTTATTTAACTATTAATTGTGTGCTTTGGTTTTGAGTTATCTTGTTGTGTGGCATCAGGTTGTCACATTACTGACCACGACAGAGCACCTATTTTACCTCTTCTTTCACGGATATAGGAGAGCACCTATCACCACCACTTCTTTAATGGACGCGGAAGAGCACTGAATCACCCTCTTATTTTACAGCCACAGAGAAGCACCAGTGAGAAGAATCCTTCTTCTCTCGAGGGGTCCTGGACAACCTTCTATCCATCAAGTAGTCCAACCGCAATACATCAACTTAGAAAGGAGATTGGAGAATGGAAAACAAGAAGTCAGCTCATAGATATCCTATATCAAGCTTATGGACCAAAACTATAATAGAATTTCCAATGATAAGTGGTGGTGTTGGGAATCTATGAGTAGGACAGGAAATAAGATCTATAGGAGTGCTTTAGCTCAGATTTCTCAAAGTATAATATGCTCAAGTGTGTCTAAGTGTCCCAAAGCCACTACTATTTATAAGAATGGTTCCCAAGTGGTTAGAGTTATTCTAAAGGGTGTTTAGGATTAGTTTAGTGGTCAACTAGATGTTAGGATAAAATTTAGATGAGTTGCAACAACTAGTTTACTTGTTAACAAAAATTCTCTGCAGAACATTCTCGGTCGACAAGTTCTTTGACTAGGATTGTCGGGGTTGAATAGTTTGTTCATCGAGCATTGTTCTGAGCACTGAATTTGTTACAATGGTCATGTGTTGGTTGAACTTCTTGGTCAACTAATACTAACGTTCTTCTATTAGTAGACCAAGTCTTTGGCCAATTGGGTTTTGGTTGACAAAAACTTTGACCGAGACTGACTTAGAACTAGATGTAGTGTAAAATTTCTTTTAGTTGTCTGACTCTTCGATCAAGTAGTGTTTTGGTCGACAACATCTTTGATTGAGCGTGTCTCAATCTGCAAGGTTCTTCGACCGAGAAAAATTGTTGTAAAGTGCTGTTTAAAAATTGTAAAGTCCTATCTAATTGATTTTTCTAATATGACCTACCAATCCTAAACACTTGGTTTTGACATATAAGTGGGTTTGGGATAGGTGAACTTCGTATATTGCTTGATTTTACATTAGTTTTAAATACTTGTATATTTTACATTACAAATGAGTACATATGAACACGAATTCAGGCATTTGATACACCTTTTCTTTGTTGAGATGTGCTTGTTTCTTGAAACACTTAGATGATATGTTAAATCTACAAATAAGAAATTGTTGTCATCATCAAAAGAGAGGATAAACTATTGTTAAATTCAGCCAACAATCTCCCCCTTTTTAAAGATGGCAAACATTTCTAATTATAAGCAAAACGTAAAAAGAAATTTGTATACCTTAGTAAGCTTCTCCTTGAGTGTATGCAAGGAATTCCCATTTGAGGGATATGGAACATATCACCCATCTCTCAAAGTAAGCATGCATCAATTGATATCAAGGAAGTGTGTCTCTTTGGCCAAGAGAGGATATGAATTATCCATCCTTGCTAAGAGAGTAAAAACATAAAACTCAAGGAATTAAATTTTGCTTTTAAATTATTTCTCCCCCTTCATAATCTCAAGAAGGTAAATAATAAACTAAGATGACCCCCAAGTTGAATACTCCCCCTTAATATGATTTTTAAAAAATGTGTCAAGTTTAGCCACAATAATGTAGTCATGAACAAGTACCTAACAAGCTCAATTTATTTATAAAAGCACACCATTACATAGCTTTTTGCTCAAAGGAAATACATAAAGATAGCCACATGATTACATAAGCCAAGTTGTCACTTGAGCGAATTAAGAATCATATCCACCTCTGGATCTTGCCCATAGAATGGTTCAACACCATAGTATTGCACAAGAGTTTTCCAATCTAGTGCACCAGTCTTTGCAAGAGCATATGCCTCAAGGAAAGTAGGTGTCCTACCAAAATGGAAACGGGCAACTATGTCTTGAAGTTGTATGGTAGAGAATTGGGTATGGTTTCGTTCGGTGGACGATAGAGGTGGAACTTGAGAGTAGTTGATGGAAGGGTTAAAAGGATAGATACTCCCAGGGTATGAGTCATAGGGAAAGTTATCAGGAGTGTTTGGAGTCAAGGCTTGCATCTTTTGGTTAAGACAGATCATAGCCTTGTAGTTATAGTCAAAATGTCTCCCAATTTGATAAGTCACTCCTTTGAGATAGGAAATCTCATTTGCAAGACTATTCAAAGAGTAACTAGTTGGAGGAGAGGAAGGTGGAGGAATGACTTCTTGGGGTGTACCTTCTTCATTTGTAGCTTGTTTGTGTCCGAAATCGATCCCCATTTTGTCAACCGTATTTTGAGTAATTCTTTGTGTACGACGGCCAGGGGTATATCCCAAATCAATTAAGTATTTGCCAATGGAATGTTCAATGATTTGGCAAACAAAGTCGGCATATGGTGGATTGCCAGAGAAATCATCCATGTTTGAAAGAATAATACGAATAAAATTAATGGGAATTTGTTTAAGAACGGCAAAGATAAGAAGCATCCTAAAATGTGGGATTTCAGTTTTGTTGGCTCTAGGAAGGATATTATGACTAAGGATAAGGTTGATTATTCTAGCTTCAGGGGTAAGAGAAGTAGCATAGTAAGTTCCTCTTTGTTCTTGAGGAGAGGTATTTGAGAGAAAGATGGTTCTTTTAATGACGTTAAGACTTACTTCTTCTTCTTGATAGGTGACAAGTTTGTTGAGAGGGTTGCCGGATGTAAGATCTACAAACCGTGAATATTCAACATTATCTATGTCTAGCATTTCTAGAATGTCTACTTCAGAAAAACCAAAAGATAACCCGTGAACCATGGAAGTAAAAGAAAAATGGTCATTTTGGTCCCTAACAAGATTAGAATAGAATTCATGAACGGCTTGGACAGACCAGAAACGATAAGTGGGTGTGAGGAATTCCTGAAGTTTTTGGAATGAAAAAAGGGTGGTAAGATTTAGGATATCTGAGAAATCATTCGTTTCCACCGGACGGCGAGGAAGGGGAGTTTTAGAGGTTAGGTGCAAATACTTTTCTCCTGCAGCAGTGTTGATGAAGGAGATTCCGTTGATGATCGCCAATGCTGGAACAGGAGGAGCCGCCGAGGTGGAAGGTCTCTTCTTGGTTGCAACCCGCTTCTTGCCAGCCATCGTGATGTTGAGTGGTGGAGATGAGCAAAATTGAGTGGAAAGTGAGGTGAGAAAGATGGAGGCCGAGAAAACCACTGACGGAATGCTGTATGAGACGCTCAAGAAGTGCTGGGCTAGTTTGCTCAATGAGATGTGATGAGAATGGGCGAGTTGGGCTCTATTTATAGTCAAAACAGAAACCTGTTCGGTCCATAAGTTTGTCGACCGAATGTTCGAACGGTCAAATAACGGCTACTTCTGACGATCCCCAACGTTCTGCTCCGTCCCGAACTAGCACCGCTCCGGGTAACCCACTCCCCGATAACCCAAAAAACATCGAAAAACACGCACTCAATCACGGCAGAACCTTTCTTGTTCTTCCGTCATGGGTGGCAGAGGGGAAACAGGGCACTCAGGCCCCACTGTCGGCACGACCAACTAGAGGCGGGAAACATGAGAAGGCGGCCCAGAGATCCTCCTTCACCAGGGCGACAAGAACACAGTTCGTCGACCAGGAGGTTGGGGAAAACTCGGCCTTGACAAATGGTGTTCGTCGACCAGGAGGTTGGGGAAAACTCCGCCTAGACAAACGATGCTAAAATAAAGAGAAAGGGGTCAAGATATTTAACGCAGTTCCAATTTGGGCGGAGTACAGTCGGAGACGCAGTGGCTATCCTATGTTGCCTGGAAAGACGACGACCTCCACGGCGCAAAACTCTGTGGAAATGTTCCAAATTGACGATGTCCTCGGGTGCCTTATCAACTAACGAAGCTTCCTATAGCTTAAGGTGCCGCCCAGAAGACCCACGAAGTCGTAGAGCAAAACGACGAAGGGAGATGCGAAGCGAGAGATTGGGCGTATTTTATATATTTGTTTGAAGGGCTCATACTAGGGATTGATCAGCTTGGAATCGTCTCCCGGAGCTACTTTATTACCGGTTCCGATCAGTCTCCTAGCAAGGAGAACAGGGGCGAGACCTGTCGTCGTTATGGAGTCCTACGAGGACTTGAGACGGGCGGGGAAGGAGGCTTCCCCAGCTGTTGGATAGATCCGCGTGCCACAAGACTCTTCCTGGGCCGCGCGATTTGGATAAAAGGCAAAGAGGACACGTGACATCTAACCAAACGGAACTTGGTGTTTCACGTGACATTAAAATCATTTTGAATTAAAACTATATTATTTTCTTCTTTCCTCACTAGGGCTAGCTAGGACTATCTAATTTAGGTCAAATTTTGACCATAGGATAGAAATCTTGTGTAGATCACCACTATGTAAATGAATTCACTAAATCCTCAACCAAACCCCTAAATAATTTGTTTAGGCTTAAACTTTCATAATTTCCGATAACACATTAAATTATCATTCATCATATCATCATCATCTAAGCCTCAGTCCCAACTATGTCGGGGTCGGCTACAATTTTTGATAACTCATTAAATTACCATTCTCTTGCCAAAATTGGCCATCAATCTTATCTCATCTTTAACTGAAATTCATTTCGTATCCTATTATATCTCCATAAGGAATGATATATCACATTAGAATTTTGATTTTGTAAAGTTATCAAGTATGTAGTTCCGTGTTAGAAAATTGGGGATGTGACACAAAAGCTAGTGGAGATGAAACCCTATCGCAAGTAAAAAGATATTTCAAGAAATTGTTGTGAATAAAATGAGCAGAAGAAGGTTAGATGTACCTACTTCACGAAGTGGGGGCTGACAGATGTTTGTCCAGTGAATTGGGCCATCTTTGACATCCTTTCTATCTATTGGAGCAACTTGCCCCCTTACTCTAGTCCATGAAAGTGATGATCTTAGTAGTACCTTAACGATGTCGTTTGTCCATTGGAGCAGTCAAGATTGCTTTAGAGGTTGTGTGACGGAGGCTATGATTTGCAAATACCCTTCTCGTGGGCGTAAGGAGGACAATCACGAGTTCTATAAGTATAGTGCTTTTATCAACGGAAGGGAGTCAACTATCGTTAGATGGATGTGGGTGATGAAAAATCAAAGAAGACAATAGGTGCCTGAACTGATGGCAACAATAGTTTAGGGCAAAGATTAGGGCCTTCTTGACTCTCTTTCTTAGACGGCTAGGTTTTGCAAGGGGGATAAGGTTGTGGGCCCTCTTTTCTTTTATAATTCTTTAGTGATGGTGGGTCTCATGTTTTATTTTCAAAGTAGTTTCTAAGCAGTAGAAGTTGTGCTCTGACGAATAGGTTGGCTCGACTATACCAATGGTGGCTTCTGATGGCATCCCGGGCCGATTACCGATGGAGGGACATATGTTATAAACTGATTGGTTATCTATTGTTGCATCAAACTCTGACAGGAACAACTATGATCTCTATTGGAGAAGCTTCAATGATGCCTGACAACAAAGAATTGGGGTTTTCCAACCAACAATACTCTTTAGTTTCTTCTTCCAATGTGATTTTAGGGCTTAACAAATAGTGAATATTTAGGCTTCATAGATCGATGGAAACTTTTGTTTTCATGTTTCAATGGAAGCACTGCTCGTGTTTGATTAAGCCAACATAGGGTCTTTCTTCAATGGAAGATATGCTTAATAAGTTGATAAAACCACTTCTTTGCTATTCACATTGTTAGTTAGACCTTTCATCAATCAATGAACCTTCATGTAATTAATGACTTTATACTCTATCTACACTAGTATTATCAAAGTAAAAATTGCAACAAAACAAAATCACATAAGAAACAAAAAATAAATGTAACTAGTGGAAGAGGAACTTGGAAATCTAAATCTCAGAGAAGCAAAAATGCTAGAAGGTTAAGAGATCTTAGACTGCTTCCCAAGGAGCACTAATTCTGAGTCATTAGCTTGAATTTCTTGATTCTTTAATGTTGTGTCTATGGCTCATTGAGATGTAAATCAAATCTTCTTGTGAATGCTTCCTCTTGATAATACATCTTCACTATATGCCCATTCATTTGAAAGTCCATGATTTTTCACTATAGAGTTCCATCATTCCCGATGGATACATCTTTGTGACAAGGAAGGTCTGTACCACCATGATCTCGGTTTCGCAGGAAATAACTTTATGGAGGAATAAAAATGGAGGACTTTGTCTCCCTCTTTAACATCCTTTCTATATAAGTGTGAATTATGCCACACCTTATTTCTTTCTTTATAAATACAAGCATTTTCATAGACACGCAATCCCATCTCTTTTAGTTTTTGGAGTTGTAAATTCCCCCCGTCATATCTAGGTCCATGTTCAGAAACTTGATATCCCTGAAGACTTGGTGGTCCAATTCAATAGGCATGTGACATTCTTTTTCATATATCTACCTATATGGAGTGGTACCTATAGCTATCTTATAAGATGTTTCTCATTCCCATAGTGCATCATCAAGTTTGTGGATCGGTCTTTCCTTAACTTACTAACTTTCTTTTCTAGGATTTTGTTGATTTGTCAATTGGACACCTAACTTGCTTGGATGTTTGTGCGTGGGAAGGGGTAAAAACTTTGTGCCTCACTTGATATTTGATCACAAGTGCTTCAAATTTCCTTTCAGTAAAGTGGGATCCACCATCAATTATGACAGTTCAAATGACCCCTTATCTTAGAAAGAAAACTTTGTTAAAAAGATTCATCACAACTTTAGAATAGCAAGTGGGAGTTTCTATGAATCTACGTACTTAGATACATAATCAAGTGCAATAAGATGTATTGGTTGCAACATGATGAGGAGATGGGGTGATGTGTGTGTGCTACTACACATGTAAATTCACCTAGGAAAAAATTCATATGTTTTTACCTAAACTACATACGATAATCACTACCCACTAGCAGATCAAGTTTTTGTAGTGTTATTTAGGATCAAACCCAAAGGACAACTTAATTAAGAGTAGTTTGATCAAATTAACCATACAAGAACTAATATTTATCACAAGAGGTGGTTGTTTGTTGTTTATATAAAAATTCCAAATAAAAAAGGGCTAAATTAAGAATTGATTATCAGATGGTAGAAACACTAGGATTGACGGGTTTCACTACCTCTATCTATCAATCACCTCTCTCACTGCATCACATTAAGCATTAAAATACATATCTTGAGGCCTGGAAAATCCCCCTTTAGGAAATAAGATTAAAACTTAGACAAATATCACTCTGAGCTTACAATTGGGTTACCTATAGATCATGGACCATCATCTCAAAAGATACTTATTTGAAATTATCACCAAGGGTTAATCAAGAACCAGTCAATATCCAAGATACTAGGTTCAAAGTTCTTTACACCTAAAATCGGATAAACATTTAAGCTTGATGATTAGGAAAGAATACAAGCAAAAAATGATTGATTCAAAACACATAATGGTCCATACAAATGCAGATGTAGTAAAGAAAAAATATTAGGCAGTGGGAGCTACTTCCCACACCCCGAAGAGGGGACTACTTGCTCATGGAAGCAAATACAAACACAATAGGAAAGAAGAGAGAAGAAGTCATCATCACAAAAGAAGAGGAAATCATAGTCGTGGTGTGAAGGAGTGGTTCTTCACACTCTAGAATGAAGGTGTTAAGTAAGAAATAAGAATAACTCCTTGATGTGCGATGGAGGTGAACTGAAAGGTGACAATCTTCTTTCCTTGTAGGCTGGATCTAGTGCTATGAAGATGAAGCATGTGTAGATGATGATGGATTGATGGCCAAAAGATTCCCTGGTTTGAACTCCCTCTAAAGCTAGAGTCTTGGAGCCTTCCAGGAGGTTTGAATCTTGTCACGACAAAAGAAACTAATGGAGAGGGTAGACAAAGATGGAGAAGAATTATTCATGACTGATTCTAACAACATGGGAACATCAATGGTGGATCTCCTTTTATAGTGGGAGTAGCCTTGTATTCATAGGTGGGGGTTATAGTTTGGAACCCTTACCATACATGGTGTACTTGAGTCTCAACTGCCATGTACACAAAGGGTTGACAAAGGGAGGTAGATGAAGAGTCTCATGACGCTTCAGTGTTCCCGTCGGAGGTTAAGCGAGGATGACCATTGGTGCTCTAGACCAGGCCATCCAGTGAAGGATATGCATAGGGTGAGCATCAGTGGTGGTGCATAAATTCTTCAAAAGTGTTGAGCAAGGTTTTCACCAGAGCGCATTTCCTGACTGGGTATAAGAGCACAGATGTAGACCGGACATCAGAGCATACATGCAGGCTGGGCATCTTTACATGATTCTAGGCTGATTCTCGAGCAAGATTTTTGTCAAGGGTAAGCTCGGGTCGGGCAGAGATGTTCACTTCATCGATCTAGATCTAGGATTCATCAAAGGTCGATCGATTAAATAACTAAAAATCTATCAGTCTCAGTGCAAACATTCCCTTCCAGAGATGCCATAGCTCAAGCATCGGTTGTTAGGCTTGCTTGATCATCATAGGTTGATCGACAAGATTTTTAAATGATGCGGGTTGGGGATAGTTCACTTTACAAACTAACCCAACCCAAGAGGGGGGTATTGTTGTGTGGGTGAGGTCCTGTACTGATGAAATAGTTGGTCGATGGAGAGGGACTAGTAAATGAAAATCTTAGTCCATTCTTCAAAAATATTTTGTGCTCTCTAGTTGGTTAGTGCGACCACCGTCTCCTATGTTGGTGCACATGACTTGAGGCTCAATCCTACCATGGAAATCAAAGAATTGGATCAAAATCCTATAATTCTACATGAAATTAAGAAAACCTATATGCAATCTATTTATAAAGTAAATAGATGGAATTTAATAGAAAACTAAGATAAAAATGCAAGTAATACTAGGATGAATATGCATAAATTAAATAAGATCATACTTAAACGTTGCTCATCCTTGAGTAACACATAAATAACATGTTGCCAATTGAATACATTCAACTGATGTGATCGCCTCACCTTCACATTTTGTTTATTTCCCTACCACATGATATGA
This sequence comes from Alisma plantago-aquatica, assembly GCA_963693085.1. Taxonomy (NCBI): domain Eukaryota; kingdom Viridiplantae; phylum Streptophyta; class Magnoliopsida; order Alismatales; family Alismataceae; genus Alisma; species Alisma plantago-aquatica. The sequence continues at coordinate 279,510,382 of OY856411.1, forward strand.
CCAAGCTGCTCAACTTCTTGAGATCATTGAAAACATCTATCTATGCCTTCACTTTTTATTTTTCCTCCAAAAATACTCTCTGTAACGACCTCACTTTTCAATAACCCCCAATTAAGGAAGGCCAAAAAGATGAGAGCCATCACCTAATTTTTTTTTCTTAAGAATTCAGATTTTAATCAAACAATAGATAATAGATAATAATTTCATTCATTTCAAATAATGTTTACAAGATTCTTACATGAACTTTCACCATGAGAATTACAATATATGAGAAGAAGTGTCTATCTAATCCTCCTTACAAGTTAACTTTAATGCATTCAAGTAAATTCAAATGGTTATCATGCCCATCATATCTTGAAATCATCTTATCTAGCATTTATCTAAAATGTCTTGAAACAAAAGCAGACATCAGTATAACAAATTATACTATGTACGTGGGGTGCATGTAAAAGTGTGCAAGTAAACTAACAACATATATTCCATCAAATACTTACAAACAAGATTTGTCATTTTATTCACATAATCTTTCTTTATGCGATACTCATAGTAGCATTATAATTGAATAAAACTAAATAGGTTTTAACAATTTAATTGTTCAATCCTCGCGAAACACTCAAAAAGCACCGACAAACTAATGTTGGTAGTCATAGGCATAGCCACATATCTCAATGGTTAGCCATGCAGACTATGCAATCATACTTCAAGCATATTATCCAATCAAGCAAGCAAACCAATCAATAAACTTTAATCTACATGTATGTAAATCCTAAAGTGTCACCATTTCATTAATTAGATCAAAACCTACTCGGGTCCTAACCTAGGGTTTTAGGGTTTGGTTAAAGAATAAGGGTACAAACCCTAACTCCATTTCACAATTCTTTATTAAAGTTATTACTCCAAATTAAACATCATGTGTAACCCTAATTAATATATCCAACATATCCCTTCATTATGATCACTTATATCCAATTATGTTCATTAACAACATTTCATGTTATAAACCTTAGCTTCAAAACCCTGATTCTCATATGCATGCATATTCACATGTTAAATCATCATTATGTTCCATAATATCAAAAGTAAAGGCTTTTAATGTCTTCAACAATGTAATATCCAAATCTAGGGTTTAAACACATTAATCACCACTTAAACCCATCTTTGTACTACTTTTGGAAAAGGAAGTAGATTTAGGTCTCATTGACATTTTATTTGGGTTTCCCTCATTTTTCTCATCAATTTTCAAATATAACTTATTTCCATCTGAGTTACCATTAATTATTTATGATTTTTACAAAATAATTAAAAATGGCCAATGACCAACGGACACATCAGCACTTACCATTTTACTAAAATATGGCTCGATGACCTCTTTAAATAGTGAGAATTGACCTCTTTGCCCTTATTACTTACGTATATGTGTGAGGGATCTTTTGCCAATTTGTCCTATCCCATCCCTAGCCTCATGTTGCCGAAAAAAGACCACCCTAGAAAGGAAAACACGACTGTGCCCGTGGGATTCAAGGCCACAAAGCCTTATAGGAAGATAGGAAGACATCGTCTTCACCCGCTGGTCCTACGTTGGTTGCTCCTTGTGCCTAGAGATGACTGGAGGTAGAAGAAACAAGGTTCTACATGGTCGTGGTTGAGTAGTTCGTATGAAGGATAAGAGAGTTAAGGATCATACCTGGACATCTCATTCGTAGGCCAGGAGGCATAGCAACCTCACTAAGTTTATACCCTTCACCCCACTGTCTGCAATTCCCCAAGGACTCTTGCATGGTTTTCTCTCATCGTGAGGATGAAAGGGCTGGAGCTCGATGCTCCTGGTCACTTCATTCTATTTGTTGGTTCTATGACATGATCTTGGAGACTCCTCAATAGGATGCAGTCAAGTTGGCTTCTGAGAAACCACTTACAACCTTCTATCCATCGGGCTGTCTCTACAGACATAGAGATGGGTTTCCTTCCAAGGTTCTAGACAAGTTCATGTTTTTCTACAAACAGATGAGACTAGACGACATGTCTGGGATCTATATGATCATTCTAGGGTCCATATATAGCCCCTAGTAGGAACCCTAAAGGTTGCAATGTTAAGAGGAAGGAAAGAAAGAGAGCGTGCCCCTCCTTAGTGAAAAAGGAGCTTTTCTTTTCCCATTTACCCATGGGTGGCAGTCATAATCAAATCTCATGATTCACTAGAAGGTAAGGTAAACTAAACACATAAACTACCAATTTCCTTAGCATACCTAATTCCCACGGTACTTGACTATATAAATATATTCTCAAATATAAAACCATCAAGGACTACCCATTCCTTTCTATTTTGGAATTTGTCCCACCCTTTGACATGAGGAAATTTGACTGGAAACCAAAACTATTAAAGAAAAGGTATGTGGCACTTATTGGATTATTGGTCATTATTCTTTTTGGGAAAAGCTTGACATCTTAAGTATCAATTTTCTCTCTCTCTTTATATACCCTTCAAAATAAACATCTTTATTTCAAAGAAACTCACTAATACCCTTCCCAAAACATATTTAGTCTTATTGGGATGTCTTTTGTACATAAAACTTACTCGTTTAAGGATTTCATTAAAACAATACCATTATCTCATGGTATGTCCCTTTTCCTCCAAATTTCTATAATTCCCTTCATTTTCTTATTAGTTTCAAGCATATACCAAAAGTTATATAATATTAATAGATGTCCCAAACATGTGTTGCCAAACTGTCTAGATAAATAATCTTTTAATTATCTAAAACACCACATCTTATTTCTTTGGAAACTTGTTCATTATCTTTATATTTCCATGTACCACTATTTCATAAATCCATTATTATTTATTCATGTATGAGTTCCTTGTATTTATTTATCTTGTGCCACAAGAACCCATGCTACAAAGGTGATTGCCATTATTATTACACCAATAATACCATTGGGGAAAACATTTACCAATCATGTCTTACATTTAATAAATTAAATTTCTCAAAATTAAGGATATTACACTCTCTCACCACTATCCCAATACTAGGCACATATGAGAGTTTCCATGAAAATTCATTGAATTCTGCTATACAAAAAAGTATGCTTATGATCCATCATTAGGGTGCATATGCAGGATATCAAAACGAGACATTCATTGTGTCCCTTGTAGGATAATGGTGAGAAAGGGGGTGCGGAAGGAATATTCAAATCTCTCCTCTACTTGATTTGATATTGCATTTATTTGTTCAAATAAATGTATCACAACATCTTTTTCTTTTTGTGGACATTGACATCTTTGCTTTATTTCTTGTGGTGCACCCTTATTACATAGAGAGACTTATGGAAGAAGAAAATAAAGTAAGGAGGGGATGTCACTCTGAACTTAAGGTTTGGCACTTCTTATTCCTTTTTATTTCTTTTTTATGGATGGAAGGTGAGAAGGTGGAAGAAGAAGTCTAGAAGAGTGATCAGATCAACATGAAACTTGATTTATAATTCTATACACCAAGCTATTATCCTAGTCTCATTTGCTCTAATAGTGACTCGATAAGGTGAAAAGTGATATTACATGAATTTGTTTCACTAGTTAGTTGAACGAATGATGTCTTTGATCCCTATCAATTTCTCAAATACTTACCTCTTTTCTAGGGAAACATTATGTTTGGGTTCCTAGGCCACATAGGGTGATTTCTAACCATTGGTTTGTTCAGAATATTAGTCATTGTGAGGTGTTGCTTCAAGTAAGGGGAGTTAAGTGATTATATCATTATTGAATTGAAACATAATATTTGAATAAATATGCCAACTAGATAATGACTCTGATTACTCTTAAAAAGTTTAAGCTAAATACAATGCAAGAATGCAACAATAAGTTTAACTTACTTGGAAACATAATTAATTGCAAAAATGATGTAAGATAAGCCATAAGAAGAGAGGGATGGACCCATGCATTCCACACCCTAAACATAAAAAATACCCACTTCTTGCTAGAGATTTAGGGGCATCTGATTGCTCTTAGAAATATTGATGAATCTTTGACATTGGTCACAAGTCTTGAAAAAGATATGTGCATCTTTGAAGATACAAGGCCAAGAGGACACCCATTGAAAAACTTTTATTTCCATATTTTACAGCTCATGTGGCCCCCAGTTGGTTCAAAGTGACATTGTGCCAGAATGAGGAGCTTTCTCTTTAGACATGAACTGACAATAAAGTCCATCATAATCATAAGAGTAACGGATAACAACATACATGAAGCTCTTATTTTTATTACCATTACAATTATGATGAAGGCTACCACACCTAGGTAGCTCACAAGATCAACATAGCATAGGATAAATTTGGTCACCTTCAACACGTCCAACAAGGAAGTATTGATAAGGTTGGAATCATTATTGTGGGTGTGTAGGCAGATAAGATGATCAATGGCAATGTTTTTTGTTCCCTTTTTATCCCTAATATCTAAGTCAATCTCTTGCAAAAATAGGAGCCATTTCATTAGCCTTATCTTTGTGTCCTTTTTTGACATTAGATCCTCGATGGATGTGTGATCTATGGAGACAATCAATTGTGATACCACCAAATAGGAGAAAACTTTGTCAAAGTAAACAATGTCCAGAAGTACCTTTTTAGTTGTTGCATAATTCTCTTACTCTTCACCCAATGTCTTACTGTCATAATAAATGACATTATGTTTCTTGTCAAAGCATAATCCTAACATTGTACCTATAATTTAGTCTCTAGCATCACATGTTATCTCTAAAGAAAGAGACTAATCAGGGGCATGGATGGTGGGGGTTGAGAATAGAGCTTTTTCAGATAGTTGAAGCTCTTTATGTAGTTATAGGCAAAGACAAAGTCTATATCATTTTAAAGAAAATCGATACGAGGTTTAGCAATCTTTCTGAAATTACAAATGACCCTCATGTAAAGGCCAAAATGTCCAAAGAAGGGACTTCTTTAACATTGGTAGAAGGAGATAATTTTTTGGTAACTTCAATATTTTTTTGTTAACTTTGATTACCTAGGAGATTACCCAATGGCCTAGCACAATGCCTTCTTTCACCGTGAAGTGGCATTTTCCCTAGTGGAGCATGGATGTGCTTCTTTTGATCCTAAAAGGACAAGGGACAAATGGTGTAGGCACATTTCAAAAGAGTATTTGTAAATGAAGAAGTCATTCATGATGACCTCCATGATTAATTTAGTGTAGCCATTGAAGATGGAAGCCATGCAACATTGCAAGTTAGGAGATGCATTGCATAGTCTAACTAGATGGACCACCATATACTATGCTTGTGCACATGATATGAGGCTCAAGCCTACCATGAAAACCAAAGAATTGGATCAAAATCCTACAACTTATATGAAATAAGAAAACCTAAACGCAAGATATTCTAAACTAAAATATGAAACTAAATGCAAAACTAAGATCAAAATGCAACCAAAGCTAGGGTGAATATGCATTGTCAAGGGCTCTGTGTAGTCAATTCCCCATAAATCAAAAACTTAAACTTCTCCAACCAAACATAGGCATTTCATTGCACTTTGATATGTTTCTAGTCCTTTGGTATATATTACAAGATTTCACAAAAGCTTGAGAGTCTTGAAAAAAATTGGCTAGTAGAACCTCGATTGTAGCACCTTTTCTACAGTTCTATCTGCTCCCAAGTGTCCACCGTGTGGTGAAGCACGACATTCATGTAAGAGTTTTGGCACTTCCTCTTAGGTGTAAGCCTTATATAAAGATTTTAGCACACTTTCAAAATAGAAGTTGGTCATCTGTGTAGTAATTTTTTCAGATATGATAAAAGTTTCCTCTTCTCATTATAGATAATTCAGGGGGTAGCTACTGGAAAGACAAATGGTTGCATATTTCCACAAACCACGACACCACTAGATCAAGAGCCTTTGCTAACATGACAACTCATTTGGATAACTATCATTGATATGTAGAGAATTGGCTTTTTTCAATTGAATTCTGGATAGATGACCGAATACTAAATTCTCAGATCCCTTCTTATAAAAAATTTCATGATCAAATTATTTCAGGAGAAGATCCCATTTTAAGAGTCATGTCTTCATATCTTTCTTTGTCATGAGATATCTTCTGTCCCATGTTTTGTGTACACAATTAATTTAGAACCTGTTAGATATGACCTAAACTTATCAAATGAATATGTTATATATGAGCTAAACTTATCAAAGGCATATACAATGGATATCACTTCCTTCTCTATAGTGGAGTAGTTCATTTGTACTTATTAAAAAATTTCCTAGCATAGCATATGACATGTTTTTTCATCTCCTGCTTCTTTCCTAGGAGAGAACCTACAACATAGTCACTTGTAGGACAAATATGCTCAAATAGATGGTCCCAATCTGGTGCTTGAATATAGGTGCAATCCTGAGAGCATTCTTCAGAGTGTTAAAGGATTTTCAATAGTTCCCATAAAAATAAAAATGGGAATCCATCTCAAGTAAACTTGACAATGGTTTTAAAATATTTGAGAAGGCTTGTATAAAGCATCAATAATACCCTACATGTCCCAAGAAACTTCTCACACAATTTAATGCTTTACATGGTGGGAGTTTTGGTATTGCTTAATATAATCTTCTATTACCTTCTAATAGACATGGTCTCCCAACATTATTTCTTCCTATACAATGAAATGGAACTTTTCCCAATTGGGAACTAAGCACTCTTTCTCACATCACTTTAGTACAAGAGACAAATTTGTAAGGAATATATCAAATGATGTGTCATAGATAGAAAAATCTTCCACTAAAACATCCATGACGTCTTCTAGAAAATTAGAGAATACAGAAATCATGCACCTTTGAAATATCATAGGTGCATTACATAAATCTAATGACATTCACCTAAAAGCATATTATAAGCAGGTGAATGTTGTCTTCTCCTAGTCATCTAGATGGATTGGAACCTGAAACAACCATGAATATCCATCAAGGTAGAAGAGATAGAAGTGGTGTGATAGATGCTCCAACACTTGATCTACTATTGGTAAAGGGATATGGTCCTTCTTGGTTGCAAAATTCATTTTTCTATAGTCAATTCACATACTTTACCTAATAAAAACCCAAGTAGACATTTCACCATCATTTTGTCAATTGTTGTTGGTGGTGGCATATATGATTCCAACTTCACATACTTTTATTACTTCTTTCTTCACAACCTCTCTTAGGTTTTTATTCAACCTCATTTTGCCTTGAGATATGAAAGAAGTTGATGCCTCAACTCCTCAGACAAGGCTAATTTTATGATAATAGGATTTCTCCATTTAGTGTCTAAGAACTCATATTTAGGAACCTTTAGAAGTTGCTTCAACTCAAGAATGGGTCTTGGTTCTAGGGCCCTCCAAAAATGGTCCACTATGGTATTTTGCTCATGAATATCAAAGCACAATTGATTCTAGCTATCAAGAAACTACACAAACTCAAACAAGAATGACCCCCTCATGGAGTCTTGAAATCTAAAATCAATGTACATGGCCATTCCTAACTTCAATTGTTATATTTCCTACCTCTACATATATCAAAGTTGGTCTTATAGATAGGAATCCAAAGACCATAGGAAAGTTGGGTCTTTGATGATGTCTATTATAAGAATGACACATGGTATGAATAATATTACAATCCTGATAAGAACATCTTTAAAGATTTTGACATGTCTTGTAAAGGTGTGGTCAGCTAGCTAGATTCTCATGCAAGTTTTTACCATGTCAGTAAGACCTAGACTCAAGGATGGTGTTAGTGGCATTAATCCTATGCTTTCTCCCATATCAACAAATCATATCCTTTCTTCATTATCCTCCACATTGAACGAGATGGTGAAAGCTCTTGGTTCCTTCTATTTGGTTGTCATCTTCACTTACACAAAGGTGTTTGACATTTGTGCAACTTTGACAATTTTGACTTCATCTCCCCGTCTTATCTTTGATATAAGGTCTTTGGAAAACTTGGCAAATGTTGGGATTTCTTTAGTAACATCAAGAAGAATAACATCAAGGTGTAATTTCTTCATAGCTTCCATGAATTTCTTATATCTTTTCTTTAGATCAACCTTGGTTAATTTATAAGGGAAGGGGATCCTCAAAGCGTATTTGTGATGACCCTAAATTTTAGGGTTTTGATACCCAATATCATATTTAAGAATCTTAAGTATTATATAGGTGGCTGAGCTTAGTTGAGGATTGATCATCTGATTTTGAATCATTTTCACATTAAATAGCATGATTAAAGATGTGATTGGTGATTATGATATTGAATTGAGTTCAACTATTATATATATAGCTTTTTATTAGTTTTTTTGGGCACTTATGAGGTCATGAGGTCCATTTAGTAGTTGTAATAAACTCAAGTGGCAAATTGATGAGGCTTGAGATATTTTAGGATCATAATATGTGTTGTTGGACTTGTTGGACCCAGATTTGATGATGGCTTAAATTAAATTCAAGACTTATACATCTATCTTGTAAGGTTGTTAAAGAATTCATTTATATGTCTAAATAGTGGACTTTGTGTCTAAAACTTTGGTAGAAGATGTCGTACGATATTATGAAACTACTTTCAAAATTTTAGGAGGTTTAGAGATTCTTACAAAATGATATAGTCGATTGAAGTTGAGGAGAATAATGATTTTAATGCTATTGAACTTCGGTAAAATGAACGAAAGGGTGACTAAGTAGAATAGTATGGTTTAATCATGTAATCCGGCCCGTAACATTGGTGTTATGCTGGTTTATCCTCCTTCTGCTTGGGTGTGGTCAAAAGCCTGACAAGGTGGTATAATCCAAACCCTCCACCAGCTGGATCGGATGGCTGCTCTTCATCTTCGACCTCCAACTAAAACAGAGCTGATGCGTGGCCAAACCTTGATCCTCACCAGCCTGAGAATGGGAGCACAATGAGCCTAAGATAAATCTTGAGTGCTAGAATAGATCCATGATACCCGGAACTACCCAACAACCCATCACAATAAGGCTGGCGTGGTGGGGTGCGAGAGACCCAATTTTTTTTGCAGAAGGGATAGTGTTTTGAGGAGGGGTTTAAGATGAAGGAAATTAGTTTTAGGGGCATCATTTCCATCTACCCATCCATCCAAAGTGAGAGGTAGGTCTTGATGCCGCCATGTCTGGGTTGTTGGTGGTTGTCAAACCTACTTGCCAATAGGAAGACCTGGAGGTCGAGTTTCAACCCTTCACACCATGGAGGTGGAGGTGGAGACCTGGAGAGTGAATGAAGCCTCGACGCTGGACATCAATAGGGATTTTGAGATGTTGGAGTCCAGTTGCTCATCCACAACACTTTATCTAATCACGAAAATGCAGAGGGCCTTATTTCCCTTTCTCCTACCTGCAGCGGCGCTCCACGCTGGCAAGCTCAGCCTTGCCGAGATGTTGGTCACCAACCTAGTATTTCTGCAGCTGTGGGATATAGAGGGACAAAATGAGCTTCTAGCCTCTTCATACCTCCAAGAGGATGGTCTCCTCATCATCGACGGTGCACCAAGGTCAGATTTGCAGCCGCTGCTGCTCCCCTGTTAGGCAGAAAGAACGAGACCGGGGAGGGGGAGGGCAAAGATGCCCGAGTCGCGAGGAGCTGAGTCTCCAGTCTCCACATCCAACGAGACCGGGTTTACCAACCACTAGACCGTATTCTACCCTTGCTCTATAGTGTTGAGCATTGGCAAAGTTGGAGGGTTACATGGCGTGCATCCACGCACTCCAGGTCTAGATCCAACAGTTCATCTTTTTCACATCAAGGTAATTCATATTTATTTTCTATATAATGTACAGATGTTAGAAATTTAATTAAAAATAGCTCCCTTGGCCAATAAATTCCCCAAATATACTCCTAGATTCAAAACAATGTCCTCTACATTAGTGGATCCTTAGATCAGACCTTTGATAAACAAATACTGATGATATTTGAATGTAAATGAGAATACTTCATTTAAATAATATAATTAGTAAATGCATCAAAAAGATATAAAATTTGGATTAGACCCTTAGAATGACCTATTGATCAGTAGAAAAATACCAGAGATACATTTAAGATATGTTTAACTTTAGGTTTGACCAAAACTCTAGTTGGACCTAAATAATAAGTTACATGATGATCCTATAATTAATGATGATTAATTGTTATTAATCAGGTGATGACCAGACTTCTAGATGATCAAGGATAAGTTAAGAATCTCTGAACTCAGGTACGTCGTCTTATAAGTATAAGACTAGATTTCTTGGTTGCTTATGATATGTAATATCATGAATGCTATTATTTGGATATTCATTGCTTGGTTGAACTATTATGAGTTATACTTCGCCAAAATCTAATATAACATAAAAGGATATGGATGGGTTGTAGCTACTAGTGCACCTATCCCGGTATGGATGTATGTTGCCTAACATGGATGTATGATGCTTGGGCCCATGTTAGATGTATGATGATATAATTTTTGCCCATAATGGATGTAAGTCAAGTGCAGATAAGAGTAGTACAACCGCATCAAATAAATGTAATAAAAAGGATGTTTACCTGATTTTCACCTTAAGAAATGGTTTTTCTCTCTTTCTTCCTTCTTCAAGTATTTTCCTTTATGCAACCTTACTAGTGTATCTTTTACCACGTACCAACTTTTGTTGATTCGTTTGTTTCACGTATGTTTTAGGTTCAGAGATAGCTTGGGAAAAAAAGAACAGGGTGTGAGTAAGTTGTTCAGGTTACCTATTGTCTAGGATCTTGGTTAGCATACATGTTTAGACTGTGTAATTTTCCATTTTTCAATATGTAAATGTTATCCAAGCTGTAATAATTCATGTTGTAAATATACATGTTATTGTTGAGAAATGTTATGGTTGTATGTTCATGTATGCATATTATGCTTCCACATCGCTCTCTGAAACAATTAGTTAACATTTTTAGATTCATCCTCTCGGGTCTTCTAAGTCTCGAGATGGCAAAATCTGGGGACGTTACAATATTAGTCGCTATTGGAAATAACATATTCATTATATTCTATTCTCTTTTCTTTAGCTAACTTCTTTCCCTTGATTTTATCCTTTTCCATTATCTACTCTGTGTTGGAAAATAGGGACGACATAGAAGGCAATGGAAACAAAATTTTTGTCCCTATTCCTTTACCAGAAGATCACACCAACAATGATGTATCTAGGAAAGAGGGTAGCAAGAGATATACCTAGTTATAGAGAAAGTCTAGTGACTACTCTCACACGGTGATGTGCATAGTTCACCAGTTGCACACAAACAACTATCGACAATGATCTCCTGGTGTAGCTACTGGGAAATATGGGCACATAGTAGGCAGTGGAAAATAAAAGATTTATCTATCTATATTCCCCATAACAACAAGATCGCGTCAACAACTATGTAATGGAATGGATGGTTTAATGAGTTCATACCTGATCCTGGAGCAAGTCCATCGACTATTCCTCATTGCAGTAGTTCAGCTCCCCTAGTTGTACTGGGAGGGCATCTTCAACAACTACCCCTCTATATATAGGAGGGTTAGGGTTAGGGTTCCCAGTCTGTGTGGGAGTGGAAGGGATCAAAATCTAATTAATTTGCACAACTTGTGATAGGCAAAATAGTCAGTGCACAAGTGAATTGATAGGTTGGCATGTGGATGATTGATTCACTCAGTGAATTGGTCATTTCATCATGTTTCCAAATAGAATTTGTTTAAAAATTAATTTCTGATTTATCACAACATGACGTTAGTACAAATCCTTAAATCAATCGAATTGATCCACCAATTGCTCAGTTCACAATCTGAGCTGGACGATTCATGGACCTGAGCCAACCAGTTCCCTTCCTAAAGTGGTCAATTTAATGTCCAGAATTGCCAAACTTCGTTCAATTGACCTGGTATACTAAAAAAATAAGTTCAACACTTGAACCGGTCGGTTCGACTGTCCAGTCAGTCAATTTTTAACCAATGCTATTTAAATTGAATGCCTAAGCACTTTATTTATTTTGTATCAGTAAGAGTGGGACTTCTCTTATTCATATCAAAGAAAAATATGTATAGTATGTGAGAAATTGCTCAAACAAAAGCTATGCAAATAAAAAAAAATATCTCTGAAAACTATTGAAGTCATTTTGGATAGTAGTCACACAACTTTCGTGGATGGAGTAATATCCTAAAAAATCACTCTATTCCTATGGTGCCAAATATGGTATAAAACCAAGGTGCACAAGAGTTTATTTTTCCTGTCTGTAATAGTAATTAAATCTTCTTTGGATTTTGGGATGGAAGACAACGAGGTTTGTCCTTTCATCCAAGTCTTCATTGCAAACTTGCAAATCCAAAATATGTGGGTAGAGGTTTCAATATGCATTCCAAACAGGCTGCACCGATATGCCAAACTGAAGCCTCTTTTCTATAGTTTCTCTTCAGTAGTCAGACTATCATGGAAGAACTTCCAGCAACCAACTTTTATTCTAGGAGGAGCCCTAGTACTCCACAACCACTTTTCCCAGTGGTCTCTATAGATCTATTTCTGCATAGATGCCATGTTCCCTTTAGAGTGAACTCCATCATGTCTTTGAAGTGACATAGATCACCATCCAAACATGGTTTGACCATACACACATTCGAAAGCTCTTCAGCTCCTCTAACATTTGGTATCACCCATACTCCATCAGCTATGATGTTATCAAGGTGAGCATTTACAATGAGCTTTGTCCTAAGACTAAGAGCTCTATGATCATTAATATGTTGAGATAGGAATTCTCCATTGACCCATGGGTCTTTCCATAGGTGAATGGATTTTCCATCACCTATTCTAAAATGAACCATGGGTAGTACATATCTCTAGCTCTCATAATAGATTTCCGCATCCAACTTTGAGCCATTTTAATTGGACACATCCACAATGTCTCCTCCTTCAGCAATCAATTTAATTATCATTCATGATTAAAATCCTCTTCTAGGTGTATCCTATGTATGTGACCCCATAGGTTTCATGTTATGTTTGTAGTGAATGTCCATAACAAGTTTTGACATCACAAGCAAAGAGAAATGACTAGTCACACATCATTGCTACCCAAATAACCAGGAAAGTTGGAGACAACTCCAACCTATGATCTGGTGTCAGGTGTTACAGTGATTGTCTAATTCCTTTGTCTCTGATATCCAGAATGAACTTGAGGCATGGAATTGTCATCCTATCAATGTTCAATCAATGTTCCTTGATCTATAGAAGACTGTTTGAGATATATGTGACCTGAATATCATATATTGATTGACATGTGCATTCACATGCTATTCTCAGTCTCAATTATCAAGTGGCCAGGATATCAAACTCCTATAAGAGGGACAAATCCCATACACATCACTCATAATTATCCCCATGTGCCATAGTATATACAACCATCACCTTTATGACAACACTTTCTCAGGATCACGGTGGATGGTGTCAAAACATACCATACATGTGATGAGTTTAGCGACTTCAGGTCTAAGAACCACAATCACCACATACACTGTGAGAGATGACTATGAACACCATGTATGGTTTCCATGTGTTACTCTCAAGGTGGGTCTATCCGATACACTATTCTCTAACATGTATCTATGTTCTTTGTTTGATGTCACATATCATGACTGATGAGATTCTATCATCAACCAATACACACTCTAGTCTTTAATGTTACTATTGTCTATCTTCCTTCAATAATAACATTGGACCAGGGATATAATAAGAATGTACATACTCTTAACATCCACATGATCTCATTGTTCAAGTCACGTACTTGAAGGCATACATCATTGAGTAGTGTCATTATTTAGACATTCATTATGTTTCCTCATTATCTCATAACTAAGTGAAATGGAATGAATTGGAAGCTTGCCTTTATTAATCAAATCACTTATGTAATATGTCATCACAATGATCATATGATTGGCTCTCTGGGCATGCATACCAATAGACTCCCACTTTCACTTAGATCCAATCACCCATGAATCTTATTCTTAGAGATTCTAAACATGTCCATCATGTTTCTACTATTGAAGTGCTAATAAAGTGGGTTAGCAACATATTGCATTAGTCACTATATTGCATGTTTCACATCTCTTCTCTATATGATATCTCGCATGAGATAGAATAGCCGCAATATGCAATATGATATTCCAAGCCTAACCAATAGCTCCATTGTTGACATAGTATTTCTACCGTGTCATCAATGGTTGGAGCTATTGGAAAGGTATGCCCAGAGAGACAATCATATGATGATTGACATGGCATATACCATAGAAGGATTTAATTAATAGTTGTAAAGGAAAGCTTCCAATTCATTTTGTTTCACTCATTATGAGATAATGAGGAGACATTATGAATGTCTAAAGAATGACAATACTCAATGACATATGTCTTCTTGTATTAGCCTTGGAAATTGAAATCATACAAATGTTAAGAGTGTGCACATTCTCATTATGTCCCTAGTCGGTTGTTACTGTGGAAGGTAGTTAGACACCAGTAACACATAAGACTAGAATGTGGGTTGGTTGATGACATAATCTCATTACTCATGATATGACAATATCAAACCAAGCATAGACACATGTTAGGGAAAAGTGTATTGGACAGATCCACCTTGAGACTGATACATGGAAACCATAATTGGTGGTCATAATCATCTCTCATTGTGAAGGTGGTGATTGTGGTTCTTAGACCTAAAATCATTGCACTCGTCACATGTCATTGGGTACACTGCGAAATCATCAAACACAATCTTGAAACATGGGTTGTTATAACGGTGATGATTGGGTGACTTTGACACATGGGGATAGACTGTGAGTGATAGATATGGGATTTTCCCTCCTACAAGAGTATGATATTGTGACCACTTGATAAGAGAGATAGATAAATGCATGTGCATGCAATGTGAATCAATGTGTGATATGGAGGTCACACCGTCTCAGACAATCTGCTCTTAGTTTAAGAAACATGAGATGAACGTTGAAAGGATGATGATTCCATGCCTTGAGTTCACTTTGTATATCAGTGAAAAATGAATTATACGATCACTACAACACCTTACACAGATTGTATGTTGAAGTTGTTTGCCAACTTTCCATTCACTTGGGTAGCACTAATGTGCGATTAGGAACCACTCTTTTCTTGTGATGTCATAAAATAGTTATGGACATTCACTGGGAACGTGATATGGGAACTATAGGTCACACACATAGGAACTCATATATAAGAAGAGTTTATCTTGAATGATGATTTGATTGATTACAAAAGCGTTTAGGTATTCATTTCACACAATAGATTGATAGATTGGATGAATGGACTATCAAACTATCATCTCAAGTGTTGATACGACTGTTTGGGCAAGCCAGACGGGTGTCCCAAGTGTTGAGATGACCATTTGGGTGGTCAGGCTAATCAGAGTTTCAATTGGCTAAAGTTATGTTCAAATTAAGGAGTGAACCGACTAGTTCAATATGTTGAACTGATCGGCTTGACTCATGCTCACTAGACGGCCGTCAGGGTGAGTAAGATAGGCATCTCACATGGGTGAGACAGATTAGTTGGGTCAAATGAAGGTTATCGATGTTTCCCAAACTTATTTCTATTGCACTTTACTTGTGGTGCAAGGAATTTATATGTGATATTAATTGGAATCAAAATTGCCAAATTAGTGTGTGATTGGGAAACTAGCAGATGGCCGTCTGACAGCATGACATGACTGTCACATGTGATCAGACGACTGTCTAGGTCACCAAACAGCCTTTTCAGCTGTCACAGGTTACAAAAATTCAAGATCCTGCAATATCTTCCACTCCTACACAATCCCATACAAACTGGGAACCTTGACGCAAACCCCACCTATAAATAGAGGGGTATTGGGGGCTTCCCAAGATACACCACAAACAATTGAGAATCAATTCCTCTAACAAATGTTGTCATCTCTCATTGCAGTAACTGAGAGAGCCCAAGAAAGTCCCACCCTACAAGTGAGGGATATCAAGGGATAGAACAACTATGGATCATTGTTTTGGGAGAGCACATTGGTGACTAGTACGCTAAAGGGAGGAACAACTCCTTCATGTCTGTTCTTGTTGAACAATAGGAGTTAAAGTTTGTACGACCCCTGACCTAGATTAATGCTAACGTTTTCTTACCTTACTTAATGAAATGCGTAGAACCTTGATCTAATTCTTTGGGATGTCTTTTTATCATTTGACAAGCTTATGTTTCAAGTTTGGTCCTGTTTGAATGCTGTTTGAGCTATGTTTGCTAGTTATGGACCAAAATGTGATTTACCCTAATATGAGCATTGTCTTGTAATTTGTCACCTCTAAAATGTTCCTCCTCTTTCTTGACATCATTTAAAGGAGAGGTAAAGAGGTGGGCACCTTGTTTGAACCTTGGTTGAGTGATGGAACCCATAGTGGTGATTAGGGTTTCTAGCGTTTAGTGTGCGATAACCTATGTGTACCTTGTGAGTTGTTTCGACCTAGGGCATGTCTTGTGGGTGATGTGGTTGAGACACCTTCCTCAGGTGTATTTTTCACGACCAAGTGGTCTTGGGTTGAGACACAAATGCTTTTGTATAGATTGTCTTGACCTAGAGTATGTGTGGTGATCCCTTGACCAAGTGATGTTTTGGTGTTGTTGTCACGACCTTGGAAGGTGTTCCTTTATGCGTCACAACCATGGTGAGCCAAGTGGTTGAGACACAACCTAGAGTGTATCACCATCTTGTGCATGCATGCATAAAGTGGTTGCATGTCTATCTTATTCATGAACAAGTGTTCCTTTGGTGTTCTAATATGTTGACACCTTATGCATGCTTTACTTCCCTCCCCCTTTGGGTATATAACCCCTTCCCTTCTTTAGCTAGAACTCTTTTTCTCCCTATCCTCTTCCCTCTTCATTTCAATTGACCTTGAATTTTTGGGAGCAAAGGAGGATAGATCTTGAAGCCATGATGGCTGATCAACCTTGCTCAAGGAAGATTTCTGCTAGATCAAATCGTTGATGACGATTTTTGGTGATTGTTCTCTTGGTAAGTGGTTCAACATTATTGATCACGTTTTCCCCATTAAAATCCATCATTTTCTTCCTCTTTCTTGGCCATAGATTAGGGTTCTACCATGGTGGTCCTCTTGATATATACTTCTCTTCACAAATGGCATTAGACTATGGTTCTACCATAGTTCTAACTAGTGAGATGATGTTCTCTTCTCTTTTCACTCTTCTAGCTTTGGTTCTGCCTAAGGCTTTCTGCCCCTTTTCTTGAGCTATTTCATAATCATGTTATTCCTCTTTTGTGAGGTGATTTTCTGGTTGAAGTGCTAATTAAAGTTGGGGCTTCTTTCCTTCTCTTGGAGCTTTACTTTAATCACCATGTACTAAGATTCTATAAACATGTTATCCTAGAGTGATGGATGATTTCTTATATATACTCTCTCTCTTAACTAGTTTGACCTAATCACCTTCATGGTGGCTTGTTCTAGGGTTTGAATAGTCTTCATTCCTAAAGTTGGAACGTAGTGACTCTTTGTATTCATGTTGTTTAGATTTCTATTTTGGGTTAAGAACATATATGCCTCTTTATGAGTTGAGGTTGAGACACCCATACCTTGCTTTGGGTCGAGATACTTTGTTTTATTGTGGTTGAGATACCTTGTTGAAGGTAGGTCGATACACTATACCCCCTAACCCTTATTTGGTTTAGATGCAACATTGTTGAATGGATTGCTTAGATGGTTAACATGGCAACTTGATGGTTAAGAAGGTAGGACATAACACTTGCCTATGACATGGTTGAGATTGGGTCAACACCCTGGTGATGTTGTGGGTGCAACACCATGTTGAGTGTCCCCTTTGTGTCGCGATCGCGACATTGTGCTGGAGTGGCACCTTGGTCATGATGCAACATTAAGGATGTGGTTGAGACATTTAGAGGTAGGTGGTCACGATGCAATTGTGTAAGTGTTTGTCGTGATGCTACATTACAGTTATACATGAACACATAATCAACACATGTGTATGAGTAAGCAAGTGATGATTCAGGTGTAATTCTTCTTGAATGATTATGTGGTTAACCTTAATCATGTTCCTTAAATCCTAATGTGCTCCACGAAAGTGGGAAATGGTGCACCTATGGTTTGGTGATTGAATAAAGTTTTAATACCCTAATCAGACAAAGAAGAAACCCTAACCCTATTGTTGGGTCATGTGATGTGTTTAATTCTCTCTCTTAAAGGGGTTATCACATCATGATGATTTCTCTCTCCTACTAGTATAGTTCTAATCTTGTATATTTATTTGAGTGTCATATCTGGTCTGCAATAGGAAAATGGCTCTCTGGCCTCGGCACACCTATTATGCCATAAAAACGGGACTCCTCCTCTAACCTGAGCACACAGGCAGAGAGTCAAGCCACCTATTAGCTTTTCTATACTCTAGTGCCACCAGGCCCTCTGGTTGATGTTGGACACTACATGTTGTATATTAAAGAGACTTCCACTAGGGCTTCGTCCCCCGTACCACATGTTAGTACGTTCCAACCCCCGTATATTGGACACTGCTAGGGTTAGGTCGTTTCATCCCTATGGCACAGACCTCTCATAGGGAATCTGTGGCGTTCATGGCTCTTAAGTCTATTATTTTATTATTCTTGGAAAGCTCTTACTGTATTGTATCTTTTCCATTACATATACTTGACTCTGGTATCTCTATGGTACCATGTCTATTTATTTGAAGTTTATAACACAACATGTATAAAATTCTAAACTTGGCAGATCAATATACTCAAAACATTGTGATATACTGAGAAATCAACATTTTATACCTACAAGCAGACTAAAATTCTTAAATAATAGAATACATGTCCACTTTATACTTTATACACTAGAATCATGCAATTGAACTTCTTAATACACTGATAAGAGTTAATTACTTGACATACGAGAAATTGTCATTTGCACATGTAGATTATTTGTACTTTCTTGGAAAATGTGCACCTCAACCCAAATCTTGAGTTGTGCATCACATTACATATCTTAGTTTAGCTCTGTAAACCATTCGTTTCATAGACCATCTGATAACATTTACCACAACTGAACTATTAAACATTACCACATCTCATACTGAGAACATTGATATCAAAATACTTGATTCATTGAACATCCTATCCTTAGGGTTTCATTTACCCCATTCACTTATCACATAGCTCTCATAAGGATTTCATACAACATAAACATTCACTGATTAATGACTACTATCAACAAATCATATAAAATCAATATATGTATGAAACCTTGGAACTGAGATGAATTTGGGTTTCCATGCCATTCACTGAGATAACATGCATCAATAATAAAATTGAATAAATAAAGTCTATCATGTCAAGAAAATCCGTTCAAATGGATTTCACGATATCTATTCACAAATATCCAACTTTCCTCACGTCTAGGGTTTCATCCTCTTTACTGAGATATCAAACAAACACTATTCATCTTAAATGAAATCCAAGATAGTATCTGACATATATGTACTATGAATTCAGATAAAAAATCATTCATAACCAAGGGAATCCAGATAAACAAATTTCTCTATTTAATTATACAATAATTTTAGTCATAGACAAATTCCCTACATTTTAGTTTACTCTTATAACCTCTGTGAATACTTAGGGAATTCTCAATAGGATGTATTGTATACTTTTCTAATATGATTTTATCATCTGAAATTCATCTAAACAGAGGAAGAATCCATTTCATTTCATTTTGCAACAACTTAGATCAAACACACAATTCAGGGTTTGTAGTCGCATACTAAGCATTTAAATATTGTAGATGATTTAACCAATTTTCGTGCAATATACTATTTAAAGGAAGTTCCCACTCACCCTAAGGTGTGAAAACACCTTAAAAATGTAGCTCATCCCTAAAAATATGGATCTCATATCAGATCCCTAGCAATTCACCCAATTCTTCTTCCTTTCAACTCGAAAACCCTAAAAATGAGGGATTATGAAGAAAGAGTGAGAAAAGGGGAAGTTTTGATACCATTTTGGATCAAATAAGAGGAAGGATGGAATCTTGACATGTGAGAGAATATTCACCATTGGAGTTTATGCAAAGAAGCTAAACTTACATGATTTCATCTTTCCTTAGATCGCAAAACCCTAGGTCAGCATCTCCATCACTTTCTCATCTCAAACCCTAACTCTCCCTCTCTCTATAGGATTTCGTTTCTCTAGATTGAATCACGAATTATGAGAGCTCCTTGTATTTTAGGTTGACCATATAGAGAAATTGAGCTGCTCGGGTCAATTGCACATTGACCCCTCACTATACTTTCTCTTATTTCAGCTGAATTTTCTGTCGTAAAAATACTACTGTAATTCGTCTACTGATATGGTCTAAATGCATCCAAAAATTATGAAAATTTTACATGTTTTTTATGATTTATTTTTATATTTACAATTAAAATTTCAGATCATTTAGAGTTACCAATAAATAACTAAAAATAAAACACTACACTACTGAAAAGCACTCTGTCAGCATTTTGGTTGAAGTATAGTTTGACTGAGAACCACATTCAAAAAACACTCAAATATTATGAAATTTTTTCTCCAATATGAATAATTGAGTTATACATATCATATAAAAAATTCAATTAAATATAAAATTTTTAGAAAATATGAAAAATCATTTACCGCACTGCTATCTTGATCAAATTCCATATTCATGTACTATCAAAACCCTAATTTTTTCCGATTAGGGTTTACATTTCTCAAACCCTAATTCTTCAAACTAAAACCATAGTTAGAGTTTCTTCTTAGGTTTGTAACATCATAATTTATCTACTATCATTAATCAAGTCTAAACGATGTTCAATCTAATCAAGCATGTAATCATTCAGGTAAACCCTAGTTTACCAATTAAGCACAAATGTGGTCATTACAATTCTCACCCCCTTAAAAAGTTTCATCCCCGAAACATAAATACACAAACAAAGTATATTCAAAGTTTATTTTAATCTTCTGAAATCTTACATGTCATTACATTCTTGTATTTTATACTTGAATGCACTTTTCAACATTAAGTCCTTCATTTCTTTTCTAATCACAACATGTTTGAAATAGTTATCAATGATAACAACAAATTCTCTATGCCACATTAAATCATAGAGTAGATAGAGAAGCAACCATTTCAATATTTTTTTATACTCTTGAGGTGTTACCTCAACATTGATAATCTAATCCAACCATCTCAATTCATACGACTCAATATGTACTATTGTTATGTATTACCTTTAAGTCACAAAAGAGAGTTCACCATGTTCTTTTGAATTTTGGTATTGTTCTACTCAAATAGCAAAACAATCTTGAGTTGGAAGAATAGAATCAACAACAATTGTACAATACTACTCATGACATCCCCATTGCATCATGGATGCATAAGGTGAAGCATTACCATCACATTCCATATTATTCTCAAGTATGAACCCACAATTCAAAGTGTAGCCATCGGGTTATAACATACTAGGGTTTCAACAACAGTAACAAAGTACTCCATGATTGTATTAGTCATTCAAGGACTATTCATACCTGATTACCATCACTTAGTTATATTGAAGCTAGGTATAACAAGCTATACCTCATTAGGGTTACATATAAATATAATATGGTTATCATCCCTTATATTCATATGAGTGAATATGTAAGACTACCTTATTCAGGGTAACCCTTCATTTGTTTTATAATGATTTGACCCATATCACCATACCACAATTGTACAATACTAATATGGATTACTGGTATGAATGACTACAACTATCAGACACCTTTAATTAACATATTGCTTGCACATGTACACTGAAATCATACGTAGAACCAATTTACATCCCTTAATATACCTTCAACAAATTATACTTCTAAAATCAAATTCACATTTTACTAAAAGCCATTGTTTTCTCTTATCTCTCTCCTCATTCACTTCTACTTACTTTTTGCTACTTATCCTTCTCATTTTAATCATGTAGATTAAACATTCCTAAAATTGAAACATATAAGGTACAAATACATTATTCATCATTCTTGCTATCACTGCAAGAATTTATCTCATATCACACTTTACTCATGTTGTATTTCTCCTTTTATTCAAAATACACTTGTTACATTTCAAATTTATATCTTACTCTTTACTCCGAATCATTTCCATATTGTTTATCTACCTTTCAGATTAGCTATCTTTAAACCCTGGATTACTATCAATGCTAGTTTACTTCTCATAGTGCAAATCTCATGATCTTGTTTTATAGAGATGCTAGTATTCAAGGTCAAATCACTAGTGACATCCCTTGAACTACTACAACTCTAAACATCCTAGGGTTTGGTCCTTATCAGTAGCATGACATTACTGTGGTGTGACTTTGCTACCTTAATTTGAAATTCAAACTTTGGATCTCAAAAGTTTTACTAAAGTCTTTTTTATCTTATTGATTGAATTTCCTTTCTCTTACTTGGCCATTTAGATAGATTATATTCTCAATTACCCTTCTAGGTTTTCATCATCATATTATGTGTCATTATTACATTCACTAGATGTCTCTACCACAGTGGTTATGCATCATATATGATTCATTTTCTTATCACTTCATTCCCACATTGCTTTCATTAAGGAAGATATGAAAGACAAGATGATTTTGAGACTTAGAATTCTTATCTTCAAACATTCAATAATACATTTCTCATATGTAGGTTTAATTAATTATCAACAAGGATACTTAACTAATTAGCACTTTCTTGAATCTCGCAACCTCTTTCTTATATAATCTATATTACTCAATTATGTTTCAAACCCTTCTTTACTTTCCATAATCCCCTTACCATATACTACTATTCCAAATGTCATATTTAACTTCAAGTTTTCTCTTATGATCATGTTGCTTCTTTTATGTATATGATCATGTATACCATGTTGCCTATATTTCCTTTTATCCTTCTACTAATGTGAAGTTGAAATTCTAAATCAATAATCTCTCTACTAGTATCACCTCATGTTTAATACATTACATATCCTTCATTTAAATCAAGTGGATCATGCATGGGTGAAACATAGTTTCTCTTTCAATCAAGTTTTTCCTTCCTGAGTATAGTCTACCTTTGTATGCCTTATTCATTTATTTAGCTACACTTTTGTTCTTCTTTTAGAAACTAGTTTATTGTTCTATAGAGACTTAGAATCCAAAGGCAGTAAGGATGAATGTATTAAACTTATTAATAAAGGTATACATTCTATGCTCTCAATCATATCATAACCCTCATTCCTTAATCAAGCTCATTATTTCCAACATTTCTCTTTGTTTCAACTAAGTTTCTTATCCTAGTTTTATGATTTACATGCTCATCTAGTTCTCTTCACTTTAACTCTTCTGAAGACTCTTCACTTCTATGTACTTATTTTATAATTAGCTTCTTTCTTCTATTTTCCCTTTGCTTTGGAGTACATAAAAAATTGTACTCGATTATATAATCCATTCCTCATGATTGATTCTTACTATCTTGGCCCCTTACATACTTTTCTCATATCTTTTCCATATTTCATATTTAGAGTTCATATAATACTAATAATTAAACTTAATCTGAACCTTATGTCGTGTTCCTTTATTCCCAATTAAGGGTTTCTCATATGAGGCCCCAAAGATGGATCTTAGATATCAGTTCCAACTGATTCTTAGTTATCCCAATCTTTCCCTTATACTTCAAAATCTTAGAGTATATACATTCATACTAGAATTTGGATCTAATCTATCCATAATTTACTCTTTTTATGTTACTAATAGGAGTCATTAGATCCCAGTAATCCATCTTGCCAGCCGGACCAGGCCGAACCTACAGTCCTAAAGCCAAGAGCTACTCAGGATTACTCAACTCCTATTCATCTCAAATGTGTGGAAGAAAACTTATTCACTTAGGAAAGCTCATTCAAAGATCATTTCTAGTCTACTTGATACAAAGAATGTAATCAATAAATGCTACAACTACATAGTTTACAACAAATCTTAAAGACCCATATATATATTTCAAAATACTGAATATCTAAATTCAAACATATAAGAGCTTTTCTATTCATCTCCAATAAAACAACAATATGAAATGAAAGTTCTATCTTATTTTATATTTATTCTCTTAATTCATGTTACTTATCTTGTTTCTAACCCTAATATTTCTAGGGTTCCTCTCTAGACCATCCTTTCACTGTATACCTGGCCAGGGTATACACGAAATAATAGACATAGTAGCTTGATACTGGTTGATCCAAGTACTCAGATACTGGGCCAAGATAGCCAAATACTCATAACATCTCCTATCTACCATACTTATGACTCTAACTTACTAACTTAATGGTCCCTGACAACTCAACCTAAGCTCTGATACCAAGTTGTTACACCCCGATCTCACAATTACCATTAATCATGAGATTAGGGCATAAATTGAGGATTTAACGTAATACAAAGATCACCCTTAACTTTTTCTTCTTTTTAAAACTCTTTGTATTCTTTCATTGAACCACATAAAATAACTTTACAAGGGAATCTAAACATTGATTTCTCTAATCTGATTTCAACAGTAAAAAAAATGAATGCATGAACATTCATTATGTTTCTCATACTTTTAAGCACATAAGACTTGCTGATTCACATATACTGCTAAAAGAGGAATACTGTTATAAATCATCATTTACAACTTTCTCTTATTTCTTTACAAGGACCTAGAGTGACAAGGACCGACTAAACTTGACTATACTCAGACTTAGCTCTTATGGCAGATCTACTCGGATGCAATGACCTTCTTCATGTCCATGTGATATCCCTAAAAATTGTGAGTAGAGGGGTGACCCTACTCGCTCAGTGAATGAGTACTTCAAAGAAACAATCTAAAGCACTGATATAATTATAGATATACTTTTGAGTAACTAATATCAATTATAACATAAATAAGCTTTAAAGAGATTGATCATTGACAATCATAAATATGGCATGATACTCTACATATCAACAAGATCAAATCAATGTATGAGCATGCTTGATTAATTTCAAAGAGAACTAATAATTCAGAAAAATACAAAGAATAATTGCTGGGAAACTGTACTCGAATCTTTCTTAGCCTTTCTTACTTATAAGAAACTCTTTAAACCTATATGAACATATTTTAGCTTATGCCCTGATCATATGCAGTGTACTCTAGATATGAAGACTCGTAGAGAACTATGATCTCACTATACAAGACTTAGCTGACACACCTGGGAATGCTAAGCCTGACTACATCACTGGTCTACAACAGGAAAATGGCTCTCTGGCCTCAGCACACCTATTATGCCGTAAAAACTGGACTCCTCCTCTAACCTAAGCACACAGGCAGAGAGTCAAGCCACCTATTAGATTTTCTGTACTCTAGTACCACCAGGCCCTCTGGTTGATGTTGGACACTACACACTGTATATTAAGGAGACTTCCACTAGGGCTTCATCCCCCATACCACATGTTAGTACGTTCAGACCCCCGTATACTAGACACTACCAAGGTTAGGTCATTTCATCCCTAGGACACAAACCTCTCATAGGGAATCTATAGTGTTCAAGGCTCTTAAGTATATTATTTTATTATTCTTGGAAAGCTCTTACTATATTGTATCTTTTCCCTTACTTATACTTGACTCTGGTATCTCTATGGTACCGTGTCTACTTATTTGAAGTTTATAACACAACATGTATATCATTCTAAATTTTACAGAGCAATACACTCAAAACACTATAATATACTGAGAAATCAACATTTTATACCTACAGGTAGACTAAAATTCTTAAATAACAGAATACATATCCACTTGATACTTTATACACTAGAATCATGCAATTGAACTTCTTAATACACTAACAAGAGTTAATTACTTGACATACAAGAAATCATCATTTCCACCTGTAAATTATGTGTACTTTCTTGGAAAACATGCACCTCAACCCAAATCTTGAGTTGTGCGTCACATTACATATCTTAGTTTAGCTCTGTAAACCATTTGTTTCATAGACCATCTGATAACATTTATCACAATTGAAATATTAAACATCACCACATCTCATACTAAGAACATTTATATCAAAATACTTGATTCATTGAACATCCTATCCTTAGGGTTTCATTTACCCCATTCACTTATCACATGGCTCTCGTAAGGATTTCATGCGACATACACATTCATTGAATAATGACTACTATCAAGAAATCATATAAAATCAATATATGTATGAAACCTTGGAACTGAGCTGAATTTGGGTTTCCATGCCATTCACTGAGATAGCATGCATCAATAATAAAATTGAATAAATAAAGTCTATCATGTCAAGAAATTTTTTTCTAATGGATTTCACGATATCTATTCGCAACCAAATTTCCTCACATCTAGGGTTTCACCCTCTTTACTGAGATATCAAACAAACACAATTCATATTAAATGAAATCCAAGATAGTATCTGACATATATGTACTATGAATTCATATAAACAATCATTCATAGACAAGGGAATCCAGATAAACAAATTTCTCTATTTAATTATACAGCAATTTCAATCATAGACAAATTCTCTATATTTCAGTTTACTCTTATAACCTCTGCAAATGCTTAGGGAATTCTCATTAGGATGTATTTTATACTTTTCTAATATGATTTTATCATCTGAAATTCATCCAAATAGAGTAAGAATCCATTTCATATCATTTTGCAACAACTTAGATCAAACACATAATTCAGGATTTGTAGTCGCATACTAAGCAATTAAATATTATGGATGATTTAACCAATTTTCGTGTAATATACTATTTAAAGGAAGTTCCCACTCACCCTAATGTGTGAAAACACCTTAAAATGCAGCTAATCCATGAAAATCTCAATCCCATATCAAATCCCTAGCAATTCACCCGATTCTTCTTCCTTTTAACTCGGAAACCCTAAAATGAGGGATTATGAAGAAAGAGTGAGAAAAGGGGAAGTTTTGATACCATTTTGGATCAAATCAGAGGAGGGAAGGAATATTGACATGTGAGAGAAGATTCACCATTAAATTCTATGCAAAGAAGCTAAACTTACATGATTTCATCATTCCTCGGACCGCAAAACCCTAGGTCAGCATCTTCATCACTTTCTCCTCTCAAACCTTAACT
This sequence comes from Alisma plantago-aquatica, assembly GCA_963693085.1. Classification (NCBI taxonomy): domain Eukaryota; kingdom Viridiplantae; phylum Streptophyta; class Magnoliopsida; order Alismatales; family Alismataceae; genus Alisma; species Alisma plantago-aquatica. Next base: position 279,537,603 of record OY856411.1, read on the forward strand.
CTCTCTCTCTCTCTCTAGGATTTCGTTTCTCTAGATTGAATCAAGAATTATGAGAGCTCCTTGTGTGTTAGGTTGACCATATAGAAAAATTGAGCTGCTTGGGTCAATTGCACATTGACCCCTCACTATACTTTCTCTTATTTCAGCTGAATTTTCTGTCATAAAAATATTACTGTAATTCATCTACTGATAAGGACTAAGCGCATCCAAAAATTATGAAAATTTTACATGTTGTTTATAATTTAGTTTTAGATCTCTAGATAAAATTTTAGATCATTTGGAGTTACCAATAAATAAATAAAAACAAAACACTACACTACTGAAAATCACTCTATCATCATTTTGGTCGAAGTATAGTTCGACTGAGAACCACATTCAAAGAACACTAAAATATTCTGAACTTTTTCTCCAATATGAATGATTGAGTTATACATATCATATCCAAAATGAAATTAAATCCAAAATTTGTATAAAATATGAAAAATCATTTACCGCATTGCTATCCTGGTCAAATTCCATATTCATGTTCTATCAAAACCCTAATTTTTGCGGATTAGGGTTTACATTTCTCAAACCCTAATTTTTCAAACTAAAATCATAGTTAGAATTTCTTTTTAGGTTTGAAACATCATAATTTATCTACTATCATTAATCAAGTCTAAATGATGTTCAATCTAATCAAGCATGTAATCATTCAGGTAAACCCTAGTTTACCAATTAAGCACAAATGTGGTCATTATAGTGTAAGTGATATATTTCCTTGTGTCCTTAAATTGTGGAAATAGTGTTATATTATTTGTTATTTAATGGACAAGTGAGAGATATAGTTCTAGTGTTGTGCCATGTACCATGAAAAACTAGTTATTTATAGGACCATAGCCTTGACTATGAGTTGTTGTTTCTACAGGACTGTAGCTAAGACTACAAGTTGTTATCTTTTAGCAGTATGACTGTATGTCACTGCATTGTAGACTTGAACTGACCAAGTAGTGCTGGTGATGATCATGGAGTCCATCTCTTCGATTGATCTTGTGTGGTACTAATTTTAACTTTACAATGGTCAGTTGGATTTGAGTGGTACGCCTCAAATCCTCAGGGCACAATAATTAAATATGTAACACAGTCGTGTAGTATTATTGCTTAGGGTCACATATGAATAACATTGGATGACCCCCTTGCTATGTTTCTTATACTTTCTAGTTTATAATAGTTATATATTTTATCCAAATTCCTTCTTAAAACATAAGATGATCTACTGTTTAGTGTATTTTTCCTATTTACTTAAACTGTGATAATTGCCATGCTTATACCATTGAGAAGAATCTATATATCACATAATAGTATAATTTCCTATTTTAGTTATCTATGCTTATAATAGATGATGGAGAAGATTTATATCTCTCTGGGATGTTTGGTCTCACCCTGTGGGTTCCACATCTTATTAGGCAGACATGCATGATGAGATAGAGTTCGTGTGGCTGAGAGTGTTAACAAGTGGAGCTGTAAATGTTGAGCCATGGATATACTACTAGTGTCTAGTAATAGATTCTTCTCTATCATCCCTGTACACTCAGGTCATTGGGGGTGTTTTTGTGAATGTTGTACATCAAATTGATATTATAGCTTCATGCAATGATAGTATAGATATGATTTGTATACTTGAGTAGATGTTTATATGTAACACATTGTGGCTAGTTATCCATTGAACAATGATGTGTAATACCTTTTAATATAAATCAAATACAAGTGGCGTCGGTTTATAGATTCAATTGTGAGTTTTTTAGCTTGGGATCCTATTATGAGATCGGTTTCAATTTACCCTATGATGTGGTAATGTTGTTATTAGTTATAATTCCACACTTTGTTTTGAGTAATGTTGCTTTGTGTGACAATGGGTGTCATGTTTGGTGGTATCAGAGGTATAGGTTTGCTGAGTCTATAGGGAGTTTAGGGCTCATACTGGAATGATGTATAAGTTGAGAACATGATATAAAATATGGTGCATACTGACCAACCTCAATACTTGAGTGCCCTGACAAGGTATTCAAAAAGTTGAACGAATGGTGAATATGGAATTCATAAATTGATTTCTTTCTGATTACTTTGATCAAGTAGTCACATAGAAATAATCGAAAGAGCATGAAAAGTGTGAATCATGGAGTTAATTCCTCTATCTCACCCTAAAGAAGATGAGAACTATATCATAACCTACCTAAACTTTAAGTGTTTGGTGATTGAACGAGAAAGATATAACTCCATGAAACTTAAATATGAGCATAAGTAAGCTATGAGAAGTTCTTGAAATTGTAATTTATAAAGAAAAAGACAATAAACTGTGTCAATGAAGTAAATCAAGGTGTAAAATCCATGTATAATGGAGAGAACTCCTGAAATAAGTATGAAGGAAGGAGATAAATAAGAACAAATAAAAAATGAGTAAAGTGGAACCTGAGTTAACCTCAAACCAACCAATGTATAAGAAAGTGTAAGGTACAATTCTTATGATGTGTGAAAGAAAAATAAGGAAGATAATCCTTATCCAATGTAGAACATGTGATAAATGATGATCTATCTCTTAATGAGAAGTTGTAAAACATGGTTACAACTTGGAGTATACATGAAAATGATGAACAAATAATAAAGAAAGAGTAATGATATGTATTCATATTTAAAATTCCTATTCTCTGGCAAGGAAACAAAGACGAAATAGGTCAAAATGATATATGAGTAGTGGTAGTCTTGTATAATAAAAAAATAAAGTTGGTAATCTCCTTATCCTTGTTAATAATCTCTAGGTGATGTTATGGTGATGAGGGAAGTATGATCCCTTTGTGCACTTTCTTTCCAGGGATGTGACATTTAAGTGAGTCTTATCTCATTTGATGTGCATGGTTTTGAGGTGACCTTGAGATGAATACTTTGAAAAGTATCAGTTGAACTTGGACTTTAGTTCTAAGATGGTGACATCTGCATGTGATGATGTTTTATGGATCTTCCAAAATGATAGGAAGATTCTTCAGACATATTTGGAATCGATAGTGACAGTTGAAAAGTGGAATGAACATGAATGTGATTTGTTTTGGCATATGTTATGGATACCAAGGTGAGGAATCCTAGTATCTAAGGGGTACCTGTTACATGTAGGAATAGGGAAATGTTTCCTAATGAGACAATAAGTGTTTTGTTTCCTAGACAGAATGACTTTGAGATCAATTTGGTTACATGTGCCCAGACTATAGTACAAACATCAAATGTTGGGTTTTTTGCATCATATAGAATGATGTATGCAAAGAGGCAATAGTTAAATAGACAATTGCAAGATCTTCTTGGGAAAAGATTTATATAATATCATGTGAAAATATCAAAGAATGCTTTGGGTTACATACACTTTGAGTAGAAAATCTTTGTTGTCATCATTAGTTAGGAAGACATAATTGTATTCTTTAGTGTGCCCTAAAGATGACATGAACCAATGATGGTAGAATTAACTCCATCAACCAATGATAACATGATGCTTCACAAACAATGGTGGTTCATGTTAGCACATGATAGTGTAACAAAGTACCATGAGTTGCTTAATTGATCTATAAACTGATGGTTCCTTTGGTTATATGATCCAAGGGTTAAACCTACATATCAATCGATAGTTTTGAAATGTTAAACCTAATTCAATAGTTATGAATGAATGGTATAACATCCAATGGTTTATAATGAAGCCAATAGTATAAATTTTTGGTTCTAATAATAACAATTCGATGGCCAATACCTTCAAATTTGTAGTCTTACCTTTTCCATCAAATAAATATTTTAAAGTCCAAAATTTGTGGATCTTACCATGTGATATTGCAAGGTTGAGAGGTGACATACTAGTTAAAGTTGTCAACTGAGTTGTACAAGGTATGCATAGTGTTTCTATGTTGAGAAAGTATTACTTGACATTGAGTTGACTCTACAGCCAGTAGTGGTAGAGTTAATTGAGGTTGTATCTTATGTGACACATCCTGTGTTAATCTTGGACAAAGGACATCATGTTGGTTAAAGTTTAATGAAATCACTATGACATAGAGGATGTTATGTGTAAGTTTAAGGATATGATGCATGGGAAGTATTTGTCTCTTCTTGCATAGGATTTCAGGGGCGAAATCCTTGTTAGGGGTTTATAGTTGTAAGGCCCCTAACATAGATTAATGCTAAGTTGTACTTACCTTGATTAATGATATGCTTAGAGCCTTACTCTAATCCTTTGGGATTTTTTTATCATGTGACAAGCTTGTCAAGTTTGGTCCTATTTGAATGCGGTTTGAGCTATGTTTGCTTGTTTTGGACCAAAATGCAATTACCCAAATATGAGGGTTTTCTTGAAATTTGTCACCTCTAGAATGTTCCACCTCTTTCTTTACATCATTTAGAGTATAAAGAAAGAGATGGGTGCCTTGTTTGAACCGTAGCTGAGTGATGGAACCCTTAGTGGTGATTAGGGTTTCTAGGGTTTAGTGTGTGATGACCTATGAGTACCTTGTGAGTTGTCCCCACCTAGGTCATGACCTAGGGTATGTGTTGTGGGTGTTTCAGTTGATACACCTTCCCTAGGTGTGTTGGTCATGACCAAGATGGTCTTGGGTCCAGACATATTCTTTTGTATAGAGTATCTCGACCTAGAGTATGTGTAGTGATCCCTTGTCACGACCAAGTGATGTTTTGGTGTTGTTGTCGTGACCATGGAAAGTGTTCCTTGGTGGGTCATGACCATGGTGACCCAAGTGGTCAAGACACAACCTAGAGTGTATCACCATATTTTACATGCATGCATAAAGTGGTTGCATGTCTATCTTATTCATTGACAAGTGTTCCTTTGGTGTTCTAATATGTTGACACCTCATGCATGCCTTACTTCCCTCCCCCTTTGGGTATATAACCCCTTCCCTTCTTTATCAAACACTCTTTTTGGCCCTATCCTCTTTGCTCTCCATTTCAACTGACCTTGGAGCTTTGGGATCAAAGGAGGACAGATCTTGAAGCCATGGTGACTGATCAACCTTGCTCAAGGAAGGATTTGTGCTAGATCAAATCTTCGATGACAATTTTTGGTGATTCTTCTCTTGATAAGTGGTTCTACCTTATTGATCACGTTTTCCCCATGAAACTCCATCTTTTTCTTCCTCTTTCTTGGCCATAGATTAGTGTTCGACCTTGGTGGTCCTCTTGAGAAAGACTTATCTTCACAAAGGCCATTAGACTGTGGTTCTACCATGGTGGTAACTAGTGAGAGGATGTTATCTTCTCTTTTCACTCTTCCACCTTTGGTTCAACCTAGGACTTTATGCCCCTTTCTTGACATATTTTATAATCATGGTATTCCTCTTTTGTGAGGTGATTTGGTAGTCAAAGTGCTAATCAAAGTTGGGGATTCTTTCCTTCTCTTGGAGCTTGTGCTATGGAGCTTGATTATCTACACAAAAGGCAGGCTATATAACTTTCCCCTATTCTATTTTGGCACTATAATCTTTCTCTTTTGTTTATGATTCTACCTATGAAATATGATCTTAACATATGAAAAGATGTTATCATGAGTTAGGGTTTGATCAGTGGTAATAGTTCTATGAGATTTGCTTTTATCTTCCAAACCCTATTTTCTCTTGTACTCAATTTTGAGATATATACAAAATGGAATTATTCTATCCTTGATTATTGATTTCTATCTTTATGAATGAGAATTTGGATACTTTAGTGTAATATTAGTTTTATTACTATTGATAGATATTAGATATGACTTATCACCTCTCTTAATGAGGCTCTATTGTATCGATTTCTATTATGCTCAATAGATGATGGTGATCACTTTGTATGGCGATATTCCCTTTGTTTGGAATGGGCATTTCTTGGTGATAACCTAATGATTTGGCTAAGGTTCATCCCTAATTTGAGGATGGCTATATGTTCATGTGGACGTTTGACCAGGGTGGTCATTACACATATATTTTAGTTTCATATGTTTGGCTAGTGGTCGACAACCATGATTTATTTGGAAAGGATGAAGGTGATGACCCTACAAGTATTACGTACTTGGTTATTAACATTATGGTTAAGATGGTAAATGAGGTCCTTATGATTTTAGGGTTTTGAGTTTGTAGCATTCTCATGTAGGTTTCTCTCTTTGAAAACCCTAAATCTATGTATTCGATTCCTAAAGTGTTTTGAGAGGATGACCTTATATGCATCATAAACTTTGGTTTGATCAACATGTGCTAAGTTTTGGTCATCATGTTGCCCTAGAGTGATGTATGGTTTCTTATATATATTAAATATCAAATCTCTCTTTTAAGTTGTTTGACCTAATGACCTACATGGTGACTTGTTCTAGGGTTTGAATAGTCTTGATTCCTAAAGTTGGAACATAGTGATTCTTGGCATTTTTTCTATTTAGATTTCTATTTTGGGCCAATGAATGCCTCTTAATGAGTTGAGGTCGAGACACCCATGCCTTGGTTTGGGTCGAGACACTTTGTTTATTTGAGGTTGAGACACCTTGTTGAAGGTAGGTCGAGACACTATACCCCCTAACCCTTATTTGGTCATGAAACAACGATGCTGCATGGATTTCTTAGATGGTTAACATGGAAACTTGATGGTTAAGAGGGTAGGACATAACACTTTTCCCTGACATGGTTGTACTTGGGTTGACACCCTAGTGATGTCGCAGATGCAACACCATATTGAGCATCCCCTTTGTGTCATGATTGTGACTTGGTGCTGGAGTGGCACCTTGGTCGCGATGGAACATTAAGGGTGTGGTCGAGACGTTTAGTGGCAGATGGTCACAATGCAAGGGTGTAAGTGTTGGTTGTGATGAAAGGCTGCAGTTACATATGGACACATAGTTCACACCTATGTATGAGTAAGCAAGTGATGATTCAGGTGTAATGCTGCTTGAATGATTATGTGGTTTACCTTAATCGTGTTCCTTAAATCCTAATGTGCTCCACGAAAGTGGGAAATGGTGCACCAAGTGTTTAGTGATTGAATAAATTTTAAAACCCTAATCGGAAAAATAAGAAACCCTAACCCTAATGTTGGGTCATGTGATGTGTTTACTTATCTCTTGAAGAGGTTATCACATTATGATGATTTTTCTCTCCTACTGGTATAGTTCTAATCTTGTAGATTTATTTGAGTGTCATAGCTTGTGTATGTCATGAAGATGACTAAATGATACTAGATGATGGACATGAGGCTTGCTGGGGTGCACTAGAATTGTAAATACATGAATGTGCACACTTAGCTATATCTGTAATGCTTAACCTTAATACACTCCAAATTTGTAGGAGATAATGAAACAATATATTGGTAAATAAATAATGCCATGAAACCCTATATGGTTAAGCATGACCCTAACCCTAAAATGAGGGGACATATTATGCATTGATTACATTACCTAAAGACTTTAATATGTTAAGATAACAATGAATATTCTCTCTCTATTTGTATAATGTTGATTTTGTAGGTGAAATGATAATCATAGATAATGATTGCAATGATGTATATGTGATGTGGTATAGGTAATACTTATACACCCGATGAGGCATGATGTGATGTATCATAGCTAATTATTGCTATAATGTAGGTGATGCTTATATACCTGATAAGGCAAGATGAGACAATAGTGAGTTCCATGAATAATGTGATTGGTCTTATGACCTAGTGAAGGCTTATTGCATAGTGTGAGGTTATGTCCTCTAGTGATGTGAAAAGGGATTAATATCCCCAGTGATGTGATAATAGTGATCAACCTGATATGGTAGTGTTAATAGGTGGTGAGGTTGATGGCCTTGTTTAAGGCAGTGATACAGTGTTGTCATGAGATGATGTGACAAATTCACACTTTATACATTTTAGATCTTCTGAAGTTGTTTCATAGTTATGCTTGCTGGATTGAATTAGGGTATTGTATGTCCACTCATATGATGAAGCCTTAATTCACCCAATTGGCATGACTAATAAAGTGAAACCTTAATCATGTAGTTTCCCTATACTATAGATCCATCTCCAGTGTTAGTATCTAGCTGGGTGGTGAAATGAGTAACTCATATGGGAAAACTCAGAGTGGATATTGTTGAATATGTGGGGTGCAAGTGATATATTTCCTTGTGTCTGTAAATTGTGGAAATAGTGTTATATTATTTGTTATTGAACGACCATATGAGAGCCAGTTATCTAGTGTTGAGCCATGTACCAAGGCAAACTAGTTGTTTACAGGACCATAGCCTTGACTATGGCTGCTGTTTCTACAGGACTGTAGCTAAGAATACAAGTTGTTGTCTTTTAGTAGTATGAATATGTGTCATTGCAATGCAGACTTGAACTGACCAAGTAGTGTTGGTGATGATTATGGAGTCTAACCCTTCCATTTATCTTGTATGGTACTGATTTTGACTTCGTAGTGGTCATTTGTTTTTGAGTGTTACACCTCAAATCCTCAGGGAAAAATAATTAAAGATGTAACACAACCATGTAGTATTATTGCTTAGGGTCACATATGAATAACATTGAATGACCCCCTTGATGCGTTACTTATATTGTTTAATTTATAACAATTATATTTTCTTCATATTCCTTCCTAAATAATAAGATGATCTATTGTTTAGTGTAGATGCCCTAATTTCTTAAACTGTGATAATTGCCATGCTTATATCATTGAGCTGAATCTGCTTATCAGTTAATAGTATAATTTCCATTTTTAGTAATATGTACTTATAATAGATGGTGGCGGAGAGTTATATCTCTCACTGGGACGTTTGGTCTCACCTTATGGGTTCCAAATCTTTTTATGTGGACGTGCATGATGAGATATAGTGCGTGTGGATAATTCTGCTAATAAGTGGAGCGGTAAATGTTGAACCATAAGTATGCTGCTAAGGTCTAGTAATAGAGTAATATGCGTCGTCCTTGTACAATCAGGTCCTTGGGGGTGTTTTTGTGAATGTTGTACATCAAATTTAGATTTTAGTATAGATGTGATTTGTATACTTGAGAAAATGTTTATATGTAACAAGTTGTGGATAGTTAGCCATTGAACAATGGTGTGTAATACCTTTTGATATGAATGAAATATAAGTGGCATCAGTTTATAGCTTCAATTGTGAGTTGTTCATCTTGGGATCCTATTATGACATCAGTTTTGATTTACCCTATTTTGTGGTAATGTTGTTATTAGTGATAATTCCACACTTTGTTTTGAGTAATCTTGCTTTGTGTGACTAAGGGTGTCACATAGTTGGTCTGTGTGAACTACTCTAGAGGGAGGAGTCCTTTGGCTGCTGCTCAGCGAGAAAAGTCAACATGCAGTCCTTGGCGAGACCACACGAGCGCTACAAAAGATGTTCAAGTTTGTTATTCGTGGTGAAGACCAGCACCTGCACAGCCACCGTCCAAGAGCAACTTTTTGAAAGTTGCATTGAAGAGAGTTTTGTTAGTGGACATGGTCCAGGACCAGGTAACTCGCTAAACCATCCTTCCTATTTCATAGTAGTTGATGTCATCTTGCTATTATGGGAATACAAATAAATAATTTTTTTGTTTCCGCTGCTATACTCTGTGCTCAAATTTCCCAACAATGGTATCAGAGTCACGCCAATTTATTATGATTTATGAAAATCAATATGATTGTATTTTAGTTTAATCATTTATTTATTACATATGAAGTGAATATTTAAACCATCTCATATGTGTATCAGATCAAAGACCATATAATATATATATATATATATATATATATATATATATATATAAATATATATATATATATATATATATATATATGTATATATAGGACAACGATACAGTGAGAAACATATCTTGGTGAAGCATGAGAGGAATTTCAATAACTCTACATAGTGATGAATTTTTAATAATCCAACCATATGGATTAAAAATATACATTATTAGTTACCTTCCTACAAAATGTCATCATCATATGACTTGTATTGCATTCACAACAAGCAAATACTTTTTAATGCTCAATATTGAATTTGAGGAAAACCGTTGGATGTAAAATACATATATTCTATATATGGACATGTAGATTGAAGTGACTTTTTGTGTGAAGGTAAATAAAATGATGTTATTTCCATCCATAAGGTTGGATAGTAAAAAGAAGGTGTAACTTTATGGTTATTCAAATGCCTCTCATGCTCTCACTGTAGAATGTTTCTCACTAGATCGCTACCCTATATATATGTATATATATACATACATATATATATATATATATATATATATATATATATATATATATATAATTTACATGCGTCACCCTAAAAGAGGTTTTTATGGTGGATGTGTAGCGTGGTTATGGCCTAAACTGTATATCTATGTGAGGTTCAATGGTTTGGCTCCTATTTATCTTGGTCTGCATATTGAGCCTCTACCTCCCTCTTCCCAATGTAAAGTTAATTCTTTCCTACCTTTTCTCCCCTCAAATGTAACTCAAGTTTTTCTCTTTATAATGTAATAAAGTAGCAAAAATATAGTTTCTTTTCTTACAATGATGAGGAAGATGATCATCGCCAGATGATACAACTAGGTTGTGAGACGAGCCACACATCTAGAGGACCATGGAGGACAGAATGATGGAGCCATTCGACCGCTTGGTGTTCCCAACTGACCATTTGGAAGGAGTCCAAACATTGGTTGGACTGGAGGCCAGATGACCGTCCCATATGACCAACCAACCTTCCAAGAGGCAAGACGACCAGTTCAAGGGTTGAACCGATCTACCCATATTGACAAGCACATGTCTACACCAACAACATGTTCATAAATGCGATGTGATGATTAACCTAGGTGGTAGTAATTCCTTGTGGCTCTAAGGAATTACAAGTAGACATGGCCATAACCATCACTTTTTGTTTTATATTGCATGTTTACCTTGTGGGATATAGCATGTATATGATACATACTATATATGTGGTGATTGGATATACAATATATATATATATATATATATATATATATAATCCCTCAATTAAGCATATCAAGGCTAAGATGCATTCCAATAGAAATACACATGAAAAACTTGTTCGACCAAGCATAGGTTATGCCAAAGTGTGGTGCACCATCTACCTCATGGAAGTAAGATGGTAATAATGTAGGTGCCTTCAAAGTAGGGTTAACTGGTTATTCTCAGAGTGTCTAGACCTAGAAGAATGCATATAATTATGGCAAGGGGTTGTACATATTATCTATCCAAGAGTTACGTATGATGCAATTGGCATGATTGCCTACCTTAATGGTTGATTATGGACACTGTTGTAGGCTAGGTAATAGTTGAATCATTTTAGATCTTGGCTCATCAGAAAATTGATTCGCTGTAATTTTATGAATTGATACTTGAGGGATGTAAATTTTATCAATATTATAAGAACAATAATGAATTAAAGACCTAATCAGTATCACCCAAATTTTAATCAAATAAAATCAAGAATGAGTTTTTCTGACAAAATTATAAATTATTTTGTAGAATCAAATGGCAATGAATAAAAATCACTTTTATCTGTGATCTGTCCTTGAGAAGGACAAATTAATTGGGAACAACTTCCACAACTGGTTCAGGACGTTGAGAATCATTCTCACACAGGAACCAAGCTCTATGTCTTGGAAATGCCAGAACAAGAGGAACCACCACAAAATGCACCAAGAGATGAAAATGATGCTTATAAGAAGCATACTGAAGAAGTTGTGTGTAATGCTCGGGCCCACTGCCCAAGGCTCTAGTAGAGTTTCAGGAATGACGATTGTCCCCACAGACCACCACTAGCCTTACAAATTGATACTTGAGGGATGTCAATTTTATCAATATTATAAGAATAATAATGAATTAAAGACATAATTAGTATCACCCAAATTTTAATCAAATAAAATCAAGAATGCGTTTTTTTGACAAAATTATAAATTATTTTGTAGAATCAAATGGCAATGAACAAAAATCACTTTTCTCCGTGATCGATCCTTGAGAAGGACAAATTAATTGGGAACAACTTCCACAACTGGTTCAGGACTTTGAGAATCATTCTCACACAGGAACCAAGCTCTATGTCTTGGAAATGCCAGAATAAGAGGAACCACCTCAAAATGCACCAAGATATGACAAGGATGCTTATAAGAAGCATACTGAAGAAGTTGTGTGTAACTCTTGGGCCCACTGCCCAAGGCTCTAGTAGAGTTTCAGGAATGACGACTATCCCCACAGACCACCACTAGCCTTAACTACACGCTTTGTCCTCACTCACGCGCATGCCAAGATCAACTTCTTGACAGGTCACCCATCCTAGTGCTACGCCAGGCTGAGCACACTTAACTATGGAGTTCTTTAGTGATGAGCTCTCGGAAAAGGAGATGCACCTTGGTGATATGGGTAGTCCAATCATTCCTTTTAAGATCAACTTATCTGAGGCCTCAAATCCTGGGATGTTACATTCTCCCCCACTTAGATTCTTGACGTCCTCATCAAGTCTCAACTATATGGCCTCATAATCTTACCTCATTTCAGTGCAGACCCACAATGGCCCATGGACACCCAACTCCCGATTACGGAATACCAGCACAAGGGTGTCTACGTCAACCATGGACAACCCTTTCCTACATTCCTGGACCGCACAACTCAAGACTGGCATGTCACATGCCCATGTGGGCCCCACCTACTGGAGGGGTTATGACTCTAATACCATTTGTAATGCTCGGGCCCACTACCCAAGGCTCTAGTAAAGTTTCAGGAATGACGCCTATCCCCACAGACCACCACTAGCCTTAACTGCACGCTTTGTCCTCACTCACACGCATGCCAAGATCAACTTCCCGATAGGTCACCCATCCTAGTACTACTCCAAGCTGAGCACGCTTAACTATGGAGTTCTTTAGTGATGGTCTCCCGAAAAAGGAGATGCATCTTGGTGATATGGGTAGTCCAATCAATCCTTTTAAGATCAACTTATCTGTGGCCTCAAATCCTGGGATGTTATAATGTGTAGATCCTGGGAGAAAAAGAATAGGATGTGAGAAGTTGTATAGGTTTACCTATTGTGTGTACATCCTAGTTAGCATACATGTTCATAGACTATAGAATTTTCATTCAATATGTAATTCTAAATCATTTTGTAATAATTCATTTGTAATAAATTACAAGTTGAATGTTGAAAAATGTTATGGTTGAGTGTTCATGTATGCATATGTCTCTTTCACATCGCTCTCTGATACAATTAGCTAATGTTTTTTGGATTTGTTTTCTCGGGCCTTCTAAGTCTCAAGACGGAAGAATTTAGGGACATTACAGTTGGTATCAGAGCATGAACAATAGTTACACCTACAATTGCTCACCATAAAACATAAAACTATTTCACCTTTCACTTTAAACCCTAAAATCATAGAAAGTTGTTCTACAGGAACTATGTTTGACTTAGCCTCTAGGTTAGAACCTAGATGTTTGAGAACTAGGTTTAGACAAGTGTCTGAAACCCTTTCCATATAGAGCTCATATGTATTGGGTAGCTACACTGGTCTACATATCGTTCTCACCATTTCACTAGGTGGCATAGCACTAGACTATCTACTATGTGTGGGACACTCGATTTTCTGATTTGGTTTTGTTTTCCAATCGGCTCGAGCCTCGATAGTTTTCTATGACATCTTCTTTCTCAAAGAAAAACTCTATAATATTTTATTATATATATGTAAATATAAAATGTGTCCCTCACACTGGAGAGTAGTTAGTGTTCATGCAACCTAAGTGAAAGGGGGTGACATCAGTCTAGAAGAGAGAGTATCTGTAGAATAGATGTCTAGATCCTTATAAGGATATGTGATAGATAGATAGACAATAGAATGATAGATGATGTAAGCAAGGATGATCTAATATAAATTTGATCTCTGAGGTATATGTTGTTTATAAAGATCTAAGTTGTAAATGAGGTCTGAATCCAATTTTGGATAATCTAAGCTAAGTCTTGATGATAAAAGTGCATACTCTTTCTTACTTAAGATGAGCTAAGTTAAGATAATGTTGAATATGCATGAGACTCAAGCTCTTTTACAAAGGAGGACCTCTAGTGTTAGGACAAGATATGTGGTGAACTCCAGAGAGAGTGAGACCCACAAGGAGAGGGTCATAGGACCTACCCTACAATATATGAAAAATATGAGATAATGTGAAATGGTGTGTCCTAAGCTGAGTTACTCCTGAGTAGATGAGTTGAGTCCTTTTACATGATTCAATCCTATATGTGAGAGTTGGGTTGAAAAAAAATGATGGGTAGGCGACTCATAATGAGAAAGTGAATCCTTTTGATTGAATTAGGTATTAGCTTGAGTGACATATGTTTGTGAATCTCATCATTAGATGCAAGTGAGGTGATATATGAACTCTGGTTCTAAGAGTAAAAATCTTTGTGCATAAGATACTCATAAATGGTGTTCCTTCCACTTCTCTTTCTCTATATGTGATGCTAGAAACCTCACTTGAGCTATTTGGATGATTATGTATGAAGGGTCACTTAGATAAGCTTGACCTATTTTATATTCCCTTCCTATATCATACATGAAATATCTAAGTTTGAAATCATGATAAAATTGGCTTAGTATATCCTCCTTCCCTCTTTGTAAAGAATGAAAGATATAATTTAAAATCATGAGCTAGAAATAAATATATCTTTGGATCATGGGTTACATGATCACAACATATAGTTCTTAACTTCAAATCTTTTGAATCTAAGCTTCTAGTTTAGTAATAACTCTTACATAATAGGGTGAAACCCTGATATACAAAGATGAATATTAGTTCCCTCTAATGATGCAATCCTAGTATGATGTCGAGCATAAACAACAATAATGATTTGAAGTATGATAAATTTCAGTAGCTAATGAATTGAAACCTTGATATCACCTTGCATGATTTAATGGAGGAAAGGTGAAACCCTTAGTATTACCTTCCCTACTCTATATGAGTAAGTAAATACCTCATTATTAAGGTAATAAGGGATGTAAATTCTAGAATAATAGAATGTCAAGTTCTGACTAAGCCTTTATATGATGTTTCAATTATAAAGAAAAGTGCTATACTTCAACGTATATAAGGTGGGGTGAGTACACCCTAGGTGCTCTAAATCCTAAGATAATAACTTAGGGTTCATATTGATATCCCAGACACCTACAAATGGTGGTGCATTCGAGGTTGGACTCCTTGATATCACCTTGGGAATGATATTTGTTAAATTTGAGGACAAAATTCCATCTAAGGTGGGGTGAATGTGATGACCCTGATTTTAGGAGTTTCAAACCCAATATCCAACATGGAGCCAATGGTCTATTTATGTATCATGATGTGTATAATGTTAAATTAAGCTAGTTGAGCTTGTGTTGATGATATTAGAGATCAAATTTTGTATATGTAAGTTAAATATCCTTAGATATGTACCCCTCTGGAGTAATTAATTTGAAGGGTCGAACAATGGAGTTTGAGTGAACTTCTCTATGGGGAATCATTGTTCAAAGTTATAAGGATTAAAACAAATAAGAAATTTCATCAAATGTTTGAGCATGAGATCGATGGCCAAATATTATTATAACAAGTTTTGATTTTTGTATGTTCACATGGCCTTTGAATGTGAATTGGCTACGAAGTGGTCAAAACTATTTCTCATCTATCAAGCTCTGAGACTTATGGAGCTAATGGAAACAAACCTAGCCAATAGTGTCCACGTTGCTTGAGTTTGTTTCACCAGATCCAGAGTGATTGGTTTGATCTACTGACTTTAGAGGAGTCTTTGGATGTCTTCTGATAGTATTTTGGGTGAAATCTAGAGATAGATGGAGGCCGTACCCCACTCATAGCTCTTATCGTAAGCATTAACTTGAGGAACTAGTCATTTCCACGTTCCTACATATTCAACGAAATTTGTTATGTTTTACGTTGATAATCATAACACCTGATGACTTAATTCCCCCTATTGCTAGCATTTCTTCATCCTTCTCACTTCTCATACGAGGGAGGAGCATCAGGACTTGGACCGGCCAGAGAAGTTGACCTCAGGGACTGGCTACTGCCCACCATCATCAATCTTAGGTGTAGTGCAAACCCAATCACAAAATTAGGAGTAGAGGAAGACAACCTCTGCTCTGTCGATCCTGTCAGATCTAGGCCTCATCAGCGATTGTGCACATAGGCGTCAAATCTAAACACGGGCTCCAACAACTAGCTGAACCGTCGATCTTGGTGGTGACAAAAGGTACAAGGAGCCAGCTTTGGAGCTCGCTGTAGGTCCACCTCACAACGGCACCCTATCCTGCGGAATGAAGCTTTGACTACACCCGTTATCATTAAGATAACAAGTGCACAATCAACATGCAGAAACGATTATTAACAACGCATTACTGAAAATCATGAAAAATTAAAATCATTTATAAAAAGATTCATTATAGGAAAACTCTTTTAACGAGAATTAAAATATTTCATATACATCCTGATTCATAATGTACATTCCATGTACCATCTCTTCTCAAGGAATATATATACAACACTTGCCTTGATAAAAACACAAGTAACAAAATCCTCGAGGCATTTGAGCCAAAATCTCAGATTGATTATAAAAACACTATCCAATGACTCCTAGGACCTAAGAGTACAGAGACGACACATAAGACTCTCTATTCATAGGACATGATAACTAGTGTCTCCACCTAAGAACTCACTATTGTCCTTGTTGCTGCTGCTACTGTTCTTCCCCTATTGTAGGGTTTCTACTTCTTCTTCTGCATCTAACTAAAAAGTTAGATCCCACGGGGGTGAGACAATTATAAAATTTCCCCAGCGAGAGATATAACTCTCCACCAAAAACATTATTATTGTAGTTTAATATAAATAAACTGAGCAGTGGAATCATATGTTCAACAGTAGATAATTCATTATCTATGTAGATTAGAGCAACATTCTTACTTAAGCATTTCAGCTATAACTTGATAAAGCAGCTTGTGTATTGAATAAATGACATGTATAAGATTTATCCATCTAGCATATGCTTAGCAAGATAACATCAACTAATGATTCTCGTATTTCAATCTTAAGAAAATACGCTACACGGCTGATTTCATTTTACAAACATACTTAAGCTCTGAGGAGATGAGGTATATCGCTCATACTCCAACCAACCATTGTGAAATCAAAATAGGTACCATACATAGGTCAATGAAAGAACCAGATTTCCATGACCTCATCCTCCTTAGTCAGTGTGAGGACAACTGTAGGACATCTAGTGTCTCTGCTAATAATAGCTTGCCAGGGTATAGTGGCAACTTCACTATAGAGTTACAGTGGTGGTTGTACTCTCTTCACAATCGAGAGATTTTATGAATATCTCCATCAATCCGACATTAACATCATCGAAAGATTTGTGATACATCCATCCCGGCATATATAATGAAGGATTGAGAGATTTAATGTTTATCTTCCATCAAACCTACATTAGGACGTAAGGATATGTTCACCCATTACCCCCACATACTCAACAGTATGCCCTCCAGGAGATCCCATAGGAAAACATGTTTCACCATCACCAACTACTGACGATGTTGGATATATGGTCATAGCACTACATGAATAGATTTTACTTGATTAATTAAGTACATTATCATATTCTTTTAGCATCAACCAAGTTTTCAAACATAACTTATTATGACAAGTGCCTCAAAGAAACACGTACTATTTCCATCAATTATTTCTTAGTCTTTATGAGATATTGGGATTTCAGTCCCTCATTTCAATACTGGGAATTCTCACCCCTCCACAATTTTAATACCATAATCACATGGGTCTGGGTATTCAAACCCTTATCTCATCACTGAGCATTGTTACCACTTTTTCAGGTAACTATCACCTTTAGGTCATATGACCAAGGTAAACATGATACTTGTTGTACAAGCATCTCTCATGACACTTGAGGCCCATTAACTCTCTTGTTACCTCTTACTAGGCAACAAGACATATTATGGCACACAAGGCCCAATAAACAATTTCAATAAATAAAGCATCATAGCTTATACCTGGCTATGTTCATCATCTCATGATACCTGTAAGGTTAGCACACATGATAACAAATATATCAATCATATTTCAGTGCCTTGCCATTCAAGGGTAACACCACTATTCCCTCACCAGGGTTAGGGTTTCCCATTTCATGTCAATTGGGGATACTCATCCCATTACTCAGATCAGGGTTATGGTTTATCGCCATATTGCCCAAGATTAGGGTTTCATATAACCGTACATTACACCACCCTGGAATAGAGTCTCACATCACATTATTGCATCAGGGTTTCACATCACATCACCCTAGATTAGGGTTTCACATTCAAAATCCTACAATTACGGTTTACTATTCATCCGGATTAGGGTTTCATATTCCATCACCCATAATTAGGGTTGATATTCAATTATTCCCAATTAGGGTTTACTGTTCATCCCAAATTAGGGTTTCATGAAGCATCCCCTTAATTTAGGGTTTTTCATCATGTTTCCCTAAATTAGGATTTCACATGTCATCACCCTTAATTAGGGTTACAACAATCTTTCCATCAAGTACATACAACTATGGTTGACATAGTGTACTGAATTATTGCTTCCATAAACTTTTAGGGTTAATCATTTTTTTAAAGGTACTAATCATCTAGGTACTTTAGGGATTCAACCACTGTACCTATCTTTGATAATCACTATTATCAACCATTGGATCAATGGATCAATCATTACTTTAAATATCCAAACGATTTGATCACTTTTAACCTCCATTCGGTTTTGGCATTTCAACACCAAACAGTTTTGAAAACCATTTGATTCCAAACGGTCCTGAGACCGTTTGACCCCAAACAGTTTCAAGACCATTTGGACTCAAACGGTCTCAAGACCGTTTGGTCCAAGCCAGCCTCAAAACTGAAAGGGTTCACTTGATAAATCCCTCAATCAATCGATTAAGGTTTGCACCATTGATTACTTCATCAATTGAATTATTCAAGTACATCAATCATTGACTCTTGAAACTCCAAACGATCCACCTTAGCTCTTGACCTCCAAACGGTCTTGAGACCGCTTGATCCCAAATGATTTCAAGACCATTTGGACTCAAACGGTCTCAAGACCGTTTGGTCCAAATCAGTTTGAAAACCGATTGGATCAATTGAGGTATCCTTCAATTAGTTGATTTAGGGATTTCTTTAACAAATCGATTTAGGGTTTCTAATTGGTGGATTGTCCATTCAATGAATCACTCAATTGGATCCATTGGATCATTATCCAAAATGTTCTACTCCTGGTCAACACTCCCATTCGGTCAACCATGTCCAAACGGTTTGGGACTAAACCTCCAAATAGTTTGCAAGCCGTTTGGTCACCAAACGGTTTGGTGAAACCGTTTGGACCAAAAGTTGTCCAAACCGATTGATGTGTTATTTTGAGAAATTGAGCATTAATATGATGTCATCATCATATTCAACCTTCGATCCTATGATCCATAGTACTACTGAATTTATGGAATCATCAATTGCAATAAGCAAATAATCAAGAAGAAGAACGTTCAACGTTTATTTGCAAAATTGAAATCAATGATAATGTTGAAGGGTTCAAGTTATATAACCCACCTTAAAAGAAGCTTAAAAGCTCAAAGCTCACGTCAACAATGGTCAAAGCAACTCCTTCAACTATCCCAAGGCTCGTCCTCAAGCTTTTGAGTGAAAAGATTGGCTACAGTTGAAGATTGAGTGGAGAAAAGAAGAAATCAAGCATTGATTTGTGTTTTCTACCATGAAATCAAGGTGAAAGAAGGACATGGAGCTTACCTACAGGTTGGGGGTCGTCCTCCTATTTCTACTAAGACCCCTTGATCATTTTTTAAGCAAGAAGTGAAAGTGGCTTCGCAATTACCCATTCAAGCTATGGATAAATTAGTATATATGCATTTTATTGAAAATTCATTTAAGAGAGAGAAAGTAGGGGATAACTCTTCCATTTCCTTGCCACTTGCCCCTTCATCTTCCTTGGATGCGAGTCTAACTTCCTTTATTCTTATTATTCTCAATTATCCATGAATTAAAGGAAAACAAATTAAGCACCTTAACCCTTATAATAATAATATCCTAAAGTTAGTGGATAATTCTTTTCCTTTTATTAATGTGAGTGGGCTCTCCACTCACTTGAGATATTTGTTGCCTTGCAAGGCACAAGGACGTCCACATATATGGATTTTCAACCAAAACAATTTTGGTTGAAGGGCACTTCAATTAATATATTTATTTTTGCATTAAATTGAATTAAAATTTCAATAATGCTTAAATCTTGATTATTTTAATATCAAGATTCTCTCTCCTTCAAAGTGATACAAATGAGGCGCCCCTCTCATTTTCTTTTCTCAACATGATGCCAAGAAATATTAGGGACTCTCTGGAAGAGGTAATTTGCATATTGAACCCTAAGTTTTGGGTAAATTGCACATTACACCAAAACTAGGTATTAATGCACAAGCATTGCTTTATCAGCTCTTTCTTGGTACTCAGGCTTTCACTAGCCATACCTCTGCATCATTTTCATTCTCATGATGCTTCAACACTTGAGGAACATTTTATCATGCGACATTTGCAAGTTAACCTCTCAACTTGGGTAAATTGCACTTAGTCCAAAACAAGCAAACCATTATTTTCAACATTATTCAAAATGGACTAAAATTGAAATGTAAGTTCCTCTTAAGCCTTAATTACTTCCCAAAAGATAAGAGCAATCATATAATTATATTTCTTAAACAAAACATCCAGGGTTAAAGCATAACCCAGGTCAGGGATGTTACAGAAGTAGTTCAGATGTGAGCAGGGAGATGCATTTCCCCTCTTCCTGTATCCACGGTGGTGCTATGCACCAGCTAGGTTGGCTTTTTTGAGCAGTTGGGCGAAGCCAGGGCTGTTGAGGAGCATCGGGTGCCCGTGGTCCACAGAGGTGTGGCAGGAGGTTGGTGAATCCATCTTTAATATGAAAGGGGAGGAAAATAACAGACAGATCCCCATCGGAGAGGTCACCTATGGAGGCGCTAGTGATAACCAGGTCACTGAGGATGACCGCAACATCCCCAAAATGATGCTCAGTCAGATGGATATTGTGCTCATACCCGAGAAGATGTAGTGTCTACCTGATTCTTAGCTGGAGTGATCACCTGCAATTGGCACCTGAGCTAGAACGACTGATTGTCGGTGTCGTTCTCAGTGGCGAGTGGCTGCGAAGGCCATCATGTCTGCTGAGGAAGGGCCAAGGACAAAATAGGTTCGTATCTCGGGAGAGATCAGGCAGGGGCTTAGTCTAGAAAGCCACTTGAACCAGCCGTCCCAAGAAGACCAACTTTGAGGCACACCCCACCTAAGGGCCTACACTGACCAACCAAGGACCGTCGCTTCAAGCAATGGGACCCACCACTCAGGGTAAATCAACTTTAAATCTCAGAAATACATGTTTTCTTAGAAAATAGATTATAAATAGTTCCCTTACCCAATAAATTTCCCCAAAATACCCCTAGACTTAGAAAAATGTTCTCTACATTATTGGATCTTTCGATCAGGCTTTAAAAGCACAAATACTCATGATATTTTATTTAGATGATAATGCTTCTTTTTGAGATTATATTATTGGTATAGTTAGCATATCATGGAAATTAAATATGAGAAGATTATGTTTATGAGCCCTAATGTCATTTAGAGACCAAATATGAACTCTGATCAAGTTACAATTTCAAAACATTAGCTCTTTTTGCATTAATGTATAATTAGATACTTTAAACCTCATATTAATTCTAGAAAGTAGACCAATCATCAGAAAAATATAGAATTTGGACCAGACCCCTATGATGACCTCCTGATCAGTAGAAAAATATCAAAACATGTTGTAAGTTAGTAAAACCTAGGTTTGGTCAAAATCCCAATTGGACCTAAATATCATTAATAATGGTGAACATTGTATTAATGATGATTAATTGTTATTAATCAGGTCATGGACAAAGTTCTAGATGATCATGGATGTATATATGAATCTCTGAACTCAGGTACGTGGTCTTATAAGTATACAACTGGATTTCTTGGTTTCTTATGATATGTAATGTCATGAATGCTATTATTTGGATATTCATTGCTTTTGTAATGCTCGGGCCCACTGCCCAAGGCTCTAATAGAGTTTCAGGAATGACGATTGTCCCCACAGACCACCACTAGCCTTAACTGAGTTCAGAGATTTGGACCAGACCCCTATGATGACCTCCTGATTAGTAGAAAAATATCAAAACATGTTGTAAGTCAGTAAAACCTAGGTTTGGTCAAAATCCTAATTTGGACCTAAATATCATTAATAATGGTGAACATTATATTAATGATGATTAATTGTTATTAATTAGGTCATGGACAAAGTTCTAGATGATCATGGATGTATATAGGAATCTCTGAACTCAGGTACGTGGTCTTATAAGTATAAGACTAGATTTCTTAGTTTCTTATGATATGTAATGTCATGAATGCTATTATTTGGATATTCATTACTTTTGTAACTCTCGAGCCCACTGCCCAAGGCTCTAGTAGAGTTTCAGGAATGATGATTGTCCCCAAAGACCACCACTACCCTTAACTGCACACTTTGTCCTCACTCACGCGCATGCCAGGATCAACTTCTCGATAGGTCACCCATCCTAGTACTACTCCAAGTTGAGCACGCTTAACTATGGAGTTCTTTAGTGATGGGCTCCTGAAAAAGGAGATGCACCTTGGTGATATGGGTAGTCCAATCATTCCTTTTAAGATCAACTTATATGAGGCCTCAAATCCTAGGATGTTACAATCTCCCCCACTTAGACTCTTGACGTCTTCGTGAAGTCTCAACTATATGGCCTCATAATCTGACCCCATTTCAGTGCAGACCCACAATGGCCCATGGACACCCAACTCCCGATCATGGAATACCAGCGCAAGTGTGGCTACGTCAACCATGGACAACCCTTTCCTACATGCCTGGACCGCACGGCTCAAGACTGGCATGTCACATGCCCATGTGGCCCCCACCTACTGTAGGAGTTATGGCTCTGATACCATTTTTAACGCTCGGGCCCACTGCCCAAGGCTCTAGTAGAGTTTCAGGAATGACGACTATCCCCACAGACCACCACTAGCCTTAACTGCATGCTTTGTCCACACTCACATGCATGCCAGGATCAACTTCCTGACAAGTCACCCATCCTAGTACTACTCCAAGATGAGCACGCTTAACTATGGAGTTCTTTAGTGATGGACTCTCAGAAAAGGAGATGCACCTTGGTGATATGGGTAGTCCAATCATTCCTTTTAAGATCAACTTATCTGAGGCCTCAAATCCTGGGATGTTACATCGTGGATGTCTGATGCTATGCTCCATGAACTATGAGTTGTAGAGGCAACATGAGAATATGGGTGCAATTGAGATGTCCACACACCTCAAGAACATGTACCAAGATCAAGAAAGACAAGAGAGGTACGCTGTCTTCAAGGCACTGTTCAAAAGTAACATGGCAGACGGAGATCCAATAGGTCCTCATGTGCTCAAGATCATTGGGTATGTGGAGAGACTTTCTAGACTAGGATTCCCCTTGGGCTAAGAGTACGTGATTCTGTAGTCTCTGCCATAGTCATATAGTCAATGTGTCATGAAATACAACATGAAAGACTTTGACGATTTATTGACAAAGTTGTTGGGCATGTTGAGAACAACTGAGGGACAAATAAAGAAAGACAAACCCAAGTCTGTGATGATGATCAACAAGACAAATGAGAAGTTTAAAGGAAAATGCAAAGTTAAGAAGAGTTCTAAAGCTAGAGAGAAGCCCAAGTCTTCAAATCTCAAGGTAAAGGGAGGTGTAAAGAAAATAAGAGGCAATTGTCACCATTGTCACCAGCCTAGACATTGGAGAAGAAATTGCCCTCTCTGGTTAGAACTAAAGAAGAAGAAAGGCACTGAGAATTCCACTTCAAGTATAAACATTACAAGATAAATTTGATTACTTCTTCATTTTGGTATGTGACACCAAATTGATATCTGACATATTGATGTGCATGATCTGACAAGAAGTAAATGCCTTCATGGGATGACTATGATGGACAAGGCAAGAAAGTATTGCCGAAGCTTTGGTCTACATTTAAATTTATCTTAGTCCGATGGGCATGTAATATAGTCAATTGAACTGCTATTTCATTATGCCGTTAGAAAAAATTCTTTTATGCATCTTCTAAGACAAGGATGTTAAATCAATAAAAGGTTATTTATGGTCAAAAGATATAATCTTGCATGGCAACGCTCAAACATCTAATGGTCATTGTACAAAAGATTTTTAGATGAATGTTTATAATGTTAATACCAAAGGATTATAATTGATAACTCAAGATTATCATTAGGAATAGTTAGCTTATATGTATATATAAGAAGTGCATATCTAGAATACATATTGATGTTAATCTAGATTCCTTTTCTTATTAAACCTAAGGAAATATGCGATTCTTGTTTGTACATGATGTGACATCCTTCACTAGATGTAGTGAGAGGATAAACTTTCCATTAGAACTCATACATGTGATGCATGAAGATCGTAGAATGTATGCTATAGATAATTACTCATACTTTGTTTCTATTACTGGTAATATGATATGTGCTTAGTAAAATAGAAACATATATCTTTAGAAGTGTTCAAGGAGATTATAAATGAAAACTATGATGAAAGTGTTAAGAAACTCTGATGAGATAAAATTTTGAAATACTTTGCATCAATATCTGGAGAACCTTGAAGGAAGAACAATGATAATGTATCACAAGTCAAATTCATCTGTGCAGGATGATGTGTCAGAATGAAGGAACTACATCATGATGGGTCATGATATAATTATCAATTAATCTAATCTTCATATTCTTATAAATATAAATCTATCACTAAATTACGTATCGTATAAATGGTTTATAAGACATCCTATATGATATGATTTAGGAATGTCCCAATATGTCTTAAGGATTGAAACCTACATTGAGAAAGTAGTTTGTTAAAGAAGGTTTATCCATAAACCATAAGTTTTAAATATTAATGTTAATCCCAATCCAATAGCAAAAGTGTTTTGTTGATTGGATAACAGAGTTCCTAAAGAATTAATGGGAGTAAAAGTAGAACTTGCCATGTTTGAGGTCAACAAAGAGGTACAAGAAGAACTAAGAGAATCACAAGTTGTTGTGGAATCTCAATTTTGTCATGTAACACAATAAAAATAGTTCTAGTAGAACATGTCTGAGATTGAGATTGAAGGATCATGAATCCAACAATTCAAATAGGTTGGTCATAAGTATGGGCCAACTAATCAACTAGAAGCTATAAAGTACCATTATATGGGTAAAGGATTAAGGCCATTATGGGGTCCATGTGAGCTAACAAGGTAGGACCTTGATAGAGCCTCCTAAAGGGGTAATGCCTAAAGGGTGTAGTAGGGTCTTGTGGCATAGACCAACATGGACAACATAAAATAACATATTGGTTGAATATGTTTTCAAATCAGTTCAAGTTGTTCAACGTGTTACAAATTCCTTTACCAATTGTCAAGCTTGATGTTGTAGTTATATAGACTAAGAGATTTGGAATATGAAGATAAAACCAGATTCCTTAAAGGGAATACATAAGAGGATGTATACGTGACACAAACTAAAATGTTTTATAACTTCAAGAATGGAAATAAAGTCTATAAACTACAAAGTTCAATATGGGATTGAAATAAGCAACTCAAATATAGGATATTTTGATTTGATAAGATAATAAAAGAGTTTGACTTGAATCAAGATAAAAGATGAAATTTGTGATTATAAAAAATTTAATGGGAGCATCTATGAATATTACACATATGATGAGGAATAAAATCTTAGTATTGTGAATATTAAGATGTAGCATGGAAAACCCTTCAATGAAGAAGGTTTAAGTGAAACATCTTATAAAGTAAGGATCAAGACCTATGAGATAATTTTTGAATGTTTCACAATGGAATTTTGAACACATACATAGCAATGTGTTGAAGAAGTTCAACACGAAAGGGGTTCAATGAGAGAGAACCCAGGTTGGTCTCTCATGAACCATATATTACAATTCTTGTGAAGAATGGAAATATCATGAATCAGATGCCATATGATGTATCATAAATGCTATAAGTGTTCTTATCCCATATAATCTTGTATGTACTGGACATGGAAAGATGATAGTAAAATCTGATAAGGGTTATTAGAAAGTCATTAAAGACATCCATTAGTACTTGTGAAGTACTTAAGGATACAATGCTAGTCACTAAGGATATCAATAGAAGTAATAGTTGGATGTAACATCGATGCAAGCTTCCATAATAACAAAGTGATCTCAATAAAATATGTTTTGATTTAAAATGAGAAATGTTGTTAGTTGGAAGGGTTCTGAACTAATATCCATTAATTCTATTCTACAATAGAAATCGAGTATACTTATGTTGAGAACACAAATTGATACTATATGGATCTTAAGTTCATATTATAAACTAATAGATGCTCCAACCATTGATGATACATTAGTAATAATGTGACAAAAATTGAGATAATCGTTAGGAAAGGAATATCAAATACCATATTACGGTGGTTTCATCTCAGAGTGAAGAGATAAGAAACATGCAATATACCGACTAATATCAAAGTGTTGCTAACCTGCAGAGATAAGCACTTGCATAGCAGAAGCATGTTGGACATGTTTGGATCACTAAGAATGAGATCCATAGGTGATTGGATCTAAGTGCAAGTGGGAGTCTATTGGTTAGGTATGCCCAGAGAGCCAATCATATGATGATTGACATGGCATATACCATAGAAGGAATTGATTAATACTCGTAAAGGCAAGCTTCCAATTCATTCTATTTCACTTAGTTATGAGATACTGAGGAGATATTATGAATTGCTAAAGAATGACAATACTCAATGACATATGTATTCAAGTGTCAACCTTGAGGATGAGATCATATGAATGTTAAGAGTCTATAAATTCTTGTTATGTCCCTAGTCAATTGTTACTATGGAAGGTAGATAGATGCCAATACACATAAGACTAGAGTGCGGATTGGTTGATTAAATAATATCATTAGTCATGATATGGCAATATCAAAACTAAGAGCACAAATTCGTGTTAGGGAGCATTATATTAGATAGACCCACCTGGAGAGTGACACATGGAAACCATCATTAGTGGTCATAGTCATCTCTCATTTTTAAGGTGGTGATTGTGATTCTTACACCTGAAATCATTGCACTCATCACATGTCATTGGGTACACTTTGACATCATTTTACACAATCTTGAAACGTGGGTTGTTATAACGATGATGATTGGGTGACTTTGACACATAAGGATAGACTGTGAGTGATAGATATGGGATTTTACCTTCCTACTGGAGTATGATATCTTGGCCACTTGATAAGAGAGACTCTCAAATGCTTGCACATGCACATGTGAATCAATATATGATATTGAGGTGAAATTATCTCAAACAGTCTGCTCTTGGTTTAAGAAACATGAGATGAACGTTGAAATGATGATGAGTCCATGTCTTGAGTTCACTCTGGATATCAGTGACAAAGGAATTATACAATCACTATAACACCTTACACAGATTGTAGGTTGAAGTTGTTCTCCAACTTTCCATTCACGTGGGTAGCAATGATGTGTGAGTAGGCACCACTCTTTGCTTGTGATGTCATAAGCTAGTTATGGACATTCACTGCCAACATGATATTGGTACTATACGGTCACACACATAGGAACTCATCCAGAAGAGGAGTTTATCTTGAATTATGATTGGTTTGATTAGTAAAGCATTTAGGAATTCAATTGATGCAACATATCGATAGATTGTCTGACTAGAGTACCAAACGACCATCTCAAGTGTTGAGACAACCATTTGGGCAAGCCAGATGGGTGTCTTAAGTGTTGAGATGGATGTTTGGGTGGTTAGGGTAATCAAAGTTTGAATTGGCTAAAGTTCTACCCAAAATAAGAAGTGAACTGACCTGTTCAATATGTTAAACTGACCAGCTCGACTCAGGCTCACCAGATGGCCTTCTGGGTGAGTAAGACGGGCATCTCACATGGGTGAGATGGCTCGGTTGGGTCAAACAAAGGTTCTAGATGTTTTCCAAACTTGTTTTGATTTCACATTACTTGTGGTGCAAGGAACTAATATGTGATATTAATTGGAATCAAAATTGCCAAATTCATATGCGATTGGGAAACTGCCAGACCGTCCGTCTATTCGACAGTGCAAGATGACCATCTCATGTGACCATATGACCATATGGGTCATGACACGACTTTTACAGCCGTCGTAGGTTGGGATTAATATCTTATGGTACCTTCCACTCCCACACAATCTCGTACATACTGGGAACCCTGACCCAAACCCTACCTATAAATTGAGGGGTACTATGGGCGTCCCAAGATACAACACATACAACTAAGAATCAATTCCTCTGACAATTGTTTTCCTCTCTGGTTGTGGTAACCATGAGAGCCCAAGAAAGTCCCACCTAACAAAGGAGGGATAGCAAGCGAGAGAATAACTGAGGATCATTGTTGTAGGAGAGCACGTTGGTGACTAGTATGCCAACATGAGGTACAACTATTTTTTTTTTCTGTTCTTGTTGATTGATAGGAGATCTAGTTGGTCCGTGTGGACTATTGTAAAGGCAGGAGTCCTTTGGCTACTATCGGAGAGCAAAGTCATCCTGCAGTCCGTTGTAAGAGCATAGGAGCACTGTAGAAGTTGTTCATATTTGTTGTTTGTGGTGATGACCATGAGTTCCACAACCATCGGCTAAGAGCATCTTGTTGACAGTTGCATTGAAATGAGTTTTATCATTGGACTTGCTCCAGGACTAGGTATAACTTGCTAAACCATCATTCCTATTTCGTAGTAGGTGACACGATCTTGCTATTATGGGAATACATATTGATACAATTTTTGTTTCCGCTGGTATACTTTGTGCTTGTGTTTCCCAATAGGAACAACCATAAGTTCACCCATATGAACTTCTAGATCCATATAGTATCCGTTCATGTGTTCTGAACACAAGGATATTCAACATCTATTATATAATTTTAAATTTAATGATCTGTTAGTTTGGAACTATTTCCAACTAATAACTCTTCTCTATGATTAAACACACACTTTTATATTGCAATGATTTTTTGTCACTTCAGAAGCTTGCATCGATGTAACCCTTTACATCAAAGTTTTCCTTAGCACCAAATTACAACAACTAACCCTTCAATACTTTTCAAGTATTAATGGTTGTTGTTTATGGAATTCCAATGACCTTCATTGGTTATAACTAATACCTTCTTGGCAAGTACAACACATAAGAGATGATGGGATGAGTACACTATATTATAGATCCAAATGAAAATGCATATGGAATTTGTTACACTCTTCATAAGAATTGGAACATTGGATTCTTGAGAAAGTGATCCCATCTTTATGGATAAAGTTTTTCTTACTGAATCCTTCATGCTAAAAATTTTCAACATCTTGCCAATATATGTGCTCATTATTAGGTTCAGAAACTTTCTATAACAATCTCTACAGATCTCAATTCCTATTACATAGGATGTTTCACCTAATCCTTCATGTTGAAGGTGATTTCCATGTCAGGATCAGTACTTAGTATTGATACGTTATTCCTCATCAATATGTGGAATATTTCTATAAATTGTCCCACCAAATCTTTTGTAATCACATATTTTATCTTTTATCTTGGCTCAAGTCCAACTCTTTGACTATCTTTATCAAATCAAAGATTCCAATTCTGAGATGCTTGTTTTTAATCTCTAGACAGACCATTGCAGATTGTAGACTTTATTGGCATTAATGGAGTCATAAAACCTTTAGGCTGTGTCAAATAGACATCCTCTTATTTATTCTTATTAAGGAATGCAATTTCAAACTTCATATGCCAAATCACATAGTCTCAGCAAGCTGCAATAACAAGCACATGCATTAGTAAAGGGATTTCATCATGTTCAACACTTCAAACTAATTTGAAAAACCTTTCAACCAATCTATCCTTTATGTCATCCATTTGGTTTTCATTATGAAAAACCCAACTTCACCTTTTGGGTTTTACCCATCTAGGTTGCACCACCAATGTTGAACCATGTTGGTGTTCATGGATTCTATTCTGGATATAATGGCCTCAAGACATTACTCAGACTCTGGTCCCTCAATAGCTCTTAGTTGATTGTTGGCTTATCATCTCATGACCAACTCATAACTTATTAGAGTTATAGGATTCACAATCTTTTAATCTCAGATATGTTTTACCAAAACTATGAGTTTTATGTGTGTGTGTGTGTGTGTGTTTTTTTTTAAATTGGCCATTCTATTCATCCCGTGGCCTAGGATCGATCCTGGGACCTCTCACTAACAAACCGAGTGTCTAACCATCTTGGTGTCTTCTGTTAGACAAAGTTAAGTTTTATGTGTTATATAATGAACTTGATATTCCAAAACCACTTGTGACTCTCTTTGTTCTCATTGTGCCTCCTATGGTTCAAATGTTCTTTGTTGTAATTGAACTTTTCGAGTTCTGCTTTACTCCCACTAATCCCAATGGAATTCAACCACCACCAACAAATACTTTTGTCATTGGTTTGAGATGAGTAGTGTTCAACAAATCATGATTTGTGGATAAAACTTCTCCAAGAAACTAGTGTCTTGATATAGGTTTCAATCCTTAAGACATATTAGGACATTCCCATATCATATCTCATTTGATGTCTTTAAAACCATTTTGGTGGTACATTATTTTAGTGTAAATCATATTCCTTTAAAGGACATTAGAAGATTAGATTATATAATAATTATATCATGACTCATCATGTAATAAAACCATTATCATCTTCATGATTGTCCCATGAGAACAAAGGTCCTTTTGAAGTCCAATTCATAAAGACCATGGTGATTCCTTCTTTTTGACACATCATCATGTTCAGATGGAATTAATTATGATATACTATCACATTCACTCCAGAAGGTCGTCAAATTATTCTTAAAAAATATTTCAACTTTTGATCATATCAAAGTATCTTAATACCCTTGAGGAAGTTGTGTTCTTCACACATGTAATCTCCTTGAACACTTTAAGAGATTTGTATTTTACTGAGTAATTATCACCGTATTATCAGTAAATATAATGAAGCATGTAGAATTTATTCCAAAGGCCTTTGTACATCATTATGCACATGTATTTGTAGAATATTTATTCTCCCACTGTACTTAGTGGGATGTGACTTTGTCATGTTTCTTATATATAAGACTTGCCTATCTCTTATCGGTTCAATAACCAAAAGAGTTTAGATAAACATCAATATGAATTAGGGAAATGTATTTCTCATATGTGTGCTCTTGATGACGATGATGTCGATTTTTTGAGTTGTCAATTATAATATTTTGGTATTAACGTTATGAGCATTCATCTTTTGATCCAATCATATAAAGATATATAAGAGTTTTGGCTTAATTCCATACAAGATCACATCTTTGAAATCAAAGCATTAACAACTCTTTATTTATAATTATCCTTGTCCATATAAGATGCATAAAGTAAAATGTTTCTATTTATTAGCATAATGAAATAGCCGTTCAACTAAATCTATTACAAGCCCCATGGGCTAAGGTAAATTATAAATGCAGACTGAAGTTGCAGCAACTCTTTCTCATCACAGTTCATCCTTGTCCTTTAATAAAGGCTTTACTTCTTATCACATTTGCAGATCAATGTATGTTAGATCTACATACGATATCACATACCAAGATGAAGAAGTAT
Organism: Alisma plantago-aquatica; assembly: GCA_963693085.1. Classification (NCBI taxonomy): domain Eukaryota; kingdom Viridiplantae; phylum Streptophyta; class Magnoliopsida; order Alismatales; family Alismataceae; genus Alisma; species Alisma plantago-aquatica. The sequence continues at coordinate 279,569,541 of OY856411.1, forward strand.
TCAAATTTATCTTATAGCATTTATACCTAAATTAGAGGCATCTTCCCCTTCCTCCTTCTTTAGTCCCTCCCAAAGAGTGGGTAATTCCTTTTCCAGTGTCCAACTTGGTGACAGTGGTGACATTTGCTTCCCTTCTTTACTCCTCCTTTGGTCTTGAGATATGAAGACTTGGGCTTTTAGCCAACTTTACAACTCTTCTTAGCTTTGCCTTTTCCTTTAGACTTACCCTTTGCTTGTTAATCATCATCAAATACTTGGGCTTGTCTTTCTTCATTTGTGCCTCTGCTATTCTCAACATGTCTAATAACTCCATCAATAGTTTCATAAAAAGTCATTCATGTTGTAGTTCATGCGAAATTGACTTGTAGGATTTTGAAAGAGACTGTAGAATCACATTTGTGGCCAATTGGTAACCCAAGGGGAATCTTGGTCTCGATAGGTTCTCCACATATCCAATGAGCTTAATCATATGAGGACCTACTGGATCTCCGTCTGCCATGTTACATTTGAACAATGCCTTGGAGACATCATATCTCTATTGTCTTGCCTGATCTTGGAACTCGTTTTTGAGATGTGTGACCATCTTGATAACATCCATGTTCTCATGCTATCTTTGAAACTCATAGTTCATGGAGCAAAACATCATACACTTGACATCAACGACATCTTCCATTTACATGATGTAATGTGAATACCTTGAGTTAATTGGAGGGGAAAAAGGAGGTTAAGAATTGTTTATATGTGGAGATAAATGGTGTTGCACAGTTCAAAAACCAAATTTATATGATAGGCATAAATTACTTACCATTAAAACACAAGCATCCAAGGCCAAGATTGATAGGGTTTTCTATAATGACTTGTTTCTTAATCAAGTTGAATGCTTCTATGGTGATCTTGTATTTAATACTACTAGTGATCATAAGTCTATTAGTTAATCTATTGGCCAAAATATAATTATTAGATCTCCCTTTCATTTCATCAATTCATGGTCCAAGAAAGATGGTTCTTGCGATGTGGTTAAGGCTGCTTGGGATTCTAAAATTGAAGGTTCGTCTATGTTCAAGGTGTACAGGAAGTTTCAAAAATTAAGAAATGACATGACCGTTTGGAATCGTGAATGTGTGGGAAATTTATTTGATAATGTTAGGGTGGCTAAATACAATGCTCTTCAATCTCAATCTAAGGATGATCATGATCCATTGAATTCTGATTTGCAAAGTGAAGCAAAGAGGCTCAGAAATGAACTATATGTAGCTGAAAGGGTGGAAGAAATCTTTCTCAGGAAGAAATCAAGGGTTCAATGGCTTGCTGAAGGTGATAGGGACTCTAAAATTTTCTACTCTTCCCTTAAGACTAAATGCAGAGGAATCATATAAGGTGCTTGAGTATTAATGTTTAGGTTTGTTATGACTTGAATGAGAACAAAATCTTTGCTCTTAAGTTCTATTCTGATCCTTTTAATAGTGGCCATAAATTTGAGGGTTTGAAGAATTTTAAATGGTCAAGCTCTGTTCTCACTATATCGATCTCATTAGAAGTGTGTCTCAATCTGAAATTGATGTTACTATTACAGCCCTCAATTCTAACAAAGCCCCTGGCCCAGATGGCTTTAATGCTTACTTTATCAAGGAATTTTGGTCTATTGTGGGAGGTGACATCTCTGCTGCAATTAAAGATTTATTTTCAAATGGAAAGATCCTCAAGGAGTCCAACAACACCTTTATTACACTGATTCCTAAAGGTCTGGATTTAGCTGAAATTAAAAATTGGTTCCCCATTTCTTTGTGTAATGTGGTATTCAAAGCTATCTCTAAGAATATGGCCAATAGACTTTAAGGTATATTACCATTGGTCATTAGCAATAATTAATCTTTGTTTATCATAGGAAGAAACATCAAGGATTCCATCTTGCTTTATAATGAAAGTTTACATAATTTCAATTGGTCTTCTTTAGGCAGTAAAATGTGCTTAAAGATTGGCATCTCCAAAGCTTATGACAATGTGAATTGGACTTTTCTATTTGTTGTGCTTCACCGAATGGGCTTCCCTTCCATTTGGATAAATTGGATCTCTAATATTTTTCATTCTAAATCTTATCAAGTGTTTTTTAATGGTGAACCTACTGAGATATTCTACCCTTCTAATAGGATTTGCTAAGGAGATCCTTTGGCACCTTATTTATTTGTCATAGTTATGCAAGCTTTCACTATGATCATGAATGAAGCAGTCGATAATTGTGAGCTTTAACCTTTAAAAGCTTCGAGTGATTTCTCTCTTTCTCACTTGATTTTCACAGACAATCTCATGGTTTCTTTGGAAGCTAGTACTTCTAATGATGAAGCTATTATGAAGGTTCTGAGAAAATTTGAAAAGTTATTGGGACTTAGGATCAACCAGGAGAAAAGTGAAGTGATTTTTAGTAAGAGTAGTTTTTCTTATAAAGGTGACATTATTGATATCCTAAATTTTAAAGAGAGCAGTCTGCCTTCAACTTATCTTGGGGTACCACTAGTCACATGTAGGATTCCTAGGTCTGCTTGTGTTGCATTGATAGACAAAGTTAAATCAAAATTAGAAGGTTGGAAGTCAAAAACTTTAACTATGGTAGGGAGACTTTATCTTATTCATTCGACTCTTAATGTTTAGTATCTTCATTGGTTCTATGCATTTCCTATACCTAAAGCTACCATGCATTCTATTGAAAAACTTTGTCAGGATTTTCTCTAGGGCAAGAATGAAGAGAAGGCTCAGTTGCATCTTGTTAATTGGAAGAATGTTACCTTTCCTAAGAAAGAGGGAGGTCCTAGGATTAGGAAGATTGCTGAAGTGTCTAAAGCTTGTCTTTTTTTTAAATGCTTGGGATGTAGAAAGTAAAAAGGATTCTATCTGGGTAAAATGGATCAATGAGAGATATATTGCCAATTCTTCCTTGTGGTCTGTCAAAAAGTCATCATCCATGTCTTGGTTGTTTGTTCAAATCCTAGAGTGTAGATCGGAGATGTTGGAACATATCAATTTTAGTATTGGGGGTGGTGACGATACTTTTCCTTGGTTGGATCCCTGGGTTTCCAACAATAAGTTTTTGTTGGACTTGATTGGTAAGGATGCTTATCTTAAGTTGGGTTTGCCCCTGAACTATAAGATTGCCTCTATTGTGAAGGAGGGAGGTTGGAATGTTAATGATAATAGGAATAATAGGAAGTTGAATGAGTTACTTAAAAATATCCCTAGCCCTAAAGCTGGTGCTGATGTTTTGTATTTTAATGAAGTGAAAAACTTATGTCTAAAACATGTGTGAAACTCAATTAGATCTACTAGTAAGGAGTCAAAGTTGTTCACTTGGTTGTGGAAGGGTCCTATACCTTGAAGATATCAACTACATATGTGGAATATTACTCATGAAAGACTTCCCACTTTTTAGTTTTTAAAAAAATTAGGCTTTTGTGGCCCGTCAAGATGTATCCTCTATAAGTCAGAGTGTGAGAGTTCCAACCATTTGTTGTTCAACTGTTCTTATGTCAAAGACATTTGGTCTGGACTGGAGGTATTGGAGAAGGCTTGTTATAGTGCAGTTGGCTGGGATGACCTTCTGAAATTTCAAAAGAACAAACACAAGTTCTTGTTAATGAGCTCTTTGTACTATGCTTGGTGGGAAAGAAATATTAGAGTTCATGATGATAGAGCTTTACCTGCTGAAGATATCAGTAAGAAATTTCTATGAGACTATTATTATATATGGGGTAATTAGCTGAAACTAATTCTTTTCTGCCTCTTCTTGGTTTTTTAACTCATCTTTTGGTTTCTACCGCTCTTTTGGGATCATCTATCTTCCTGATAAGGTGGAATTGAACTTCTATTTGCTAAGTATTCTCTCTTATTTTGTTTGAGCTGGATGTGCTGTCAATGTTGGTTGTTGCACTTTTTCTGGTTTGATGTGTCTATGACCTGGAATAGATGCCTGGTTAATGAAAGATGATTTTCTGGGCTATTCTGTCATCTCTAATTAAGTTGTGAAAGTTTTCTGCTACTCTAGATTTTTAAGGAAAGCTGAGCTTGTTTATACTTGGAAGATTTGATTTCGAGTTGACCTTATGAGATTACCTTTATATCCTTATGTTATACTTGTATATCTGATGTTCTTTTGCTTCTCAAGCTCTATCTATTGATGATGAGCTTTTACCTCTTTTCTCATAGTTTCCTCTATACAAAAACTTTTAGAAAAATATAAAATAGAGAAAGGAGTTTATAGGACTAAAAAAACATTTATCACATCAATAAGACACTTACAAATATGAACTTCCACTTTCATTACATATCCCAACCCATGATTGGGATTCCATATCTTATGTAATCACTATACGTCATTGGAATTATGTGCATTACACCTTGATCAATATAGCCCAAGGTTCTATATATTCTAGTTTCATTATGTGATACTCTTATTGGCATTTTAGTCAAACATAAGTAAATATATATCCACCAATTAGATTCAACAAACTTTGAGAAATACTTGAAAAACATTTTACATTTGGTAATGTGGGTACTAATAAGTAACCACATACCTCAATGTAGAATCATGCAATATACTTCAAATACTTTAAGCATGTGTCGAAACATCCAAGCAATCAACACAACCAAAATTATCTACATGTATGCATAAAACCCAAACGTGTTACCATACATTCATCACATACTAATCAGACCTAACCTATGTCCTAAACTAGGATTTAGGGTTATCTTGGGTTTGGACAAAGAATAAGGGTATCAAACCCAAATTCCATCACATATTATTTGTATGGGTTAGGAACCCTAATTCATCATATGTATGATTGTTGACTTGGAATGCTAAGTATACATCATCATCATCATCATCATCATCATCATCATCATCATCATCATCATCATCATCACTATCATCATCATCATCATCATCATCATCATCATCATCATCATCATCATCATCATCATAATCTTAGGATCATATTATCTTCCAAAATCTCATATATTATCACCAAATGAATATCTAACATTATTAGCATTTTTCATCAAAAACTAAGGTGTACATATATTAATCACCTTACATTCATGTATTAGCTACACTTCTAGAATTAGGATCAAAACTAGTTATTCAAACCATTTTATTCTAAATATAAACATTTTTTGATGGTATCGATAATTAATAAGCCTGTATTAGTTGAGAAATCCTGGAGGTCCATGTCAGCAAAACTCCCCATTCTTATATAACCACATGACTGACTCATGTTCATGGTAAAGGAAACCCATACCTTCATGCTTACACATGCTCTTAGGGACCTTTGGGTCATTTGAACTTCAGGTAATCTCTTCCATGCAGAGAAGCCCAATATCACCCTAACAAGACAACATGACATCTGACCCTTTGCTCTTGAGCTTCATAAAGCCTAGAAAGGGTGTTTTTGCCTCCATGGATCCCTCCTCGACATGAAGCAGTTTCAGTGGTGATTTGTGGCTACTGGGTTGAGGGAACCCATGCCCCAATCCCATAGTAGAGAAGAATAGTTAAAGACTACAAAATTGAAAAGGTGCAGAACATATCGAGGCACTCCGCGTGCATGGTCAAAGTGGTAGATTGCTTCAAAGACTATTTATCTCTTTTCTAGCTTCCAAGTAGCTTGTCTAGAGCTTTCCCTGCCATGGAGGTGGTTGGAACAAAGTAGAAGGATGACAAAATTAAGTACATATTGGTGGCTATATAGAGATGAGTCTAGGATGATTTGATTCAACTCTCCTACTAAAAGACCCTTAGCCCTTTTTTAGGCTTTGGTGAACAGAGAGGGGGTTGCAATTTTGAAAAAATCATGGTTTTAGCTTCTTCCAAGTTATGATGATAATGGTGATATGGTTAACTCATTATGGATGGGTATACTAGAGACAAATATTAGAGTACTATGGGCTCAAACCATCAAAGTAGGAGAGGGAGGTGTTTTGAATAGGGGTGGCAAGAAAAACTTGACCCGACCCTACCCTACCCGACCCATCCCAATGCAACCCAAACATCAGGGTCTTTTTCAAGTCTATTCAATTTTGGGTCAGGTCCATTTGGGTCTATTTTAATTCATGTCAGGTCAGGTAGGGTTCTATCTAGTTTAGGTTCGGTCTGGTTGGATCGTGTTTTGGGTTTGCCGTATTTTTTGTATATTTTTGTAATTGAGTGTTTTTTTATGATTTTTGAGCCATGTTAAATCTGGTTGATTTTGGGTTGGGTCTGTCTAGGTTTGAGTCCAATCAGGTCCTTTTGGGTCTGTCCATTTTAGTTCATATCTATCTAGGTTTTGGTCCAATTTGGGTTGGGTCTAAGGAAACCCAAACATTGCCAGGCCTAGTTTTAAAGGCATGCAAACTCCTGCCTCTATAGAACAATCCTCCGAACATGCGAAGGGGATAACCATGGATTCTATTTTCCACTGGTGTTCAAAAATGAAATTTTTATTGGATAAAACCCAACATTAATATTCTGATTCCCTAGGTCACGTAATCCTCATATTTATACCAAACTATAGCATAATATCTATGTATATATTATCTTAGCTTAGGAAAAAGATTACATCAGAAAACTTTATTTAATCCCTAAAACTTGGTTTCCAAGATTTAGATAGATAATCATCAATTAATTACCTATCACATATTATCTTGGAATATTCCATAATTTCTGTCATTATTTAATATTCCAATTATCTATCAAATAAAATTATATTGAGTATATATTATGAGCACAAAATATTGATTTCCCAAGTTTGTATCCCAGGGACCCATCTGTAAACCCTAGCTGATCTAATTGGGCTTGTATTAAAATTTAGGCCATGGCCCATTGAATGGCCTTCCAATGGGTCCATAGGATTAATGATATTCTTAATTGCAGATTTGAGGATTTTCTCATTATATTTTTTCAATTTAAATCTCATAGGCGCATATGAGCTCAATATTGTGTTATTCACCTAAATTAAAGACTCACTCCAAGTCTAGACCTTAAGTTCATCATTCCAATTCAATCAATGTCATACTACTTTTTTTGTAATTCTAATATTACCATGTTTGTCTTAAAGTGAATCTCCATTTACTACTATTGAATTCATATAATAGAATATAAATTTACACAAAGTTGAAGGTCTTGCTTTCATCCCTCTTTTAAAAGGAATTTTGTCCCTAAAATTCAATCCTAATCTAATTGAGATGAATGATAACCCATATTATCCTCAAACATTAAGGATAGAATTCTTTCATGGGTAGGTTTTTTGTAGGTTATCATTATTATATTTTATTCATATGAAATCTCCTCATGTTACTGAGGTTGAAACTCAAATTAAATCCAAAGGTATTTCCACATCCCCTTCCATTGCATTTTAACTTGGTGGATTCATTTTAACTTAAGTTTTAAACCTACTACGTATTATTCAACTATGTTCATGTATGGGTAAGCTAACACTTCAAACCCTACCTCATGTCACTAATTTCAAATTTAGGGTATTCAAATTCACATGTCAATTTTATACATCACATGTGGCTACCTAATCTCTCATACCCGAATAAGATGAAATAATCATTTGACTATAGTCTAAATACAAATTTCATCCTATTCCATGCAAAAAGATGGTTTATCCACACATTAAAAATTTATTTTGAATTTTAGGTTGAGTCACTCTCCCATGAATGCATTTAATTCCACAAATTTCATCTCAAGTGATAGTTCTTTTCTCAACTCTTAGGTTTGTGCACAACTTCCCTGAAGGTTTCATTCAAAGCATTATAACATAGCTACTTGTATTTCTTATAACTAAATTCCATGCATTATTGACTCAAATATTCCCACATGATCTTTTGAGCATTAGAGACATCAAAAGTGTCTTTTCATGAGCTCTTCCCTACATAGGGCTATTTCATGCCTCACACATTGATGCCTTGGTCCTTATGTACCTTTTAGAAACCCTACTTTACCCTAAGCTTGATTTAGGGCTCTACCTTGCATAGGGTTTTATTTAGATGTCATAACTTCACTTCATCTCTTATTAATTACACCTTGTTCCATGACAAGGGACACTATTACATTCCATGACTCATCCTGTCCAAGGAGAGTCTATAAATTAGATATCTTTCATATAGTTCATCTCAATGTGTTAACTTCCATTACAATTTTTTCTTGAGATTTCTCTAACCAAAGTTTTAATTCTTATATATTTATGTATCCATGCAATTAATCCTATTTCACACCTTCTTTCTTACACTTGGTGATATTATGACTTACATGTGATATATATACTATCAAATGTCATAAGAATGTTTGAGAACTTCATTTTTTGTATAATTATTTAACCCATATTTCCTCAATCTCTTAGGGTGTACAATGATTCCCTCATGTCCCGTCATTGGGATCATAGGGTATACCACCATTTCCCCTTTTCCCCAACATTGGCTTGTAGGATATATGTATATTTCCCCTTTGTCCCAGTATTGGGCTCATAGGGTATACCAACATTTCCCCTTTTTCCCCGCATTAGACTCACAGGGTCTATCCAACAATGGACTTTATGGTGACTATTTCAATAATGGATTTGTCCCATTAATTTTCATTAGGCCAAAAAAGTTCTTGGAAGTGTTAGTCTCATCAAATCTCCTAAAAGAGAGAGTGTTGGGTTCAAAGAATTGATCCTTAATACATGTTCTTTCATGCTTCATATACTTAATACTTCAAACTTGAGGTGACTTTCAAGGTGACCTCAATTCTAAACTAAGGCTAGTTAGCTCACCCTTCTAGGGAAGGTCCTAAACTAGGGCATCTGTTTGACTTACAGGAGAAGGTTAGGCTTTATAAACACAACCTAACTGCACATGTTTAGGGTTATGCCTACTCCAAACGTCTCTTACCATTATTGGATTCACACACCTCAAATTGTGACACCACTCTTGAAAGGTAAATTCAAGATACATATTTTTTCTAATGTGACCATGGCTACTTATGTTTCATATATGTATTTTCAAAACCCTTCACATGTATCATGCATGCATTACTCTACATAGCTGCATTACTAAGCTTATCTTAAAGTGAACCTCAATTCTTTACTAGTGAATTCATATTATAGCATCCAATTTACTAAAATTTGAGGATCTTACAATATATTACCCAACACTCTCAGGTAAAACCACTATATTCCTATACTGGGGACCACTAACCTGATCATATGGTTTTATCGCCACACCTCCTCTAGGGTGTTTGCATCCTTACCTCACTGAATGTAAGGATCCTTATGCATGCCTCCTCCAAGGTCTTGAGACTCTTCCCTCACTAGATGTAAGGTTGACCAGGAAAAAGTACCAAAAACATTCTATCCAATACACACACACACACACACACACACACACACACACACACACACACATATATATATATATATATATATATATATATATAGGATAGGTCCTTTCAAGCATGTATGGTTTCCAACATTCTCTTATTTAAATATGAGGTGGTATAACTCTTCTATTTTATGAGTAGCTTAGCTTAGGACTTTCATCATATCACATAATAGTTTCATGTTAGGATCTCTAGACACCTCTAGACTCCTATGCTTAGAGTTTTTATTTGAAAGGTTTATCCCTCCCCAAGGATGACTAACAACAAGTCCTGACACTATATGACCTCCTCTATAAATATTTCACATTTATGTTGATCATTTCATGTCAATTAGATTGATATACATTAATATACCAATTTATTGAATGGACAAGCCATATTACCACTAGGGCTAAATTCTTAAGGTGACAGCACATAGGTTTCTCTTTCATAAAAGTATATCCAACCTATCTAGGGTATCAACATCTACCATTGGTTTTAACAACCCCTTTAGGATAGGATTTTCTTCAAATCTCGATCAACGTTAATGAAAGTGATCATATATGCATATAATTATTGGAGGCTGGAACCAAGACTTTGATAAGTGTGGTTCAATATTCTCATTTGTTTGAACATGATGTTAACATTTTCATTTAAGTCTTGCTCAAGCAAGGTTTATCCTTTAAGTATACTCATAAGTTGGTGTGGTAAAACCTCCATATCTTATTTTTGTATCATATCGTTTATTTTAAATCTCAAGATATTTAGTAAAAGTTGTATGCATTTCATGTAGCTATCCTTTCTATTCTTCTTACATGAATATGAAAATAAGTTTTCGACTAAGTCCAAATAAGAAATTCACCTCATTTCACATTTAGAGATGGTGGGTCCACAAACATAAAATTTTCAGATCTAGGTGTAGTCATGTCAATGAGTGACTCCTCATACATGAACATTTTTCTAACTCAAGATTTCTCAAAAGTCAGTAGTCCAAGGAGAAAATGTGCTTTTTTCTGGGTTTATGAGTTTGTACACAACCTCCCTTAGTATTTCCTTCTTACATAAGTATTCATGTATATTCCTCATCCATTATCGGCCTTATTCATTCCCACAGTGTCCATATGGGTATATGTACTTAAGAGTGAAACATTTCTCTTAACACACTGAGCCTTATAGAGTGAGACTCTCTCCTGACCGCTGTGGACTCATGTACCTCTATTTCCTCCCTACCTATCCTAGGGTTGTCTTAGGGATCTACCCGACATAGGGTTATCTATGGTGTTATAGGTTCCATCATGATTCATTATTTATCTTAAATAAACTACTTTCTAATCTTATCAGTATCTTTGTCTCCATGACTCATCTCAAATAAGAAATTCCTTATTTTATGCAATTAAATTTTAGTAGAAGATCAACCCAAATTTCATCAAGGTTTCACACAAATGTGTGTTTGCAAATGTGTTTTCATAATAGCAAAACAAAACATATTTTCTTAGTATATGCATTATCTTAGTAGAAGACCAACCCAAATTTAATCAAGGTTTCACACAAATGTGTGTTTGTAAATGTGTTTTCAGAATAGCAAAAAAAAACACATTTTCTTAGTATATGCATTATCTTAGGTAGTTTACATGACTTATATACTAATCCACCAAGTCATAAAGTATCTCATCATTCAATTTTAGGTCCTTACCAGACATCTAGACTTACCCTAAAAATTAAGATGAAGGATAAGGTGGTTTAGATTATCCTTAGAGGAGAAGTCTAGTCTAGGGTTCTCTTCTTACTTCTCATTAGAAGGGTAGGCTCTCTTGCCACATATCATGGATCCATGGGCTTCAAACTATGACCCTCCACATATCTGAACACCACTCCTAAAAGAGAGTTTGATTCTCAACTATTTCCTTCTATTTCAATTGAGCCCATGAGATCCATGTTCTTGTATATCAACTTATGTGTACCCCCACATACTTACATGTATCATGTACTTGTATGATAACTCACTTGTGTCCTACACAAACACTCACTTGTACCTCATGAAGTTCATTGACATGTAAAATTTGTGTCTTGGCCAAGTTGTGAAACCTATTTAGGTTTTCATTACAAAAATGTTTCATGCAATCCACTTATCCCCAAACATCATCATACACTAGCATGGATTCATTTCATTGGTCTGGGATGATAAAAGATATGCTTTTATTTCAATACTTGTGCATCCAAATCCTTTCCAAACTTAACTTGTATTTAGTTCTAGGTACTAGTTATCTAGGTATCATCCAACTCATCCACACATAACTCGGCCACTATAAAGGATAGTAAGGCCAAATACTTACATACACATATCTTACTACATACTAATTCAAGAACACACTAAAGATACATTGTTTCACTTTTACAGTAGGTACCTTCCCTTTAGGGAACTCTTGAAAACTTCAGAATTTTTTTCATTATATATCCTTCTTTTGTAGTTGAATAACATACACTAAATATATTACCAAGATCCATCAAGGGAGATATGTAAGGTTTTGAATTGGTGTTCCTATTATTCTTGTTTTCATTAGTACCTCCCTTAAGTAGGTTCACTTACTCTTAAATTGACCACAATACTGTTGTTGGGATCCTTGGAATTCATCTTCCTAGTCAAGCCCTAAACAAACCTTGATTAGATGATCATATATTCATTTCATAACGCTAAGGTATTCTAGTGATATGTCATTGGTATCATCACACCAATGAGATCAAGTAGTTGCAACCAGGGGTTTAAGGGTAATGAATGGTAGTTTAAGAAACCTTACTTTCTTCTTTTAGGGTATATGATCCAATGTAAAAGTCATAACTTATACATCTAGATTACCATGCATTCAAAAATTATAGTTCAGTTTATTAATTTCTCTCTTCTTTTCTTGTTCATGTGAGTAGGGCACATGTCGACAATGATGCCCTTGATTCCACCTAGGGTATGTTTTGTAAGGGATACTCTAGTTAACATGATTAATTACCTCGTCAAGCCTACTAATCCTTATAGCACTTAGGTGGCATAGATCATTTCTTTCTTCTTAAGGATCAAAATGGCTATTATGGGGATAGGGTCTCATCCTCAAGGTGTGTTGTCTAGGATTTATTAGGCTCTATGATCTTGTGTCCCTCTTTACGGATTACTGTTGTATACCTATATCCCTACTGATTGTTATGGTTTGCATGAACTTGTGTACTACCTTCCATTGTTCATTTAATTTGCAATATATTAGGATCTCTATTCATGATTCAAAAATGACTTACATACTAGTTGTTCCTTCTCGTACTCCATCCCTCACTTGAGTTGTTAATATATGTGTACTTTCTTTTACTAAACATGTATACCAAAACAATAGAGTTTTTAAGGTATAACTTTATTATCGTAAGGTTTTTTTAATTTCATCTACCTTACTTAGGTACCTATCATATCCCTAGTTTATTGTAGTTAATAATAGGTTCCTAGAAGTTTCTAGTGTTTCTCCTTATAGGATAATCATTCATAAAACATTTCTCATATTTAGATTAAAATTTCAAATTTGTATTTCATATGGCTTAGTTGGTGGAGGATGCCTTAACACTATTGTTTTGGAACCTTATTTTAGATGAGGAGATAAGTACATTCTAAGGTTTAGAAAGGGGTATTCTTAGGGTCGAACATGATGTATATGAGGGATAGACAAAGTTTAGATGAGAAAACTACATGAAAATACCCTAATAATTCAGTTCATCTATTAGAGTTTTTAAACAAATCAAAATTAAAATTCATTTACATAAGTCTGGGCTGTGAATACGATGAGTAACAACCATCCTTCTCCCTGTATTCCCATTTAAGATGAAGTAGGATGGAAATGGCACCTATCCATATTTTTGAGATCCATATTTATACAAAATGACAAATGATCATATATACTCTCTCAAAAGAGTTTGGTTTTAAAAAAAATGGCCATTCATTCATCCCGTGGCTGGGGGGTTTTGAACCTACGACCTCTCAGCTATACATCAATACTTTTACCGACTGGGTGTCACACATTTGTCTCTCTTGAAAGAGTTATTATTTATGGTAGAAAATATATTCTCTCCTATAAGGAGTTACATAAATTCTTGAAGTTGGGAAGGACTACATGTAATTAAAAATTGATTTAAAATATGTAAATCATCCTTGTTTTCTCTATGAGCATTATTACTTTTGTTTCTTTCTAGATAATCAACAACTTCAAGTTATCATTCTTAACCTAAAATTACAACCAACTAAACATAATTAGCACATAATTATGACAAGTACGTAAGCACAACCAAAAAGTGTGCATGCCATTTGTAATAATATACATGTGTTTCAAGTCAAGTAATTGTAGATAACATAACTTCCATACTTACATTATATTTCAACCCACAATATTTCTCATATGACTCGGTGAACCAATAATGGATATTAATGGATCTGAAGTGTATGTCCTTCAATCAGGTTTGTCTTTGCGTATCCCACAATTGAACTCTTTCACCTCACTTCATATTAGTTTTTGAATCACCCTCTTGGTGATTATTCTACATTATAACTTATGAGTGGGTTTCTCCCAACAACACCCTTTTTATGAATCAATCAATGGGTTCTATTACCATATAGATATGCATAATTCTTTATGAAATGTGGGAAATAAAGCATTCACATTATGTATCATATTGATCCATCATACGAAAAACCCCGATTAATTTAAACTACAATCAATTTCTTCATTTATAATTCAACCAACATACCTTATCTTAAAAGGAAGGAAATGTGTTCATTCAATTAATAAAAAATAATTCTTTAACACCCAAATTTACAAACATCTTAGAATTCTTTACTAAGGATTTTGAGGTCTAATTTCAGGGTTTTGATGAAGTACTAAGATTTGGCTTAATGGATTATCAATTTTCGGGATTGAAACCCCAAATACAAAAGGTTGCATCATAACTCTCTTTAATCATATCTTCATCACTCAAATAATCCTCAGTTAGCCTTGGAAATATCATTGTATGTTCATTTGATGGACTTATACTTGATTTCAACATTGGATCCATATTTTAGGGGCATAGATTCCTTAAGTTAAAAAATTCAAGATTTAACATATAGTGATCCATATTACTTAGCTAACCCTAAGTTTCATGCTTCATCATAGTTTCATAGGATGGTATAATTCACTAAATCCACTAATATTATTGGTTCCAATTTTATATGGTCATAATACAAAATTGATTACTAGCCCATAAGCTATTCATCAAGGTATAGATACTGTAGTAACCTTGGGAACTTGATTTTGAATTATCCTATAGATCAATGCCCAAAAGGTCTGTCTTGTTTTTATGATAAAAAAAATCATATATGTTGTGAATTAATGCAATAATCCTCACAATCATAATATATTTAATAAGATTTACATTAGTTAAATTTTTTTGAGTAGTTGGATTCCAAATCAAGGGTTGATGGGGTGTCACACAGTTTATAGTTTCATGCTAATAAGCTTGAAAAAAGATAGAATCTATGATTTGGCTTGTCTAGTCCCGTTACAAGTCCTTGGGCCTTACAAGCTTGGCTCGGCCATTGGCTTGGGTTGCTAAGACCTTGGTCTATACAACCATGTCTAGTTCTCTCCATCTCCTACCCAGGTCAAATCCCTTCTTCCACATGCATACTTCCATTTGGCAGGTTCTTGTCACGCAAGGAAGAAGCCCTTCCTAGTTTCACTACCGAAACACTTGCTTATGGCAAGTTATAACGGTGGCTCTAGGCCATTAAATTGAGAATGGAGATCACCTTTGGATATGCAAATGACCTATATATCAAAGGGTTGATCCCATAGCCATGGATCCATATTGTCCTCCTAGTCTATGCAAGGGTGGCGAGAAGGCTCCAGAGAGGTTCAGAACCAATGTTATTAGACTCTTGGGTCTTATAAATCCAAGGTTACACTTTTCCAAGTCTTGAGGGATCAGATCGACAATGAAGGGCTGCCCTAAAATGACTAATTTTGCTGACCCCCTCCCCTTTCATAAATTACTATAGTAAGAAAGGGGATGGGGGTGGTCGACCTCCCCGTATAGACCGTTATTATATATGGAGTTTTGGGGAAACAATTGCTATGGTGATGGTGGATCCATTTCTTCAGTTGTTATCGCAAACTAACTATGATTGATAGAGAAAGGGAATATTGCAGAGAGGGAGGCCAAAATGAGTTCTTTTTCCCATCTATACCAAGTTAGAAGACAAAGGGGGAATAGTCAGATTTCAATCTACCATATCAGGACCCAGAACTACACATTAAATGGTACGCCTAAAGTCAAACTTAGGGATCCGATTGTTATTTTTATCTCATTATTTTATTAATCAATTAATCCAACTATTAAATGGTAACTTTATACAAAAAATTGAAAATTTCATCATTTTTTATGAATTGGTGTTTTAAACACTGCTTTCCTATAAATAAATCACATCTATGACCATGTCTCATCCCATTAGGAAAAATTGGATTGTCCTACAAAACCATTAAGGCATGCATATTCATAATGGCCTATATTATAATAACTCATTGATTAGCACACATGGGAAAATATAAATGACTTGAACTTCTAGAAACTTATTTTTTTATCTATAGCTACCATAAAGTATAGAAACAAAAATTTGTTAAATAAAAATCCTTTTGTTAGACTATAAGTTATTCTTAGTGAATAAAAAAGAAATGAAGGAAACAATTCATCAACTCGTTAATGAGGAAGGGGAGATTGTTGAGAGTAGAGAGGAGGTCACATCACTCACTATCAACTACTTTGATGGCCTTTATAATCAAAATGATGGGAGAAGGTAAAATTATGACAACATCTACCCTGCTCAAAAGGTGACTATAAGTATGAATGATGGTCTATGCAAAGAAGCTGAGGAAGATGAGATTAATCTTGCTAAGGTGACTGGGCCTGACGAGTTCAATAGCAAGTTCTACCAGTTATGTGGAATGATATAAAAATGGACATTGTCAGAGATGCAAAATGGTTCTTAAATGGTGGTAACATGGTTAGGGCTGCAAATAACACTTTCATTAAGCTGATTCCTAAATAAAAGGATGCTAGGGCCATCACTGATTATAGGCTAATCACTTGCTGCTCTATCCTATATAAAATCTATGCTAAACTCTTGGACAATAGATTGAAGAATCCGCGCATCATCTCTGAAGAACAAGGTACTTTTGTCAAACAAAGAAATCTAGATGACTATACTTAGATGTTGAGTTTCTGAAAAAAAAATCCAATAACAAAGCTTGCGTCTAAATTGATCTTACGAGAACATATGACCATGTCAGATGGGATACTATGTGGGATATTAAGGAAGATTTTGGCTTTTCTTGCAGGTGGATAGCTTTAATGAAGTAATGTATCATCACTTCATCCTTCTCTGTGCTCCTAATGGGGGATCTGTGGGGCTATTTAGGGCTAGCAATGTCATTTGGAAGGGGATCTGCTCTTCCCCCTTCTGTTCACCTTAGTGATGGAAGGCCGCACCTGTTGGGTTTTAGGGGAGGAAGAGAAGGTAGTGGAAACAAACATTTCTTATCCCAAACCCAGAATAAAGGAATCACGTCAACATCTATACAATAGGATGGATGGTTTGTACATGCATACCTTGTCCCGAGGCTTGCTCGACGACGTTAACTCACGGCTTGCTTGGTCTTCACCTACAATCTTGTACAATGTATGTGCATCTCCTGGTCTCACCAGGACTTCCGGGATAGATAACTGTCCTTCGAGCGGCAGAAGTCTCCCGCCTCAGTAGTAGTCCACACAGACCACCCAGAACTCCGATCTCCTTGTCCCACAAGGAATCAGAAGGAGTCGCACCCTTCCATCGACGTACTAGTTACCAAAACACTCTCCTGCAACCAGTTGCTTTTCTACAGTTGTCTTTCCCTTGATGTGCCTCCCTTATCGGGTAGCACTTTCTCGGGCTCTCTCTCGATTACAAAACCAGAGAGAACGACAACTTTGTAGAGAAACTGGTGTTCTGAGTTGTTCACTAGAGAAGCCCCCAATACCCCTATATATAGGAGAGTCATGGGACATGGTTCTCTATCCCGGGCAATGCAGGATTAATTAGGACTAGAAGGGTTCAAGATTTTCCACAAAACAAGCAACTTGCGCCAGCTGAACCGATCGGTTCACACCCTGAAATGATCATTTTAGGCCCTGAGCCGATCGTTTCGGACCTGAGCCGATCGTATGGGGCTCTGAGCCGATCGACTAGAGCTCTGAGCTGATCAGTTCATGGTCCTGATCCAACTCAAATTGACTTTCATGTTTGTTTCCGATTAATCAAATATTAATCATGTCCAAATCAAATTTGTACAAGTGAAACAAATTGTATTTGCAAAATAGTCTTCTAACTTTCCAAACGATCTCAGTTGGTCACATGAATTGACCAGTTCAACAATTGAGCCAATCATCTCATTGCACATGAGCCGATAGTCTCATCAGTTGAGCCGATCGGTTCACCAACCTGAGCCATAACACTTATGACTTCACAAGCAAAGAGCGGTGCCTAGTCACACATAAGTGCTACCCAAGTGAAATAGAAAGTTGGAGAACAACTTTCAATCCTACAATTCATGAATGGTGTTACAGCGAATGTATAATTCCTAAGTCACTAATATCCCGAATGAACTCAAGGCATGGAATAGTCATCCTGTCAACATTCATTCACTTTCTTGATCTCCAAGTAGATTGGAGGAGATATGTATGACATCAATATCACATACTGATTCACACATGCATGCACGCCTATCTCAATCCTACTCATCAAGTGGCCATGGATATCAAACTCCCTCAGGAGGGACAAATCCCATATCTATCACTCACCCCTCAAAAGCCCCATGTGTCAAAGTCACCCAATCATCACCTTTATAGCAACCCATGTTTCAGGACTGCGCTTGATGATGTCAAAGTGTACCCAACGACATGTATTGAGTGTAGTGATTTCAGGTCAAAGAATCACATTCACCACCATCACTATGAGAACTGACTGTGACTACCATGTCATGGTTCCATGTGTCAAACTCATGGTGGGTCTGTCTGGTACACTTGTTCTCTAACAAGTACCTATGTGCTTGGTTTGATATCTCCATATCATGACTAACGAGATTCTGTCATCAGCCAACACCACAATCTAGTCTTATGTGTCATTGCTATCTATCCACCTTCCACAATGACAACTGACTAGGGATATAATAAGAATGTACAAACTCTTAGCATCCGTATGATCTCATCATTCAGGTCCTTAACCTAAAAGTATATGTCATTGAGTACTATCATTCTCTAGACATTCAATCAGTTCTATCATTATCTCATATGACTAAACCAGAAAGAATTGGAAGCTTGCCTTTGATGTTTATCAAATCAATCTTAATGTATCCCACCAATCATCCCATGATTGGCTCTCAGGGCATACATACCAACAGACTCCCACTTGCATTGTGAGCCAAACACCCTTGAATCATATTCATAGTAATCTTCAAACATGTCCCACATGTTACTGTGCTCTAGTGCTAACATAGTGAGTTATGGAAACACCTTGCCAAAGTCAGTATTAATTGCATGTATCTCATCTATTCGCTCTACGTCAGATGTATGAGATGGAGTTTCCATAATATGCGATCTAGTATTCCTTTGCTAACCTTTAGCCACATTGCATGACCAAGCACTCCTAACTTGTCATTAATGATCATAATATCTATAAGTTCATCTCTATGAACTCCTAGATCCATATAGTATCCACTAATGTTCTCTAACACACAGATACTTGACATTTCCTTTTAAATGGATTTATTGGAACATTTCCATATATCAACAAACATTCACTTTTATATATATCTCATATATATCTTGCGATTAATTTTCTGTCCTTTTCGGAAGTTCGCATCAATGTAATTCTTTATAGTGAACCCTTCCTTATTTCCATAGAACCCGTACTTTTCAAGTACTTATCAAGTTCTTATGGTATTCCAGTAACCTTTACTCGAACTAGATAGACATCCACTTGTCATGTCCCACATACGAGTCATCAGGATGAGCATATCATATTGTCATGTCCTACATACAAGATGATAAATGCATTTTATTCTTGCTACATCCATACATGCAAGATAATGGGATGATTACATACATGATAGATCAATATCTATTCTTCGTGTTCCCATTTTTCATAAGAATTGGACACTTGGCCTTGGGATACCAACTCCGTGTAACATGGACAAGTTTTCTCCCACAGAATTTGTGCATATTGAACCCTTGAGTATCGATTGCCAATGTATGCTTTCTCTTTTAGGTCAGTAAGCTTTCGAGAACTATATCTATAGATCTCTATTCCTATCACATATGAAACGTCTCTATCTTCCCTGAAGATAATTTCCACTTTGGATCTCCATTCTAGAACATCTCCATTTCACATCAACATGTGGAATGTGAATACACTCCCACTAAATAACAGATCGCTTCTTTATCTTTGACATATCAGTCAAACCCTTTGACCATATCATTAAAGTAAAGATCCAGCTCTGAGTTGCTTGTACTTAATCAATCACATTAATTAGTTCATTGTAATTTATAGACTTCATTTGCATTAATGGATTCATAAACCTTATAGGTTGTGTCACGTACACATCCTTGTCTTATTCCTCATAGGAATGCAGTTTTAGTATCCATTTCCCAAATCTTTTAGTCATTAAGTTGCAATTAACAAGCATCATCCTTGTCTTAATGCTTAAGACTCATTCACACTTATGGATTTCATCCCAATGGGTGCTACCATCAAGGTCATACCTTATGGTTCACATGGAAGTCATTTAAACCATAGCTCAAGATCAGGTTCCTCATATTTATCTAGATAGTTGATTCATCACATGACCAACTCATCAAATAGATAATCGAGGTGTATCTATCAAGGAAATAAGAACTCACAACTCCTCGTGATTCTTAATGTCATTTATTAGTGTGGGGTATTCTTTATTTAAGAAGAAATTAGTTATTTGAAAATAATCTTCTAACTCCTTAGAGTATGACTCCTTATTGATTTAGACATCACCATGCCTTAATCATTAGTTCACTATGATACACTATCATAATCACTAATAAGGTTCTCAAACATTTGGTTCAAGTATTTCTTTCATTGATCTCATCAAGAATTAATACTTTACCAAATTCGTACTTCATTTATGATATTCTTGAACACTTCAAGATATTCATATTGGTATTTCTCTAAATACCATTTGAAGTATTAGCATTTTCTCCAATAGGTATGTAAATATGTCTCATGTATTATACCTAATACGATAATCATTCTCCCACTACCTTAGTAAAGATTGATTAATCATGTCCAAGAGATTCATGTCTCTTACTGGTTCTCTAACCAAAAGAGTCTAGACTTATCCATCATATGGAAACTAGAAATGAATTTCTCATGATAATGCTAATTTTATTGTTTGAGTTATCAATAACTTTTAGGCATCATTTTATCTCATGCATACCAAGTACCACAAGATAAACAAGGCTTTGCCACAAATATTGAAACATCAACTTTATTTATTGCTATCATTGTCATACAATCTGCAAAAATATTGTGTTTCTATCCATTGGAAAATATGAAATAGCAGTTCATAACTCTATTACATGCCTTTAAGGCTGAAAATAAACTAAAGTACTACTATCTATGGCGGAAACACTTGCCCCATTTACTGAGTGCTTTACACTTTATATCTTGGTATCATATACCTAAAAAGTGTTACAAGTTTATTTCATGACACCTTCAAGTGGAGACGTCTGTCACCTCCTTCTTCTTTAGTTCTTCCAGATAGAGTGGAAAATTCCTTTTCTAATGTCCTGGCTTTTGACAATGGTGGCAATTGCCTCTCTTGGTAATGCCTCCCTTGGCCTTGAGAGCTGAAGACGACTTGGGTTGCTGGCTAGCATCATAACCTTTCTTAGCCTTGCCTTTGCCCTTGCGCTTGGACTTGCCTTTCTTGTCACTGATCATCATCACAGACTTAGGCTTATCCTTCTTCATCTTTGTCTCGGCTGTCCTCAACATGCCCAAAAACTCTGTCAACGGCTTGTCAAAGTTGTTCATGTTGTAGTTCATCACAAACTGACTATAGGATTCTGGCAACGATTATAGTATCACGTCAGTAGCCAACTCTTGGCTCAGGGGAAATCCCAGTCTCGTCAGGTTCTACACATACCCAATCATTTTGAGTGTGTGAGGACCAACTATATCTCCTTCTGTCATGACACACTTGAACAACACCCTGGAGACATCATATCTCTCTTGTTGTGCTTGATCTTCATACATGTTCTTGAGATGTTGAATCATCTCAATGACACCCATGTTCTCATGTTGTCTCTGCAACTCGTGGTTCATGGAGCACAACATGCTTCTTATAAGAATCAATGGCATCATCAAAATGCTTCTTATAAGAATCCCTTTCTTCCTTTGGTGCGGTAGGAGCAGGTTCCTCTGGAATTGGAGTATCCGGGATATAGAGCTTTTGCTCTTGAGTGAGAACAATTCTCAATGTCCTAAACCAGTCATGGAAGTTAGTCCCATTCAGCTTGTCCTTTTCAAGGACCAATCGCAACGAAAAGTGATTGTTGTTTGTTGTCATTTGTACTACAAAAGGAAATATATGCAATTTAGTCCAAAACTCAATTTTGACTTATTTGATTGATTTGAAAGGTTGACGATATAATTAGGACTTTAATTAATTATCGCTCCCACTATTTTTGTTCAAATTGATAGCCCTCACCATCAATTCAGAAGATTGCAGCGTGCAATCTTCTAGTGGGTCAACATCCTGAAATCCTCTGAGTCATGGACCAGCTAGGGTAGTCACCCACAACTTAGATCTTCCAGGTAGGCAACTCTTTCCAATTGCATTATATGCAACTCTTGAAAGATGTCATATGCAACTCCTTGACATGATCACCTCCATGCCTCAAGGTGCTAGATTCTATCTAGGTCACCTTGTTAAGTCTGACCCAAAGACAACACAATGAATATGCACCCTACTAGGGCAGACCCCCATATCCATCCTTCACGCTTCCACGAGATAGATGGCACACCATTCTAGGGCATGCCCACACTTGGCCGATCAAGCTTTTCACGTGTGTCGCATTTGGAAGGTATCTAAAACTTTAATATTTAATGAGGGATTTGGTTTTTATAGGCACATATACATATCCAATCACCACAATATATAGTATGTATCATATACATGCTATATCCCACAGAAAACATGTGAAACAATAAAAGCGATGATTATGGCCATCCTAATGTGATTCCTCGAGCCAAGAGGAATCACGGTCATCTAGGTCCACATCACATGCAACCTGTATAAGATGAACTCTGTGCTTTTTCCGTTGCTGGGTTTGATCAACTCATCTCCATGATTGATCGGCTCGCCATCAGGCTGGTCGGTTGGGTGCCACCAACCAATCGGTTGGCTCCTCCAACTGATCGGGTTGCCTGGTCATCATGCATATCCTCATGGCTGCCACTAGCTCATCTTACTCCTCGAACTGGTCATCTAGAATGCCAACTGACGGTTAACTCCTTGAATTGATCGTCTCAGTTGTCGTCAGATTGTTCGCCGTTCTTTGACATAACAGGAAATAAAAGATTTATCCTATTTTACATTTGAATTGAGAAACCCTGAGTTACATTTGGGGGGAGCAAAGGTAGAAAAGAAATCATGAGTTACATCAGGAATAGGAGATAGGGAATCGATGCACAGACCGCTATGAAAGCAACCACATTCAACCAAGCACACAAACATAGGGTTTATTGGCCATAACCACGCTATACATCCACCAAAAAACTCATTTAAGGGCGATGCGTATCGAGTGCATTCATATTACATATCATATATGTATATTGGGATTTGTGGATTTAGGATTGTACACGCATAAAGCTAATTTTATTCACATCGTATGTAATAAATAAAGGCAACAAATCAAAATCAATCATATCAATAATCCTAAAGTATAGAGCAGTTGACATGGCTCTGATACCACTGTTGGGTTTTAGGGGAGGCAGAGAAGGTAGAGGAAACAAAAATTTCTTCTCCCAACTCAAAATAAATGAATCACGTCAACTTATATACAATAGGAAGGATGGTTTGTAGAGGCGTACCTTGTCTCGAGGCTTGCTTAGTGATGTTACCTCGTGACTTGTGCGGTCTTCACCTTCGAACTTGGACGGTGTCTGTGCAGCTCCTGGTCTCACCGGGATTGACAACTGTCCTCCGAGCGGAAGAAGTCTCCCACCTCTGTAGTAGTCCACACAGACCACCAAGAACTCTGATCTCCTTGTTCCACAAGGAATCAGAAGGAGTCACACCCTTCCATCAGCGTACTAGTCACCAACACACTCTCCTGCAACCAATTGCTTTTCTATAGTTGTCTTTCCCTTGATGTGCCTCCCTTATCGGGTAGCACTTGCTCAGGCTCTCTATCGGTTACCAAAACTAGAGAGAACGACAACTTTACAGAGTAACTGGTATTCTGAGTTGTTCACCAGATAAGCTCCCAATACCCCAATATATAGGAGGGTCATGGGATAGGGTTCTCTATCCCAGGCAATGTGGGATTAAATAGGAGTAGAAGGGTTCGCGATTTTCCACAAAACAAGCAACTTGTGCCAATTGAACCGATCAGTTCATACCCTGAAATGATTGTTTCAGGCCCTGAGCCGATCATTTGGGACCTGAGCCAATCGTCTGGGCCTCTGAGCCGATCGAATGGAGCTCTGAGCTGATCGGTTCATGGTCCTAATCCAACTCAAATTGACTTTCATATTTGTTTTCGATTAATAAAATATTAATCCTTATCTAAATCAAATTTGTACAAGTGAAACAAATTGTATTTGCAAAATAGTCTTCTGACTTTCCAAATGATCTTGGTTGGTCACATGAATTGACCGGTTCAACAATTGAGTCGATCATCTCATTGCACATGAGTTGATAGTCTCATCAGTTGAGTCGATCGGTTCACCAACCTGAGCCGATCAATTCATCCCATGAGCCGATTGATTGGGGCAACAGACTTGTGCAAATCATTCAATTGCAATTTCAATCAATCTGATACTCCAATCAATCAGTCCAAAACCTTGAACACTATGATACTGAGCTATCAATTGATTGAGTGTTTAATTGAACTACTAAACTCCTTTAGTAATCAATCTAAACATCGTTTGTGGAAAAACTCCTCTTCCAGGTTAAATCCTATGTGTGTGACCCTGCAGGTCCATTTCACATTGGCAGTGAAAGTCCATAACACTTATGACTTCACAAGCAAAGAGCGGTGCCTAGTCGTACATCAGTGCTACCCAAGTGAAATAGAAAGTTGGAGAATAACTTTCAATCCTACAATCCGTGAATGGTGTTACAGCAAATGTATAATTCCTTTTTCACTGATATCCTGAATGAACTCAAGGCATGGAACAATCATCCTGTCAACGTTCATTCACTTTCTTGATCTCTGAGTAGATTGGAGGAGATATGTATGACATCAATATCACATACTGATTCACACATGCATGCATGCCTATCTCAATACTACTCATCAAGTGTCCATGGATATCAAATTCCCTCAGGAGGGACAAATACCATATCTATACCTCACCCCTCAAAAGCCCCATGTGTCAAAGTCACCCAATCATCACCTTTATAACAACCCATATTTCAGGACTGCGTTTGATGATGTCAAAGTATACCCAATGACATGTGTTGAGTGTAGTGATTTCAGGTCAAAGAATCACATTCACCACCATCACTATGAGAACTGACTGTGACTACCATGTCATGGTTCCATGTGTCAAACTCACGGTGGGTCTGTCTGGTACACTTGTTCTCTAACAAGTACCTATGTGTTTGGTTTGATATCTCCATTTCATGACTAACAAGATTCTGTCATCAACCAACACCACAATCTAGTCTTGTGTGTCATTGCTGTCTATCCACCTTCCACAATGACATCCGAATAGGGACATAATAAGAATGTACAAACTCTTAGAATCCGTATGATCTCATCGTTCAGATCCTTAACTTGAAAGCATACATCATTGAGTATTGTCATTCTCTAGACATTCAATATGTTCTATCATTATCTCATATGACTGAACCAGAATGAATTGGAAGCTTGCCTTTGATGTTTATCAAATCAATCTTAATGTATCCCACCAATCATCCCATGATTGGCTCTCAGGTAATACATACCAACATCACCACCATGATCAGTAAAGTTGATAATTTGGGGAATATTAGACCTTTCTATGTCAAAGGCACGCTAGTCAAAACATACCTTATTTTCACTGACGATGTGATGATCTTGTCCACTGGTCATGCTAATAGACTAAGGGAACTCGGAAAAGTGCTGGAAAGGTTTGGGAAGATGATTAGCATGTATATTAGTGATATCAAATTGTAAGTTTATATTTCTAAATAGTCACATAGGAAGACTCAAAAGTTCACCAGGGTTAGAAGCGGCGTGCTACCCACCTGCTACTTGGGTTCCCCTATCACCGACAGCAAAGGGCATGCAAAAGACTTCCAAATGTGCCTTGATAGAGTCTGACAAAGGATTGATGGAAGGAATGACATCAAGATGTCCATGGAAGGCAGACTCATTCTTACAAGGATGGTTATTTAGAGCATGGTGAGATTTTGGTGTGAGGTTTGTGTCATCCCAAAGCCTACCATTATCAGTCTAATTAAGTTGACAATAAGCTTCATTTGGGGTGGTAAATCGCATGGGGCATCCTGGGCTACCATAGCCCCCAACTACAAAGAGGGCAGGCTCAACATGACCATATTGGAGGAGATTGCCCACACAAGACACCTAAAATGCCTTGATAGGTTTCTCACAGAACAAGATGGTGTTTGGACCAGGTGAATAAGATGTAGGTGTGGGAGATTGCCAACTATCTAACCCACTTCTTCAAAGAACTGGGATGCCCTATGCTCTATGTGGAACCAATTCAACCACTTGTACAATGTGGATGTCAATGGTATTGTCAGCTTGAATGTCCCACAAATATCATGCATCCACACTTCTACAACCATTGTCGTTCCTTGGTTCACACTTCTATGGGATAGGTTTTGTGTCCCTAAATGGAGCACTACCTGGTACAAGGTCATCCTGGGCAATCTCTTGACCAAGGGCATGCTAAGAAGATAGGGGCTCAGTGTTGATCCATAATTTGTGTTTTGTGCAGAGGCTAAAATACATGATCATCTGTTCCATGACTGTCATGTTTCCAGATACACATGGTCTCTGGTGTGGCTCAATAATGGTTGGGGACAATTCAATTCCAACTAACTCAATGAAACTATGGAGCTTGTTAAGCTTATAAGAATGAGTAGAGAGGAAGATGCTTAGGGAGGACTCTACATTACAAATGTTTGTTTTAATGTCTGGATGGAGAGGAACAAGGTTCTACACAGAAGACAAGGCATCAAAAATATTTTCCAATTAGTCGACAGAAAGATTGGAAACATTTTGAAAGCTAGGAAATGCTTTGAAGAAGGCATCTCTAAATTACATTGGTTTTTTTGTAGATAATATCCCCTATATAGTTTTTGTATTCTACTTAATATAGTTTAGATATGCTATATTACCCCTTTTTGGGAATATATTTACCTATTTCTAATTGAATTCTTCCAAAACGATCTCTAAAGAAATATGATCTCTTAAAGTCTCCAAAACTTGAATATAACATTCTAAGGTAGAATTATAGCTAATAAAGATCACAAATATTATATTTTATTAAATTTATCCATCAACTTTTTTGATTGGCATCCCAAGGTCTAAATAGTAAGTATGGTCAAACAAATGGTTTATTTATAGGAATATATGAAATAATCCCTTTTCAACTACAATTTCTACATAAAAGTGAGGAAATTCCAAGTCCTCATAGCTACTTTTTCCTCATATTGTATGCCCTTGGGTGAAGTCATATTTTCATAATTTGTTGCATTAAACACCCATATATAATTTTCCTTAATTTCCTTGAAAATAAGGTACTGATTTTGAATTTCTTATCTTATCAATTTTTAGTTTTATAATGACCATGCCAAAATACTTTTGATAGAATTTTCATGGGTAGAACTACTAATAGTATGCCCTGAGATCCATTTATCTAATGATTATAATGAAAAACTTTGTAATTAATTTGATTATTAGCATAGGCAATTCCAATTATTATGTTTCCTTTAGTATGATATAATGAATAAATATAATAATGTCCTAAGAATGATTGACTCATTTAAATGATCTCTAGTTGATAAATTTAACCTGAGACCATGTGTATGCTAAGAGTATCCATTCTTGTCTATGTCCGTAGTCAAAAATTATTATTGATATTAGGACGACAATGATACATTAAGACTAGTATGTGTGTGTACTGATGACCACATCTCACTAGTCATTATAGTGGATATAAAGTCAAATGCATATGTTCTTATTATGAACAAGTCTACTGTACTAACCCAACTTGATTATGACAAATGGAAGCCATAAATGGTAGTCAATATCATATCTATATGTGAAAGTGGTATTGTAGTCATTAAACCTAAAGTCACTACAATGATCACATATTGTTCAGTGTACTTGAACATTGCCAAATGCAACATTTAACAAGGGTTTCCATACATGTAGTTCTTGGGTGCATTGTTACACATGTGAAATATTGTGAGGGATGAAAATGGAATTTGTCCCTCCTATTGGAGTGACATTCCTAACACTTGATGAGTGAGACAAAGTGAACATATGATGTTGAGCTGATATGTAACTCAAATAGTCTACTCTAGATCAAGGAATCAAAATTGAATTTTAATAGGATGCCATTTCCATTTCTTAAATTCAATTTGGATATCAAATACAAAGTGATTATACAATTTTTGTAATAATAGTCACAATACTTGGTTGAAATTGTTCTCTAATATCTCAGATTATATGGGAGGCAATGAAGTCTTCATAGATACAAACCATTCTATGTAATATCATGATATGATCATAGATATCATTAGTAATGTAATTTGAAGACTATTGTGTCACACACATTGGATGTAAAGGAAAGAGGATATAATAATGGGCACATGACTAATTGGTTACTAAAAGGTTTACATAATCCACTTAATCATTAATGGACATACTGGAAGCCCACTTGACTGATTGGAAAGTCTAATAAACCAATTGGATAGACCAATAGATTGACTGGATTATCCATTTGATTGACTAGGCTAACATTCACGCAACTACCAATCGACCGATTGCATGAATCAACTAAATGATCGACTGGCTGGTTGAATCAATCAACTAAACTAGATATATGGACTAGATTAGATTAGTAAATCCTTACCTAGCCTTATTCATTGACTGGACCAACCCATTCAATTGACCACTTGTCGATAGGTTATTAAAGGGAGACAACTTCCTTTTTGTTTCCCAATCTTTATTACAAATATTGCTTTTATGGATTTCCCATAAATAGGTGAATGATGTCTAGGGTTTGGTTACACCTTTGGACCAGTCGTCATTACCCAAAAGGAGAGAGTGAAGAACCACTGTGCAATGCTAGCATGTTGCCAATGGAAAGGCTAATCCTTCCACCATGACTCTTAGAGCCCGAGGTGGAGTTCCCTTCATCCGCATGGATGATATAAAGATACATACACTATTACAACCCCAAATAATGGGTTCCTTTGGTGAGGAATGTAATTTCTCACATTAAAGATATTGGAACAAATAATGATATAATTTGTTTTGAATAAATGGATTTTGTTTACAATAGCCTTGATGATTGTGTTGTGGGCTTTATTGGCTATTGGGCCCAATAACAAGGAAATTCAATTAAGAAATGAATACTTGAGTTTTGAGAAAAGAGAGATGAGGTGGAAACCTCTAGAAGGCAAATCCAAAGAGGGATTTCGTGCCTCTTGGGTTCCTTAGGTTCCAAGGAATCCAAAGTTGCAAAGATAATGCAAAAAGAAAAGAAAAGATCAATTAAGTATTTCTTTATTAAGAAAGAAATTGAAAATAATGGTAAAATGTGGAAAACAAATGAAAAGAGGTATAATTGAGTTATTCTTGGTGGAATTTCGTATCCCAAGGATTTCTAATGTTAAAAGGAATACCAATGAGGAAAATAAAAGAGAAATAAAGAGAAATCCTCAAAAAGAGATATTTTAATAAGAAATAAACATGATCAAGAAGAATAATGCATTTTGATGCATGTAGAAGAATAACGAGTATCCTTAAAGATGGATTTCAAAATCTTTGAGTTTCTTGGGATCCAAGGAGTCCCAATAAAGAGGAAAGAAAGAAAAATACCAAATTGCAAAATAAAAGGATAATAGGAATACATAATTAATGAATTATGTAATTTTGTTAAGAAGAAAGTATTTCCTACGTAAGGAAAATATAATTTCGAGGCCAATGAATAAAAAGGCATGAATAAAGAGAATAAGAGGGAGGATTTTTGTATTTCTAATTATCCATGCAATAATGAATATCAAGAAGGTAAATAGGAGAGAAGGATTTCTTTTCCATGAAGGAATTTTTTTCCTATTGGGAATAGAACTAAGTTAACCCATAGGTGGTCGTTTTAGGGCATGGATACTCACCCTATATAAACGGGGTAAGGCCCTAGTTCAAGTCCAAGAGAGGGAGAGAGAATCCCACACATCCTTATCTCTTCTTCCATATTTTAATTCTTAAACCCTAGCTAAGAGGGACTGCATGATTAGGATGTCCTGAGGCGGTAAGGGTGGATTGCAATGTCATCTTGATGCCCCAAGATGCCAAGGAGATGTGTTGCCATCGTGGTCGTACCCTGGACAAGGCACAACAACAACTGCATGGATGCAACACCTGCTGCAGGTCGCACGACGACCCTGCTCAAACCAGCCGCTCTGGTCGAGATCTGGGTGGTGCCCTAAGTTTAGAAGGAGGTGGCGGAGCAAAGGCAACCTACGCCAGTGACCTTCAGGGTCCAGAGGAGGGAAAGCACGCGGCGCAAGCCGCGACTAGGGCTTATGCGGCGGCAGTTCACGAGGTTGAAGAAGGGTAACATGGCGTTGGACGAATATGCCCTTCCACAAGCTGTAGAAGAACCCACTTACACGGGGGTAGGAATGTCTGTTCATTAGGTTCTCCAAAATGATGGGCAGTGTTGCATGGAGCGCACACGTGGCACTCTCCGATTGGCCAGAGTAAGTGTGTTTTTGCAAAAATTGTATCTAAATATTGGTAGCTCCGATGAGAACATGTAAAATATGAAAATTGCTTAGAAAAATGAGGGGAATCTAATAAAAATAAGATTGAAGCCTGATTCCTCTTGCAATTCGAAAAGTAGTGTAATTTATCAACTTTAATGTATTAATGCTTAAAGAACCCTATTTTGAGTTGATTAATTTATTTAATAGGGTTTGATGAATGATTAAAGTTGATATTAGCCTGTTAATGATAAAAAGGAACATTAGGGACAAAAAGGACGAACTTTTCATATAATTAGTTAATTTAAAGTTTATGTGCATAAATAGGCTTTATTGGGCCTTGAAACCCTAATGTTGGTAATTAGGACTATTAATGGCTTTAATTATTTGATTTCGTGTATAGAACTGAGTTTTCATGGGTATGAGCTATTTTGAGTATTAAAGTTCCTAATTTGTGGATAAATACCCTAAAGGTAGTAATTAGTAAAGGTAGTAAAAAAAAAAGCAACACGAGTTTTGGCCGACAAAAAAAAAAGGTGGAATTAATGGCAAATCGAGTTCATATGTGAATTGGACAATAATGAACTATGAATTGATGATAAATGCATATAATGATCTTGTCATGGATAGATTTAATGTTAAAGAGGCTTAATGAGCTTAATTAATGGTTAATTATGCTTTTAATCCGGAATTAAGGATTAGATGTGACAATAATTAGGTTTTGTGATCAATTGCGTTAAATTAGGGTTTAAAATAGTAAAAGATGAAGGGAAGTCCTAATTGCAATAGAAACCCTAAAAGTGAATTAGAAACCCTAGGAAGCGAGCTAGGTTTAATGGATCTTGATGACATGAATAATAAAAAGGGAATTATGTGATTATTTCAGGATCTTGTTGAAAATGCTTGCTTGCTTGGATTCTTATTTGCATGGATATTTTTGTTCAAATCGTCAGATCAGGTATGCGGTTAATTATGAATAACCGCCTTAGTTTCCCAAGGATTTTCTGGATGGTTAATCACATTGAATGCAAATTATCAGTTTGGATGTTCATACTTGCAAACTATAAAGTCACTATGATTATCACATTAATAATAGAAGTATGGATTCTCGCACTTACATGCCACCTTGATGGATGATGCCAAAGGTCAGGTCCAGATGGGTAGACCAATGGACACCTTGAGTGGTGACCCCAGGCACCAAGCTCGGGAATGAGAAGGTGGCCTATGATATTGCATGACTAGTGGGCACCATGAGTGGTGACCCCCAGGCACCAAGCTCAGGATTGAGAAGGTGGCCTTAAGTCATTGGCAAAGGAAACCCTAAGGTGGGTATGCCAGGGTTAGGGAAAAAGCGGTGTAGAATGTCATACTGAAAAGTGTAAATTGGCTTGTTAATTAACTTGATTGTGATAATTAGATTGTTATCCTTATGTGCAAACTTTTGGTTGTTCCCACATACCAGTATATTTCGATATACTGACCGACATTTTGTTTGTCGGTGTTTTAGGAACAACAATTGAAAGAACAAACAGTAAAGTGACACATTGTGGAAAAAAAGAAATAAAGTGCAAGGAGGATTAGATAGAATAATTCAAGCTCTGGATAGATAGATTTCCAAAATTTTCAAAGGTAAGTAAAGTTTTAAATTTTATACCAAATTCCAGTTAGTTAGTAGAATTTCATAATTATTATTGATTATTTGTTGAACCTTTGATCCTATTAATTGAATAATGGATCTGACCTTCGGGTCTCCCTTAATTGGGGGTTACTGGGTGGCGGGGTCATTACAATTGGCATCAGAGCATAGGTTCCTCATTTAATCTTTAATAATTATTAAATTTTACAAATTCCATAGAACCAAGGGAGTTATTAGAGGATTGTTTGAAAGATTGAGGTGTCTAGAAAAGGATCACATCTGAGGGCTGGAAATATTTTCCTCCGCACCGCTAGTCAGAATATGAGGACTCCCGGATTATGTGACTGCCTGGCCGATGTCTTAGGATGTGACTCAAAATAAGATACCTTTAGGACTCTCTCATCTTGTTCATCCCTTCTCAACTCAAATTATGTTAAGGACCTTAAGGATTAGGGTTTCCTCTCTCTTCTCCTCACCCTCTTGAGGTATGGGTAAGGTTGATAAGTATTAAGGAATCCTCCACCAAATTAATAAAAAGCATGTAAATGAGATGTCATGGACATAAGCTTAATAGAGTAAGCGTAAAGGAATAGATACATGCTTAGGTCGTATGACACGAGTTGTCATTGCCCTCAGGAGAGACCAGAGGATAGACCTCCTTGGCAGGAGGATGAGTAGAGAGAGTTAGTCTTGGAGGTAGAGACCTCCATTAAAAGTAGAGACCTAACACATCCTTTGAGGATGATGTTAACCCTAACCCTAAGTGAAGGTTAGAGAAAGCTGACATGATGAGTTAGGTGTCATGGTTGACCGAGTGTTTGGTTGGACATGCCTTTGGGATGCCATAAGAGGGTAGATGACCTAGTACCTTTGGCGACCCAACCCAAGAGAGGGTCGTGCTTGCTATATCGAAGGATAGCTCCTTCATGGATGAGGTTAGAGGGGAACCTATAGTTACCCTATGGGCTTGTACAAGTAGGGTATAGCTTGCACCCAGAGTACGTCAGTAGTGTTGACAGTAGGATGAAACCCTGGACAAGGAATCATGATGGATGTCTTACAAGATAAACATAAAGAGCTAAGGATAATCTTGAGCCAAACATGAGTTGAGAAAAGGTTTCAACCAAGTAGGGATATGCTGGTAAGCTTGATCCAACTTCATGTAATGAGGCTGAATGTGGAATTAGATCTAGAGAGAGAAAGCAGGACCCAAGAAAGAAGGTTGGAAGCTTAGATTCTGAGACATGAGGAACAACGGAAGATTGAGGATGATGTGAACTAAGTGGATGATAGTGGTTGCCTCGTGCTTGATCCATGGAGGATGATATTATCTTGGTGGCCTTAGGGGAACCAAACCCTAAAGAGAGGATGATGCTTCTGGAACCTATGTGCCTATGGTATAGGAGTTTACCTACTGAGATGAGACAAAGAGTGCCTTAGACCTGAGGAGTTTCAAGTAACCAGTTGTGCGGATTTATACCTAGTTGGTTGTCCTTGAGGAGGACTCAACTCCGAAGTGTTGCTCGAGTAGAAGGATCATGGAAGTACATGACATACCTTGGACATGCTTGATTCGTGGTTAAGAGATTGAACATGCAGTTGGACACCCGAAGGTGAACCTAGGGTTCCT
This sequence comes from Alisma plantago-aquatica, assembly GCA_963693085.1. Taxonomy (NCBI): domain Eukaryota; kingdom Viridiplantae; phylum Streptophyta; class Magnoliopsida; order Alismatales; family Alismataceae; genus Alisma; species Alisma plantago-aquatica. The sequence continues at coordinate 279,603,467 of OY856411.1, forward strand.
AGGCCTAAGAGGGGAAGCAGTGTATCCGATGCTCATGATGAGATTTGAGTCTCTATAGTTTTGATCATGGCACTCCTCATGTGTAGAGGTAAAGGAAATCCCTTAAGTTAAGAGTATGTTTGATGAACCCTCATGACTAAGTTGATCTGATGTTGAGGATGAAAACAAATATGACCTATCATGGTTTCGTAGGTGTCTGCTTATGCCTTAGTAGCTTTCAAGGGCTAAGCATGCTCATGTGAATGTAAACCCTAGGGACGGTTGTGACCTTGTTGTCAAGAGTTGTAGTTTCCTCCCATCCTGGGAGAGGGACCCTTTTGTAGGGTGTATATCAGTTTTGTTGGCTTTTAAGTAACCTAAAGAGGTCTCATAGGATCTTGAGAAGCTAAGTAAAGAGTACATGGCATGAGAATGAACCTATAGACCCATAGATAACCATATCTATGTGCATGTGGGGGTGTTACCATGGAGGTAACCGGTATGGGGACTGACCAAGGTAGGCAGGTCACCATGATCCCTGAGAAAGGATGAAAGACAGCCCAAGAATGCAGGGAGAGATGATGAAGGATTGGGTAAGGTTCTAAGTTGAACATGTACTATAATAGAATCCTAAGTCTATCCTAGGGCCAGGTAGGGATAAGACCGATGGAAGAAGGAGTTGGCTAATTTCCTAGTTGCACATGACCATAGGGTCAGGAGGTAACAACTATCATTGTGCGAGGGCCATGGGTTAGGAGATTGATCACCTTCATGAAATCATGGGACCCAAAGGGCATATGAGTAGGGCACTCTTTGGATGCATAAGGGAAAAGGGATGACCCCAAAAGTGCCGGCACCCTATAGACCTAGAGGAGACGACCAAGGATTGTGTGGTGACCCAAGTAGGTTCGAGACCAGTTTTCCATGGAAGTAACTTTGATATCATGATGTAGAGACATAAGTTGCACATTTCAACTTAGAATTGAAGGTGTACCGGTGATGTGGATGTATCATCTCTACTCTTGGAACAGGAAGAACTTTGTATTTGGATGGCCGCCAAATGCTTATTTCTTCTTGTTATGAGAGTGAGAGATGGGATAGTATGCATGCCATACACCAAGGATAAAAGATGATGTGAGTTGGAACGTTGCTACAAGGTATGAGGATAGAGATGATAACATACCTTGGTGGAATGAATGATACATGGACAAGTACAAATGATAAAAGTATTAAGATAATCACCTTCTAAGGATGTTCCTAGTAGAAGCTTTGTGGAATTTGCAAGTTATACAAGGTTGAGTTTGATCACCATTAGGATGAGCTCAGAGTTTCTTGATGAAGACAAACTTAGAGTTTGAGATGGGATGATAAGTAGAATACATGGAGGTGTATGTCTTCAACATTACCTAACACCTAAGGATAAAAAGTGGTAATGAATGCTCTGGTTGAGATATAGCTGCCTAGTTAGCTGGAAGCTAGAACAAGTTGAGGTTGTTCGACTAATCCTATGTTGGGAAAGAGGATGTGTTTTGGCTAACACACAGAGGTAACAAGATATGTTGAACAAGTTAATGGTTGTTTGGTTAACCAGTTTAGTCCTTGATGTATTAAAAGGATGGTGATAGAACCTCAGATACACTTTGTTGGATAGGAAGGTAATAAAACCCTTTTGAGAGTGGTTTAGGGTTTATGAGGTATCAAGCTTGAGGAATCATAACAATACAGAAGGTCACAATATACCATTGTACTAAAAAAATAGTAAGTGATGGTAGCACTCTGGATGCTTAAAACAAAGTTGCATGTAGCATGTGGCCATGCAAGCCAGGAGGTGAAGGACGAACACCAATAACCCAGTGTATCGATATAGAGGATAAAAGAGTCCCTAAGAGGGAAAGGGAGTTCATCACTATGGATGTTGTGGTAAGTCTCCCTTTGACCCAAAAGGTCAAGATGCAATATGGGTTATGGTAGATCGTCTTACCTAGATAACATGAGAAAGAAAGGAGTATTGTCAAGAGATAGATTCTGTTGAACTACATAAGAGAGAGAGATGGTTCAACTACACCAGGATACGAGTTCAAAAGTTCTTGAGTATGACCTAAAGGTTCACTTCCATAAGGTGGAAGTAGGTACATGAAGAACTCAGTGTCAATACCGCCTATCACCCCTAACTAATGGTTAGTATGATCTAGACTAGAGGGTCTGATGAGAGAAAGTGTGCTTGTTCAGGGCGATACAAAGAGGCAATTCTTAAGATGTGATGTTAACCACCATAGCCTTTATCGAGATGCAAGAAGGAGGATGTGTTGGTCACCACTTCATTAAGATGATGTTGGTGAAGGAGGCCTCGCGAAGGTCAGAAAAGAACCACAATGTATGCAGATGAAGTCGCTTTGATTGTGCAATGGATGAGAATAGAGCCCAGGGGTGACATGAGTCACGAGATGATGCAAAGCAGACTGACATGTAGTTCACTGTGGGAGAATATAATGTGAAAATCCGACCTCTATGAGCTACAACTGAGAAAACTGAGTCCCCGATATATGGGTCCATTTGAGATGGATTGGTGAAGATGGTTGTGTTTAGCCTTGCACCTCAGGATAATGTGATGAATACATGTGTTCCATGAATCCAATCTAGAGCACTATGTGAGGTACCCAAGCCATGTGCTGAGCCCTGAACCTATTCAACTTTTGAGAGGCTGAAATGTCCTACGTCACCTATGAGGGTACAATATACCAAAGTAAGAAAGAAATCAGATGGAAGAATATGAGATGATGAAGGTTCTTGGGAAGCACCATGGGAAAGGGTGAAGCCACATGGGAGCCCTGATAGACATAAGAAGAATTATCCTATTTGTTTGCTTGCTTGATGGAATTTTGAGGGCAAAATTCTTATTAGAGGGGAAGGATGTTACAACCCCAAATTTTGGGTTCCTTTGGTGAGGAATGTAATTTCTCACATCAAAGATATTGGAACAAATAATGATATAATTTGTTTTGAATAAATGGATTTTGTTTACAATAGCCTTGATGATTGTGTTGTGGGCTTTATTAGCTATTGGGCCCAATAACAAGGAAATTCAATTAAGAAATAAATAATTGAGTTTTGAGAAAAGAGAGATGAGGTGGAAACCTCTAGAAGGCAAATCCAAAGAGGGATTTCGTGCCTCTTGGGTTCCTTAGGTTCCAAGGAATCCAAAGTTGCAAAGATAATGCAAAAAGAAAAGAAAAGATTAATTAAGTATTTCTTTATTAAGAAAGAAATTGAAAATAATGGTAAAATGTGGAAAACAAATGAAAAGAGGTATAATTGAGTTATTCATGGTGGAATTTCATATCCCAAGGATTTCTAATGTTAAAAGGAATACCAATGAGGAAAATAAAAGAGAAATAAAGAGAAATCCTCAAAAAGAGATATTTTAATAAGAAATAAACATGATGAAGAAGAATAATGCATTTTGATGCATGTAGAAGAATAATGAGTATCCTTAAAGATGGATTTCAAAATCTTTGAGTTTATTGGGATCCAAGGAGTCCCAATAAAGAGGAAAGAAAGAAAAATACCAAATTGCAAAATAAAAGGATAATAGGAATACACAATTAATGAATTATGTGGTTTTGTTAAGAATAAAGTATTTCCTACGTAAGGAAAATATAATTTCGAGGCCAATGAATAAAAAGGCATGAATAAAGAGAATAAGAGGGAGGATTTTTGTATTTCTAATTATCCATGCAATAATGAATATCAAGAAGGTAAATAGGAGAGAAGGATTTCTTTTCCATGAAGGAATTTGTTTCCTATTGGGAATAGAACTAAGTTAACCCATAGGTGGTCATCTTAGGGCATGGATACTCACCCTATATAAAGGGGGTAAGGCCCTAGTTCGAGTCCAAGAGAGGGAGAGAGAATCCCGCGCATCCTTATCTCTTCTTCCATATTTTCATTCTTAAACCCTAGCTAAGAGGGACTGCGTGATCAGGATGTCCTGAGGTGGCAAGGGTGGATTGCAATGTCATCTTGATGCCCCAAGATGCCAAGGAGATGCGTTGCCATCGTGGCCGTGCCCTGGACAAGGCACAACAACAGCCGCATGGCTGCAGCACCTGCTGCAGGTCGCACGACGACCCTGCTCAAACTAGCCACTCTAGTCGAGATCTGGGTGGCGCCCTATGTTCGGAAGGAGGTAGTGGAGCAAAGGAAACCTACGTCGGTGACCTTCGTGGTCCAGAGCAGGGAGAGCAAGTGGCGCAAGCCGCGACTAGGGCTGTTGCGGCGGCAGTTCACGAGGTTGAAGAAGGGTAACATGGCGTTGGATGGATATGCCCTTCCACAGGCTATAGAAGAACCCACTTACACGGGGGTAGGAATGTCTTTTCATTATGTTTTCCAAAATGATGGGCAACGCTGCATGGAGCGCACACGTGGCACTCTCCGATTGGCCAGAGTAAGTGTTTTTTTGCAAAAATTGTATCTAAATATTGGTAGCTCCGATGAGAACATGTAAAATATGAAAATTGCTCAGAAAAATGAGGGGAATCTAATAAAAATAAGATTGAAGCCTGATTCCTCTTGAAATTCGAGAAGTAGTGTAATTTATCAACTTTAATGTATTAATGCTTAAAGAACCCTATTTTGAGTTGATTAATTTATTTAATAGGATTTGATGAATGATTAAAGTTGATTTTAGCCTATTAATGATAAAAAGGAACATTAGGGACAAAAAGGACGAACTTTGCATATAATTAGTTAATTTAAAGTTTATGTGCATAAATAGGCTTTACTGGGCCTTGAAACCCTAATGTTGGTAATTAGGACTATTAATGGTTTTAATTATTTGATTTCATGTATAGAACTGAATTTTCATGGGTATGAGCTATTTTGAGAATTAAAGTTCCTAATTTGTGGATAAATTCCCTAAAGGTAGTAATTAGGGGTTTCTCATGAATAAAAGGTGGAATTAATGGAAAATCGAGTTCATATGTGAATTGGACCATAATGAACTATGAATTGATGATAAATGCGTATAATGATTTTGTCATGGATTAAAGGGATAAAAATAGTAGCTTTAATGTAAAAGAGGCTTAATGAGCTTAATTAATGGTTAATTATGCCTTTAATATGGAATTAAGGATTAGATGTGGAAATAATTAGGGTTTGTGATCAATTGTGTTAAATTAGGGTTTAAAATAGTAAAAGATGAAGGGAAGCCCTAATTGTAATAGAAACCCTAAAAGTGAATTAGAAACCCTTGGAAGCGAGCTAGGTTTAATGGATCTTGATGACATGAATAATAAAAAGGGAATTACGTCATTATTTCAGGATCTTGTTGAAAATGCTTGCTTGCTTGGATTCTTATTTGCATGGATATTTCTATTAAAATCGTCAGATCAGGTATGCAGTTAATTATGAATAACCACCTTAGTTTCCCAAGGATTTTCCGGATGGTTAATCGCATTGAATGCAAATTATCAATTTGGATGTTCATACTTGCAAACTATAAAGTCACTATGATTATCACATTAATAATAGAAGTATGGATTCTCGCACTTACATGCCACCCTGATGGATGATACCAAAGGTCAGGCCCAGATGGGTAGACCAATGGACACCTTGAGTGGTGACCCTAGGCACCAAGCTCGGGAATGAGAAGGTGACCTATGATATTTCATTACTAGTGGGCACCATGAGTGGTGACCCCCAGGTGCCAAGCTCAGGATTGAGAAGGTGGCCTTAAGTCATTGGCAAAGGAAACCCTAAGGTGGGTATGCCAGGGTTAGGGAAAAAGTGGTGGAGAATGTCATACTGAAAAGTGTAAATTGGCTTGTTAATTAACTTGATTGTGATAATTAGATTGTTATCCTTATGTGCAAACTTTTGGTTGTTCCCACATACCAGTATATTTCGATATACTGACCGACATTTTGTTTGTCGGCATTTTAGGAACAACAATTAAAAGAACAAACAGTAAAGTGACACATTGTGGAAAAAAAGAAATAAAGTGCAAGGAGGATTAGATAGAATAATTCAAGCTCTGGATAGATAGATTTTGAAAGTTTTCAAAGGTAAGTAAAGTTTTAAATTTTATACCAAATTCCAGTTAGTTAGTAGAATTTCATTATTATTATTGATTATTTGTTGAACCTTTGATCCTGTTAATTGAATAATGGCTCTGACCTTCGGGTCTCCCTTAATTGGGGGTTACCGGGAGGCGGGGTCGTTACATACACTTTTGTGAATGCATTTATAGAACAACATAGATACAGTCTTGCATCCTTTTTCTCTGTGACCAATATCACCAGATCTACTTTGTGACAAGGAATATCTCACATGCCTTCCTTCCCAGTGTATTGTTATCGACTACATTTTCTCATGAGATTATGGATAAATAACGTTTTAATTTCTTATACAATTTATATCACCTCTAGGAATCCCTAAAGTGGTATTAGATCCATGCCGATGTATGATATATCAAGAATTATAATCAATATGATTGGGTTCGTTTTGACACAGTTTGTGCCATTACATGTGATGTGATTGTTGTAATCAACATGTATATCCTACTTAATTCTACATACATCTACATCTGGATATTAGATGGGGATGGGGTCAACTACGAAAAAACATTTTTTCCTACTGTACAAGATCAAAATTATGTACACCTTTTCAGGGGCACCTATGAAACCCTTTAAGGAAAAGCATCCCCTCGACTCCTACCTGTTGATCGGGTAGCGTGATCCACACATAGAGCATCGTCCCTGCATACCCCCACCTAGTTTGCATGGATGTCAAAGATTATGCATAGAGATTATCATGCATCAAATAGAATGCAATGTTTAATGTGTATATGTATAATATATGATACATCAATAAATCATACATATTGTCATCATGATTTATTTTGTATGGTGCATGTGTGAATGGTTACAACCAACAACCCCTTTGTGTGTGCATGATGTGGATCTGTATGGAGTCTTTTTGGTTATAAAGTATATGTCTTGCATGACAAGACTCATACTTTATTCTGTATGCATTGGTTTCTATTCCTTCTTACTCCCCTTGGATGTAATTTGAGGTTTCTACATACCATGTAAATATTAGATAGGAATAGAATAAGTTTTGGAGGACTTGGCATGATTAGATAATCATGAATATCAAAGGAACATTCATAGAGTTGTTGATGTGATGCATTTTGAATACATGTTGTAGGTTCACAATGCATATGATGCAATGGACCCTAGGTGGACAATAATACTTTGTGGCTCCAAAGGATTACATTAATATGTCATAACTAATGGTATATATTTGTGGGTTGTTCTTTGTGGATATAATGTGTATATGATTCACATTATAAGTATGTGGCATTTGGATATGTGTATATATTTATCTACATATATATATTTATATACATAACACCTCTAAAAAAAATATTATGTCTTAGATGCTTTCCAATATGCAACACACATGAAAACCTTGATCTACAATGTGTAGAAATGCTAAAGTGTGGCACACAATCTATCTCATAGAAGTATGAAAATATATATGTGGGTCTACCAAAGTAGGGTGCATAGTCAATTTGTTGTTCTTTGGGTGAGACATAACTAGGTAACCTTAATATGATTATGCACCTAGAGGCATATAGATGGGAATGATAAATAGTTGTGCACCCATCTATCAGGATTTGTAATAAAAGAAATTGGAAAGTGTTTCCAACCTGAATAATCATGTTGAGGGTGATCAACTATAGCTGACTCATGACTTGGTGAAGTACATGCCTTGTCTCATAAGAAGATTGTATGATGCAAATATTCCAAATTAATAGTGATGTCTATTAATTCAAAATAAAATAGTGGTAGATATATTTAATTAAAGTTGAAACAAATAGTGTTATTTTTTCAAATCAAACACTCATGAAAATACTTATAGTAGAACAAATGAACAATAATTTTTTTTCTAGGATTAGTCCTTGACAAGGAAAAACTAAATGAAAATAACTTATACAACTAGTTCATGATATTGAGAATTGTTCTTGCACCAGACCATAAGCTCTTGTCTTGGATACACAAGTAGTAAATGAACCAGCTCCGAATGCACCAAGGGTGGAAAGGGAAGCCTATAAGAAGCATTCTCTTGACACAATGAACATCAAGTGCTTTATGCTAAGATCCAAAAATCATGAGATTCAAAAGAAACATTAAAACATGTGAGTTGTTGAGATGATAACACATCTTTGGAACATGTACCAAGAGGAAGCAAGGAAAGAAAGGCATGATATCTCCACAGAATTGTTGAAGTGTAAAATGATAGAAGGAGATCTAGTTGGACCCCATCTACTTAATTTAATTGGGTATGTTTATAGTCTATATAGAATGGGGTTTACTTTAGGCCAAGAGTTGGGAATATACATGATCCTATATTAGTTTCTAGATTCATGCAAACAATTTGTCATGATTTACAATACAAACAATTTTGTTAAACCGCTAACAAAGCAACTTGTCATGTTGAGATCAAATGAGGTGCAAATGAATTGCAACCCTAAATATGTGTTTATGATCAACTGAATAAAATGAAAGTCCAAGGTAAAATGCAAATCCAAGAAAGGTTCTAAGGATGTCTAAAATTCTAAGTCTTCTACGCTTAAGGAAAAAAGAGGAGTAGGTAAGGAAGGCAATTTTCACCATCATCACCAAGATAAACATTGGAAGAAAAAATGTCCCTCTACCTAGAGGAACTGAAGAACAAGAAGAAAGAGATAGAGATCCCCACTTTAGGTATATATGTTATTATGATAATCTTATCTAGTTCTTCAACATGGGTATTAGATGCAAATTTAGATTTCAGATCAATTAAACATAACATCTAAGAAGTGAGATAACAAACAAACGATCAATATAAAACCATATGATCATTAGCTGAAGCATTCCAATGTTCTCATGCATTCATGCAACTCCATAACTCTTAGATATTGGTTACTACTACTCATTCAAGGTATTAACAATAAGGAAACATGAGATGGAAGCTAATAATGTAAGTGAAACATTAAGAACAAGAGTATGGAGATAAACATTGCTAGATTACATATTAAATGGGTATAAGAATTTACATGTTGGGAGAGCCTTAGTGGCTACTCCCAACCCAAGTTAATTAACTAGCCACTCATGGTAATGAGTGACATGGTGGATTTATAGAAACAAGGTGATATGGTGATGGATGGATGAGATAAAGTGAATGAGTCAATGAAGAAGATGGAAGATACACAAAACAACAACTTTATTTGGAGTCGATGTTGATGGAGACCTCCTTCTTCTCTAACTCTAGTGGTAGCACATTGAAGGTGGGCATCAGTCTTGTCATCATCCTTCGCTAGAGTAAGTCTATAGGTGTTGTTCGACTATTACAAAGGTACACTAGATCCTCAAACTTTTGTCCTTGGATGTAGTGAACCAATGCTACGAGTGATAATCAATGGTGAGTAGGCGCATAGGAAACACTTCATCCTTGACTCCTGCAATGAACAATCCCCTCTCAATAGAAAGCGATGCACTATTTATAGAGTCTAGTGTAGGGATAGAGGTGCTCATAGAGGATCTTCACATGCACTCCAAGTCCTCTAGGAGCGTGCCATAGAGCACGAGCTTAATAATCCTATCACCTGATGTATGTAGTGCCTCCATTATTAAGTGGATGGTGTTGGCAAACCATTGATTACAATAGTTTGTCTGACCTTTGGTTATCACTCACAAACACACCATCAAAGGATGTTGTCATGGACCCTTGGTTGATGGACGTTGTTGGACCATTGGTAGATGGATGGTCAATGCCATCAGAAGGTTGGTGCCCCGCCGAGCCATCATAATGCAATACCATATGCCATCCTTCGGTTGGTGACTCCAAACTGAGCCATCAGTAGACCCATGTGGATGGGCCTTCTAAAAGAAGGGATCCATTGATCCTTTAATAGGTGGATTCTTAGTTGTGTTCGGGTTGTGGGAATTTTCTATCATTAGAAGGCTATCCAGGTGTGACCTTCATCTGTGAGAGTTGAGGGGCGAGCTTTCAGGTCGATGGTTCTCCCAGTCGATGGAGTAGCTACCACCTTCGAGATATGGATAATAAGTAACCATCAGTTGTGGGAACTGATGGTGGACTGGTTGTGATTGGACTTCTTTGGTTAAGGACAATGATAGATGATTTTCTACACAAAAAAAGTATTCAATCCTAATTTTGTTAAAAAAGGATAAGTGTGAAGAAAATATGGGAAATATAAAGCATTTATGTACCAGAGAAGGAAATTAGGAGAAAAATTAGGGATGCAATATCCATAAAATTGGATGTTAATAGTAGTATCCATATGCACCATTCACACATGTAACAAACCCACATTTTTGAATTTTTTTTATGTGTGCCTTTTCTTAGATGTGGATGTGCTTGGGAAAAAGCTAGGGATTCTATCTACCCTAGTCATCAACGAGGTCATTCTCATGTCCTACTCATAGTCACCTATATTGACAACTATTTTGACAAAAATATAATCTTGGAAGGACAAAATAATAAATAATATAATATATAATAAATTAGGTAAGTGACAAAACAAAATTTCCAAATTTGTATAGATTTATCATTATTCAAGGTCCAATGTAATTTTTAGGGATCAATTTTCATAATTAATATGTAATTCATATATATACACATATATACACATATATAATATATATACACACATGTATATATGTATATATACATATATATATATATATATATATATATATATATATATATATATATATATGTACAAACACAAACATATATATATATATATATATATATATATATGTATATATATGTGTATATATATGTATATATATGTGTATATATAAAAATATATATATATATATATATAAATGTAAATATAAATATAAATAAAAATAAATAAATAAATATATATATATATATATATATATATATATATATATATATATATATATATATATGAGGATGTAATCATTACCCAGATTGCTAATTAGTTAGCCAGTGATTTTGATTGTAGAATGAGTGTTTTGATTGAAATTTTAGCATTCTCAATTTTTTCTCTTGGTTATAGTTCAAAGTGGAGACTTTGTTCTCTATAAATGTCATTTATACCATTTTTAGTGACCAAAATACAAAATTGACGTCATTTTTACAAAATGAGTCTTTGTATTACAAATTTAGTCATCTCATTATAGTTTATTACAAAACTAGATCCATGGGTAATCAACCTTAGTTACCTGACTCAGGTAGAAAATATATGACCTATATATATATATATATATATATATATATATATATAGTTATATTTATGCTTCTTTGGAGATAATGGGTTGGAAACATAGCATCTATTATGACCCTTTTTCTTCATCACTTTGTAAAGATGTAGAGGTAGCTACCTTCCAAAAATACTACCAAGTTGATGCCCTTGAATTTAGATGTAAGGGAATTTCTCCTAGATTCAAGCAAGTTTTAGAATCCAATCACATTTCGCCATTCAATGTGGTTACATATTCTTTGAAGTATTTGTTAGATGGGATACATGCTTATCCTTGACACTCACATCACATCACAAAATATCATGTATGCTGTAGCAGTTTCCATACGAGTAGAAAAAAAGAGACTAAAACTCAAAATGACAAAGCATATCAAAGGTAAACATAAAAACTAAGAGTTGAAGGGGAGGAAATAATTATTAAAAGACCAATATAGAATAAGAAAATATTAATAAAGAAGATGGGCACCAAGTAACCATGATCAACAACTGTCTACATTATCCACCTTTTGATTTATATCATTTTAAATATGTATAATTGTTTGTATACATTTGTGTATACTCTGTAGACAGTGGAAAACAATTATAACATTTAAAGCCTAAATTTATTCTATTTTCATAGATTTAATCCCTAAATAATATTCCCAAATGTTATTTTCAACTAAAAAACTAATCAACCATTCATTTTGTAGATACAAAATTGTTGCCAAAGTCCTTTGTAACAATCGAGCGACCAAGATAAACTGTAACACATACCAAACTAATAACTTTTAGGTAAAACCAATATTTCAATGATATCTATGTAACTTATAATGAAATCATACATACTCACTATAAATATATACACCTCTATCTATCCTGAAACCTTTTTTTTGCTAGAAAAAAATTGACATCACTACTCCCAAGCATGCAACATATATAAATAGGGAAAATAGATCAAGTAGAACATATTAAAATCAAGAGTATGTCCAATAGGACACAAAAAAAATCAAAATGGCATAAAGAGCTTCTTATTTGATCCCTTTACCAAAACATTTGATAAAACAAATTTCATATGGAATTCTTTCAACTTAATGTATATGTTATGGATAGTCAGCAACTGAACAATTATCTGACCAACATTAGACTCATTAAGAAAAACCATATAAAAACAAATGAGTTCAAACTAAAGCAAAATTAAGAGATAGAAGCATTTAGGTACATGTAGCTCTTACATGTGAAAGACACATTGCAATAGAGACTACAGAAGAAAAAGTTGTCCCTATCATATACACACAGTAGTGTAGAAACCACCTCTAATGTCGGTGAAAATGGTCCTCCAATGCTGGTTTTGTATGACACCTAATGGGAGACACTTGAGTCAAGAATCTACAATATCAGTTATAAGGGGATGCGTAAATCGACGAGGTAGATCCAACCTCAGTTTCTATGACTAATGAAATCGACACAGATAAGCATTTTTATCATGAGTTTTTACTAAATATTTGATGTTGTAATTCCATACCAGGTAACATTTTTAACCGATAAAGGTCTCTGTATTTTCAGTTTCCATAACCAAACTGACACCAAAGTACTAATGGTGGCACAATCGTTCTGACCAACACGGCCGTGTTAGAAACTTAGTCATCGGTTTCTACAAGAAAAATTGATGAAACAGACACCAACAGCTAGCATGAGTGAGCTGTCCAACACGGGCATTTCAAGATAACCAATATCGTCGATTTCTTTACCAAAACTAATGATTATGAATTACAATGCCAATTTTGTGATAAAAACCACTGGTATAGTTCTATTTTTTAAATAGTAGGTCTGTAAACATGTTGTCCATCTATTCAATAGGATGCATAACCTATTTGAACTGCAAGCTCTTTCCCATGTTTAGCTTAACAACAAACCAACAAACCTGCAAAACCTGCAATAGCAAACACACAATCGGACCACATACAAAATTTATTCTTCAATTTCATTCTCATGACATGTACAAATACAATTCTATTCATTCATCTTGACACTCATACACACACATGATACATCATTCACATATGCATAAATTTCATTCTCATGACATGTAGAAACACAATTCTCATTATATTCATTCATCTTCACATACACACATGTGTATATTCATCATTTACATATGCACCAATAATTTACTAAAATCAAATTTAAAGTTGCAAGAAGTCACAAGAACCTTATGTATATAGAAATAATGACATCAAAGTTTACAAAACTCATTCTTTATCCCAATCAAATTCAAAGATCACTTCCTTAATGAAGGCGTGTGCCCATTTTTCTCGTATCTCATCTAGCTCTTTTGTCATATAGGGCTTTATTGTGTCATACAACTGCAAAAGAAAATGACATAATTAAATAGTGATATTTTCATATTTCAAATGAGATTATTTACTTATGATGATGAAGACTATATATATGTATATATATGTGTATATATATGTATATGTATATATATATATATATATATATATATATATATATATATATATATATATATATATTACATTTTGTATGCAGTGGATGTCTAGTATATTTGACAATCATGTCAATATACTGCATCACTTAGTATCTGCACGCCAAATGATTGTCATGTACATGGAACTATACATTTACCATCATACAAAATGGTAATCAATAAAAATAAGCATAGTTGGCATAAATATGCGTTGGAGTCATAAAAACTACATAAAATTCTCCCAAGTTATCAATTTTTTTTCTTGTCAACCTTTCCTCTAGCCATTTTGAATTATTTTATACCCATATACATTAAAGTAACACATTGAATTGCATTATTAAATAGTCATATACTAATATATGTTAACATAGATAAATATAAAAATGTACTCATGTGAATAATGCCCTTTTTATTCTGTGTCCCTCACTATCTATTTTGTCACCCTTAGGATCTAGATAATGCAATGTTAGCATCACAAAGACAATTACCAACAACACCTAATGATTATTCTTGAGTGAATAGAAGACAAATAAAAGATAATTCAAAATCCACGATGAAATGTAATTCTTAAGTGAAAGTTGAAGTAAAGTAACTAAAATTTACTCAACATTAAAAGGAACTATAATCATACTCTTTCCCTCCTTACCAAAATATTTAAATGTGGTAGAGAAATATTTGCTACTAGTTATAGGGTCTTTGTGTACATGGCTAATCAAATGATAAAATTGTAAGTGTCACATGGGGTAGTTTGAACTCTGTACACACCCCATATAAGCAGCTGCAAAACGTATATCATGTGTGCATTAATATATAAAACAATAGATCAACATATATAAAATAAGATATTTAGCTATAAGATCTCACCATATGAAAAGTTCTATCACAGATGTATTCAACAAAGCATATGTAATCATCTCCACAACATTTTGTAAAAATATACTAGTTTCATGAGGTTGACCTACAATGTCCACCTTAATATGGACCATCATAGGTGACCCTTCTTCAAAGTTTCCTATCCATACTTCCAATCCCCTACAATTAGCACCTAGGAAGTCAAACAGGACTTTGATAGCCAACTAGGTAATCAAATATCTTGAGGAGGAGGTGGAGGATGGTCTGTAGGTTGTTCTTAGGCTCTATGTCCTGCAAATATATATTCTCATAACAATTGTCATGTATATATACATACAGACACTATGAAAATCTAGCATACATTGGTATAGACAACTCCCTCTTTGGGCCACACAACCACATTGCCTTCTACATCACCTACCGTCTTGTACTCGGGGTGGTCATCTGGAAGTGCAGTCTGTGTCCAAGCACTGTAGACAAGCCTTGGCGTCACGTGATTTGCATTGACAGGAAATGGAGCACCATGAATCATGTCACCTGCAAGGCATGGATAAGCTGCACCTAGTGCAAAGACATATCCTTGTAATAAAAGATGGCATGGCCTCCAGCCCTATAAATTTGTATAGAGTGTTATATATATACCTAAACTCACACATAGTATGCAATCATTCTGAAAGACTATTACATCATAAAAAAACTTATAACAAACATGCTAGGTGGCAGGTCCACGTGATTACTCCCAACTACCTCTGTCGTAGGGGGGTCCACCTCGTTTAAAGAGTGGGGCACCATAGGTACTATTTGAGGAGTTTAATGAGAAGCATGATACTATATCATTCCTTCCTCTATTCCCTTTGCAATCATCTATTGTACCTTCTCTTATGAGAATCCTCCTTTCTAGATAGATTTATGCTTATTATCTAATGGCCTAAAGAAGGCTCTTATACCGACACCACTCCCAACAACCCTAACATGCCCAAGATGCACTGGATTACCTAGAGAAATTGTCAATTCATTCCTTGTACCATTAGGGATGAACTTTCTTTATTTCCTTTCCTCATAGAGTTCCCACTAATCATCAATAACAATTGGTAAGTAAAACAAAACAATCATCAATAGTAGTTGCTTTGAGAGTTGAATTTTACCATTTTTGCAGCCATCTAAGCAGTTGCAGGGTTGGGTACTTCTCCAGATTTGGTTTATCTCGCATCCATTGACTCCTCATGCCAAAGTAGAGGTGCATGAGTAGTAGAGGACTCAAAATTTGCAGGAGTAGGCTGATGATAAGAAGCCTCTTGTAGTCTTTGTTAGAGAAGCTTTATGTATCCACTTGGACCCATTGTGTGGTCATGCACATTCTTTCCACGCCTTTCTCTTTGACTGTCGCTTAAAGCATGATTAGTTCAAAACATATATTAAATACATAATACAATGAATTCATAAGAATGTATTCTAAATGAAGAGGCTTTTAACAACGTGAATTCATAAATTTTTTTTTGAAGCAACAAATAATTCCCACACCTTCTATTCAAGATATTTCTATTGCTTAGTGGCTGACTTCTTCTTCTTCTCAACGTTTCGTATGTATTCGCTTGTCAAATTTGTTCTATAATTCCTTATACCCTCCCAAAACATTGTAAAACCTTTTTACGATGCAAATTTTCATCTAGGTCAAATATACTATGTAAAATTTCATACTTTATGGAATATTCTTAAAAATAGAATTGTGAATATCTTTAAAAATAGAATTGTAAATGATAATATCGCACACATAGTTCCTTCCATATGAGTCTTTCTTGCTTTGTGTCAAGATTATAATGTAGCATCTGATTTGCTATGAGTAAGAACCCTATATATACCACAAAATAAATGTGGTTCTTCCCAACATGATTTCCTACATCATCAAATTCAGGACTTGCTTTGATCCATTATTCCTTTCCTCTACTAATTTGTTCATCATTGGAATGCTTCTTATTTTTGCACAGTGATGATGCTAGTCAAAAAGCTCAATAAGATCCTTGGGGTGCACATACTCATGCTAAAATTTATAAGAACACATATAAGTCATAAAAATGTAACTTATAATTGTGGTAAAACAATAAAACAATACAACAAGATAGACATTGTAAAATGCACATATATATGTAATAAAAAATACAAATTACACCACTGCCATCCTCATGGTGCACATCATCATGGAGCTCATCCTCATAGCAACAATCATCATGGTTATCATACTCATGGTCAGACTCCATCTTATAAAATGTCACATCAAAAATAGTCAAACAATGAAATATAAGTGATAAAGAATATAAAATGCACTTCTAACATTTAGAAAAATAAATTCGTGCCTATAATATGTTGTCCTTAGTTCAATCAACATTCCATGTATGTGATCTCCACAAAAATATAAGTTAGTGCCAACTTCACCATTTCGTGTTGGCAAGCCAACTGAGAATGGACTGGAGTCATCATACTTGTCATAGTACTCTTCTTCATCTATAAGATCTACAATGAACTGCCTTTTACCATGAAGAGCAGCCAACAATTTTTCATTTATAGGATCATCGATATAAAATTCTTGCTTCGACTGTGATGTCATTATGAATGGTTTACCCCTCTCACAAATCTTTTCCAAATTCACTAGTGTGAAACACATTTCATCCTCTACAACTCCTTTGATGATATCTACACAATTACACCAAAAAATCATAACACTAAAATCTATGTAGTCAAACTCCCATATGTCTTCAACGACAGCATAATATGACATCTTAGCTTCATGCGAACTCTTCTCCATCGCACTAGAAAAATACAAAGAAGATGCTTGAATGGTGACCCCACTATTTTAGACAACACTTTTATCATCTTGACATTTTGTGTAATATGAAAATCAATTATGTGAAACCCTTCATAAGACATAAGATTCATGTTTGGTTTAAAAGTGAGGCATTTGATATTTTCAGCAACATTTTTTGGTGTTTGAGATAGTTGACATAGGACTTTTATCTTCAAACCACCTAATAAATGTCTTGTTATGCTCTCTAGCTAGCAACATTGAGGTGGCTCAAGGATACTTTGTCTTTATGATACTGGTATGTTTAATGATATAAATACTCACTTCATCAATATTGTGTAAAATATATTAGTGTGTTTCTTCCCAAAGCTCACAAATGATTACTTCCACTCGTGCTCCTGAATTCCCTTTTTCAAAATAGTCCTCAATAATCTTATCACGGACAAGAGCTTCATTACAACTCAAAAAGTCATTACAAATTTCCATAACATCCCTGGCCACATAACCCTCAATAATACTCCCTTCAAGACAATAATTGTTTTTAACATCACCTTTACAAACACTCATGTATCATTCGAAAGGATACATCCAATGCTAGAAAACCAGTCCCAACATTTACACTTCCCTAGTCAAATGGACAACAAGATGTACCATGATATCAAATAATGAAGGAGGAAAATACACATCAAGCTAGCATAAGGTAATTAACACTTCCCTTTGCAACTTACTAAGATTCTCAGGATCAATAACGTTTCTACATAGATAGTTGAAGAAGAAACAAATCCTGGTGATTGCAAACCTTACATACTTCGGTAGTATAGATCAAATTGCCATGGGTAATATCTTTTGAATTAAAGTGTGACAATCATGAGATTTAATACCTATCAACTTCAGATCCTTCATTTATACCAATCTATAAATAATAGAAGAGCAATCTATGGTACCTTAATATTAAGCAAACACTCACAAAAAAATTCCTTCTCCTTTCTAGACAATGTGTAACAACCATGAGGTAAATACGCTTCTCAATCACTACTAACTTCTTTTGTTAATTCTTTCCTAATGCCCATTTCATGTCAGTCCATTATGTATTTGATGCCATCTTCAGTCTTACCTGGTATATTCAACATAGTATCAATGATGCTATCAAAAACATTTTTCTTAACATGCATGACATCGATACAATGTCTAACTGCCAAAGAACTCCAATAAGGAAGATCCTAGAATATTGACCTCTTCTTGTATAAATATTTGTCACTCTGTGTGGGAATAGTACATTGTGATCTCTTTCCATATGAATTGACATAGCCTTTTACTCTTTCATAAACAACCTCCCCTGATATAAGTTTAGGAGCACTGCTTTCCTCATTCGATCCATTGAACACTTTGCACAACCTTTGATACATATTAGTTTTTGGAAGAACCCTTTGGTAACCAAGATATAAAATCTTGCCACCATGTTTTAGTCATATTGAATCAGTGTTCTCATCACATATGGGGCATTCTTTGGATCCTTTTACATTGTATCCACTCAAATTCCCATATGTTGGAAAGTCATTAATAGTGCTAAACAATATAGCGTGCAAACAAAATGTCTCCATGCACAAAGCATCATATGTTATCACACCTTCTCCCAAGAGTTTCATTAAGTCATCAATCAAAGATTCAAGATCAACATTGATGTCATGCAAACAAAATGTCCGATATCAAAAATGATAGCATGACATACTTATTTTTAATACACAACCAGGGAGGAAGACTGTATATAACAATTATAATAGACCAAGTGCTATGTTGGTTGCTCAATGTGCCATATGGATTCATCTCATTAGTACAATGTTGATGTCTTAGATTCCTAACTTCTTCACAAAAATTATTGTACAATAAATCAATCTTCTTCCACTGTGGGGAATCATATGCTTGTCGTAGGATCCCATCATTATTTTTCTTTGCCTCTAAATGCCATGATAAATTCTCTACATCCATGGTATTTGCAAAAAATCATTGAAACTACAATATTATAGGTAGATACCACATCTCCTTGGTAGGAGAGCCAGTTTTGGACTTCCCAAAGTCGTCATTGTTTTATCTTGACACCCCACATTTTGGACAATCGTTCAAATCAATATAGTCTTTTTGAAATAATGCACAATCATTTGAGCATGCATGCATCTTCTTAGCCTCCATTCCCATTCGGTACAACATTTTGTCTAATTCTTTTTTTGAGATTGGAAGCTTGTTGCCTTTAGGAAGAATGTCTTTTAACAAAGACAACAATGAACTGAAGCTTTTATCACTCCATCTATTCTTAGCTTTTTATAGTATGTAATCTTGACATAATGCTCAGCTTTGTGAACGTAGTACAACCTAAGTACAATAGTCACTCAACATCCTGCACAATATTTCTAAATAAGGAATCTAGATCGATGTTCTCTATCCCACAACTATCTAGCATGACATCAACCATGTCTATTAGAATTGAGTCATTCACATCTACATAATCATCGACAATTTCCTCTTCAACACAAGTACTACTATTGACATATACTTATCTCATAGTAGGAATCTTTCCATACCAGTACCATTTTGTATAGCCCTGTGCAATCCCATTGTGCACGACATGACTTTTGATTTCATTAACAATGTTGATTTTCAAATTGTTATTGCAATTCCTACATGGAGAATAGAACCTATCTCCAGGTTGTTTCCTATGTTCCTCTGCAAATCTTATAAACTGATCAAGACAAGTAACAAACTTTGGGTGCAACAACTTGGAATAGACATCCATGATCTATTCATTCTATATCAAAGAGAAAACAAGTATTAGGGTTTAGGATTTACATGATTAGGGTTTAGGGATTACAATTTTGTGTTTATCATTTTGAATTTAGGGATAAGGGTTTATAGAATAGGGTTTAAGGTTTATAGATTCAGATTTGGGGTTTATGGTTTACAAATTAGGGTTTAGAGTTTAGTATTGCATGTGTGTACCACCTATCCCTATTTTGAACACCTAATATTACTAGTAAGTTTATAATATGTCTTTAGTTTTCAAGAAAATTTCAACAACATTTCCCTACAATTCTCCAAGTACACTGATGTAGATGGGAAAATATCCACCTACATATGTACTTAGAGGACAAATGGGGAAATGCTGACTAAACATCTTGAAAATTGAATGCACATTATAGACTTACATCCTAAGTGATATTAAGTGATAAAGAATAGCCCCAAACTGAGAACTATCTGAGATTTACTCCTAATGAGTGAATCTTAGACATTTTTCTAGGCCAACACCATGTCATAGAAATTAGGATTCATAGTTTAGGGTCAGTCTTTATGCCACACATCTATTGGTCGTTTATAAAATTTACATACCAAAAATTAAATAATTAATTATACATGCATTTTGAAAATTATACAATTTGCAAGTAAGGAGGATTTTGAAGGAATGTACACTGATGAATATAATTTCTAATCTCTATCTATATTAGTTGAAAAGAAAAGTACAACTGGAAGTATACATAATAGCAAGCCAGTTGGTATGAATCATATGTGCACTTTGTGTTGAAATAGTAGATCAGAGTAGCACAACAGAAGCAGGGTAGGTCTTGTAATCTCAAGTATGTAACATATACATCTCTAGTCTTTCTTTGGAAAAAAAACATGATTAGGTTTGAAAAGGATACAGTAAACCTTCAAGTTTGAGAATCTTAACATACAATATGGTAAGTTAAGAAGGTGATACATAAGAATGAGTTGACCCCTAAGATAAATAAGGATAAGTATGTATAGTGATTTTACGGTTAAGAAAGTATCACTTAGCATAGGGTTGATTTTATAGTTGGTAATGGAGAAGATAAGTTGAGTGTGTGCCTTGTGCAAAAGATCCTATGATTAACTTTGGATGGAGGAACGATATGTTCGTCATGTCTTATGACATTACCCTAACATTAAGGAATTATGTGAAAGTTTGAAGGTGCAATGCATAAGTAACATATATCTCCTTTTGCCTGGGATTTTAGGGGCGAAATCCTTGTTAGGGGTTTATGACTTGTAACACCCCCGACCTAGGTTTTGAGGCAACCCTAGATGTTTTTCCTAAGTAAGATATTAGAACCTTGTCTTAATCTTTTGAAAAGTAATTAAGACTTATGGAGAACCCAAGTCTCAAGTTTGGTCCTATGTGAATGTTGTTTGAGCAATGTTTGCTTGTTCTGGACTAAAGTGCAATTTGCCCAAGATGAAGGGTTATCTTGCAATTTATCATAGGAAGGGTGTTCCCTTAGTGCTTTAGAATCATAAGAGGAAGCATGATGCTAAGGGTCACCTTTTGGAAAGCCTAAGTTCCAAAGTTGAGCTTGAGTGGTTTATGCTTGTGCCTTGTGTACCAATTTTGGTGTAACTTGCAATTTACCCAATATATGGGATTGATTTGCAATTTACCACCTCTAGAGTGTTCCTACTATCTCTTGATATCATCTAGAGGATATATAAATGAGGGGGCTCCTTGTTTGAGTCATTGTTGAGTGTAAGTACTCTTGGTGATGCTAAGAACCATGGAATGGTGAGTACCTTGAACCCTAGATGAGGTGGTATCGAGTTGTGAAGGTCATATGGGGGTGGCTATTAGTTTATTAGCCATGGAGTGAGTCCCGTGTCAGTTTGGAAACTTTTTGGAAGGATCCATATCGGGCTAAACACCTCAAGAAGGTGAATCCTACCAGTTTAGGACTTCCTTGGAAAACGTGGTATCAGTTTGTACACAGTGATGTCGAGTTGTGATATCGTATTAGGGAAGCTATCCAATGGCTGATATCTCACCCTTGGGTTGTCCAAAAGAGACTTGCATGTCGATATAAACATGTTTCAAAGAGTCACCATGCATGAACACATGTGTTATCCATGTACATATGGTGATGATACCTTGCATGTACTCTCTTTCATGAGCCTCAACTATATATATCTCTCTTTTCACCTCCTAGTAAACCTTTCAATCCCTTTACCTTCTCTTGATTAGAGGATGATCCTAGGAGCTCAAGGAGGAAGAGGAAGGTCGACCTACTTGCCCATGGTAAAGCCATGGTCATCTCCTACCTTGGAAAGATTATGCTTCTCGAACCATGTTTCCTTTCTTTCCTTCTTCACCTAGTTCTTTAGTATGGTGTCTTCCTTCCATGTAGAGGTGTTGAGGTCAAAGTCTTAGACTTTTATAAGTCATCTTTAACCATGGGAACGTGGAGATTGGAAGCTTGGAGCTTTAGTGGTGATCTTGAGGTGGGCTATATAACTTGAACTAAACATTATTATTATGCACCTTTTATCATGTAGTACTTGGTGGTTCCTTCTTAACTTTGACTTTTCTTTCTTGGATGATGGTTCTCTGAGCTCTAATGGATATGTGGGGTTTCTATCCATGAACTAGAGTGGATATGGACAAAAGGCTAGAGCTTGAAGATGATGAAACCATTATGCACAAACTGATATCATTTTGTGGGAAACCCTATCTCGATACACATACCTATGTAAATGGATACACATGAGTAAATCAATATAAATGAGCCCTTGACCCTCCTCCATCAGTTTGTACATGCATAGGACCAATGTCCAAGCATTTGTTGAGCCTGATACTCAAGGATAAGGTGAGGGAAGGTCGATACCTTGGAAATAATTAAGTTAACACATTCCTTTACTCCTAAATGGGGGTGGTCATCATGACTTGAAATGTTCTAAGTGATATGTTGCTAATCTGATATAACCAAGAGGGATCTAGGCCGATATGCTAGACCCTATAAACCGATATGTCTCTAATGATATTGTCTTGTAATAATCTAGAGATGTCTAGTGAAAAAAGTGTTTGAAATCATGTTTAGTTAGTTGAGTGTGATGGCCGATATGAGTAACTCTAAACTGATACAACTCAAACCCTAGTTGGTTGAGAGGCTAATACACTAATTGATAGTGTGGTCGATACCCTAGTTTGTTGTGTGGTAGACATACAATGAAGTGGTGTGGCCGATACACAATGAAGTAGTGTGGCTGATACATAAGGTGATATGACTGATACCCTAGAATGCACCATAACCGATATACCTTCTCAAACACTTTACAATTAATACCTTGATGTACCTAGGATGAAACAATCATATGTGTCTAAATCGATACAAGATTTGATGTGTCTTGTATGATACAAGTGAAGATGGTTAGGCTGACACAATCATATGTGTGTAGGCCGACACAAAGTGTAACATATAGGCTGATACACCTAGGCTGATACACCTTGATGAACAGGAACCAATACACTTTGATGAGTGTAAATTGGTAGACTTGGATATAATTAATTGATACTTTATGAAGTTATGAGATGAATGCAGTTCATTAAGTTTGGGAATAATAAACCCTAAAGTGAGATCAACTAATGTGATAAGTATGTTGAGATCAATATTCTAGTAAAGATGAGAGAGAAACTTGTACATCTCACATGGGAAAAGTAATACTTCATGTTCATAATCAATTGATAATGATTAGTGAAAGTATTAAGTATGCTTGAACACTTATGGCAATATTATAACTTTTACGATGAGAATTAAGGTGTGATTGATAATCATGAACTTGGAAACCCTAATTGACAATAAGAGGAAATCCAAACCCTAATTATGGGAAGGATGGACGTTGAATGATTCTCCATGTAATATGGTGTTGTAATGAAGCCCTAATTGTGAAATATAGCTAGAGATTGATTATGAAGTAATAACATGAAACTGACTATGTAAGGCTTTATGAGCCATATTGATTGGTTGCATAATAACATGATATGTATGGGTCTAATGGCCTAACGATACTTGTTTCCTAGTAAAGGTAACGTTGTTCAATAGTGAACTAAAGGTTAGATAACCAAATCAAAAGTAAATAGTATGACGCCTAATTCTGATTAGAAATCTCATGATATCCTGTTTGTCTTAACTAAAGGTATTTAAAGGTATATTAACATACTCTCTTTTTGAATGTAATGATTACAGGCTGTTATGGCAAGTTAGTATAAATGATATGACATGAGTAATACTCACATGTTTAATAAGGCATGACGAGATGATAATGAATCACCATGTGTGATGTAATGGGTCTTAGGACCTAATAAAGGTGTAATACCTAATGGAGGTGATATCCTCTGGAATTGATACTAGGAAGTGATATTCCATGACAATATGTGAAAATGATAGCCTTGTAAGGTACATGTGTTATGATAATACAAGGAAAGGAATAAATGGTCTTATGACCTGATGGTGGTTTACTATCTTGTGAAAAGATAGTTCTCTTATGATGAGATGATGGGTTGTTAGCCCAAGGTATGTGGTCCTGGTGATGGACATATGATGAATGATATGCATCAAATCATAATGTGAAGAGATTACACTCTGTATGTTCCTATATGTTCTGGTAATAAGTTATGACCTTTTCCTTTGTAGAATTTGCTTGTGTGTTGTACATTGTAACTTGATTGATATGAAAAGGCATTCAATGGGTCTAATTAATCAAGAGGAACTAAGAATGTAATTTCCCTCTCCATAGATCCATTCAGTATTAGAACTTGCAAAATGGTGAAACAAGTTTAATTCAGAGTGCATATTGTTGAATACACAAGGTACAATTTGTATCCTAAATTCAGGAAAGAGTGTGGTCAATGCCGTATCTCCAGCACCAAGGAATAACATGGGTGCATGCCATGACTCAATATATATAAATCAAGATTGATGGAAGAAGGTCTTATCATGAACAAAGAACATGCCACACACTATTTCTCTATAGCAAAGAGCATCTATACGCCATGCTAGATAAAATGCAGATTGACTCATATGTCACTGCCACTCTCGTACGGATTGAGGAAGATGAGGTTGTGGATTCTGGCTCTTCCATAGACCTTTATGTCACTGATGAGGCAAGGCAATGATCAATTGGAGATTAAAGGTATATTTTCATCTCCGCAGGGCATTATATTGATTGAAGATGTAATCAGTCATATGGTGTATTTGTTTAAGAATCAAATACAAAAACATTGGTTGAATCCTTGCTTTGCTTTTACACTTTATAGTTTATAACAATTATATGTGTTCTTCATATTCCTTATAACGTAATTACTTGATCTACTATTCAATCATAGTTATCTGGACAGTTCAGTAGAGATACTATCTATTAAGTTCACCTTCTGTTTAAATAAAAAAATACCTATGATAATAATAATGTTGACAGAGAGTTATATCTCTCACTGGGACTTGTTGTCTTACACCGTGGGTTCTAAAAAAATTTAGGTTGACGTGTACCAGAAGGTAGTGATCATGTAGCAGAGAACAAGAAGCAACAATAGGAACAGTAGTAACAGCTCAGGTTGAGTGTGCTATTATGTGTCTAGTAGAATAGAGTCCTATGTGTCGTCCTTGTACTCTAAGGTCCTTGGGAGATATTTTTTATATCTAGTTTCACGACTGATCTGATATTTTGGCTAGAAATGCCTTGATGTAAAATGTTTATTTTGTGTACATTTTTGGTAAAGCAACTATTGTCTCATATCCTTTCTATGTGAAGGAGTAATGTATGTATGAGCTGACAATGATGCATACGTAAATATGGCTTTGGGCCTTTTTTGTGAAAAGTTTTTGGCAGTATATCTTTCTGGGAAAATGGTTTTAATTTTTAGTGATTTTTGGTAACTCATAGTTAATGGTTGTTTCCAGGAGGTTTTATGTGATGATTGTTTTCATTGAATAGAAGTTGTCACATTAGAACCTTGTCTTAATATTTTGAAAAGTAATTAAGACTTATGGAGAACCCAAGTCTCAAAATTTGGTCCATTGTGAATGATGTTTGAGCAATGTTTGCTTATTTTGGACCAAAGTGCAATTTGACCAATATTAAGGGTAATCTTGTAATTTATCATATGAAGGGTGTTCCCTGAGTGCTTTATCATCATAATAGGAAGCATGATTCTAAGGGGCTCCTTGTTGAAAGCCTAAGTTCCAAAGTTGAGCTTGAATGGTTGATGCTTGTGCCTTGTGTACCCATTTTGGTGTAACTTGCAATTTACCCAATATATGGGTTTGATGTGCAATTTACCACCTCTAGAGTGTTCCTACTCTCTCTTGATATCATCTGGAGGAGAGATAAATGAGAGGGAACCTTGTTTGAGTCATGGATGAGTGGAAGTACTCTTGGTGATGCTAAGAACCATGGAATGATGAGTACCTTGAACCCTAGATGAGGTTCTATCGAGTTGTGAAGGTCATATAGGGGTTCCTATCAGTTTATAATCCATGTGGGGATTCCTATATTGGTTTGAAAACTTTTTGGAATGGATGTGAAGTCTATCATTTTAGGACTTCTTTGGAAAAGTGGTATCAGTTTGTATACTTAGTGATGTCGAGTTGTGATATCTTGTCAAGGAAGCTATCTGATGGCCGATATCTCACCCTTGGGTTATCTACAAGAGCCTTTCATGTTTATATACACATGTTGCAAAGAGTCACCATGCATGAACACATGTGTCATCCATGTACATACAGTGACGACACCATGCATGCACTCTTTTTCATGAGCCTCAACTATATATATATATATATATATATATATATATATATATATATATATATATATATATATCTTTTCACCTCCTAGTAAACCTTTTGATCCCTTTACCTTCTATTGCTTGGATGATGATCCTAAGAGCTCAGGAAGGAAGAGGGAGTCTGAGCTACTTGCCCAAGGTAAATCCCTGGTTATATCCTATCTAGGAAAGATTATGCTTCTCGGGCCATGTTTTCTTTCTTTCCTTCTTCACCTAGTTCTTTACTATGGTGTCCTCCTTTCATGTAGGGGTGTTGTGGTCAAAGTATTGGACTTTTATAAGTCATATTCAACTGTGTGAACGTGGAACTTGGAAGGTGGAGCTTTGGTGGTGATCTTGAGGTGAGTTATATAACTTGAACTCAACTTTATTATTGTGCACCTTTTATCATGTAGTACTAGGTGGTTCCTTCTTTGCTTTGACTTTTTTTGCTTGGATGATGGTTCTATGAGCTCTAATGGATATGTGGGATTGTTTTCCATGAACTAGAGTGGTTATGGACAAAAGGATAGAGCTTTAAGATGATGAAACCTTATGCACAAAACGATATCAATTTGTGGGAAACTCTAGCCCGATACACATAAGTATGTAAACTGATACACATGAGTAAACTGATATAAATGAGCCCTTAACCCTCCCCCATGGTTTGAACATGCATAAAACTAATTTCCATGCAGTGTTTGAGCCTGTCATTCAAGGATAAGATGAGGGAAGGCTAATATCTTGGAAATAATTAAGTTAACACATTCCTTTACTCATAAATGGGGGTGGTCGTCATGACTTGAGAGGTTCTAAGAGATATGTTGCTAATATGATATAACCAAGAGGGAGATAGGACGATATGCTAGACCCTATAAACTAATATTCTTCTAATGATATTGGATTGTAATAATCAAGAGATGTCTAGTGAAGAAAGTGTATGAAATCATGTTTAGTTAGTTGGGTGTGGTGGCCGATATGGCTAACCCTAAACCGATACAACTCAAACCCTAGTTGGTTGAGAGGTTGATACACTAATTGATAGTGTGGCTGATACCCTAGTTGGTTGAGTGGCCGATATACAATGAAGTGGTGTGGCCGATACACAATGAAGTAGTGTGGCTGATACACAAGGTGATAGGGTGACCAATAACCTAGAATGCACCATAACCGATATACCTTCACAAACACTTTACAATCGATACCTTGATGTACCTAGGCCAACACAATCATACATGTCTAAATAAATACAAGGTTTGATGTGTCTTGGCCGATACAAGTGAAGATGCTTAGGCAGACACAATCATATGTGTGTAGGACGACACAAAGTGTAACATAGAGGTTGATACACTTAGGCTGATACACCTTGATGAACGTGAACCGTTACACTTTGATGAGTGTAAATTGGTACACTTGGATATACTTAATTGATACCTTATAAAGTTATGAAACGAATGTAATTCATTAAGTATGGGAATGAAAAACCCTAAAGTGAGCTCAACTAATGTGATATGTATGTTGAGATCAATATTCTAGTAAAGATGAGAGAGAAACTTGTACATCTCACATGGGAAAAGTAATACTTTATGTTGATAATCAACTGATGATGATTAATGGAAGTATTAAGTATGCTTTAACACTTATGGAAATATTATAACTTTTATTATGAGAATTAAGGTGTGATTGATAATCATGAACTTGGAAATCCTAATTGATAATAAGAGGAAATCCAACCCTAATTAAGGGAAGGATGGAAGTTGAATGATTCTCCATGTGATATGGTGTTTTCATGAAACCCTAATCATGAAAAGGATGAGTATATCTAGATATGGGTTGTGAAGTAATAACATGAAACAGATTTTGCAAGGCTTTATGAGCCATATGGAATGGTTGCATAATAACATGATATGTATGGGTTTAATGACCTAATGATACTTGTTGCCTGGTAAAGGTAACATTGTTCAATAATGAACTAAAGGTTTAATAACCAAATCAAGTGTTAAAAGTATGAAGTCTAATTCTGATTAGAAATCTCATGATATCTCATTTTTCTTCACTACAAGCGTTTAAAGGTATTTTAATATACCCTCTTTCTCAACATAATGATTACATGTTGTTATGGCAAGTTAGTACAAATGATATGACATGAGTAATACTCACATGTTTAATAAGGCATGTTGAGATAATAATGAATCACCATGTGTGATGTAATGGGTCTTAGGACCTAATAAAGGTGTAATGCCTAATGGAGGTGATATCCCTTGGAACTGATACTATGAAGTGATATTCCATGACAATATGTGATAATGATAGCCTTGTGAGGCACATGTGTTATGATAACACAAGGAAAGGAATAAATGGTCTTATGACCTAATGATGGTCTACTGTCTTATGTAAAAAGATAGTTCTCTTATGATGAGATGAAGGGTTGTTACCCCAAGGTATGCGGTCCTGGTGATGGACATGTAATGAATGATAAGAATCACATAATAATGTGAAGACATTACACTATGTATTTTCCTATATGTTCTCATAATAAGTTATGCCGTTTGCTTTTTTAGAATTTGCTGGTGTGTTGTACATTATAACTTGATTTGTACAAAAAGACATTCACTTAGTCTAATTAATCAAGTGGAACAAAGAATGTAATTGCCCTGGCCATAGATCCATTCAGTGGCAGAACTTGCTGAATGGTGAAATGAGTTTAACTCAGAGCGCTTATTGTTGAATATGTGGGGTACAATTTGTATCCTAAATTTAGGAAAGAGTGTGGTCAGGGCTGTAGCTCCAGCACCAAGGAAGAGTACGGATGTAGATCATGACTCAATATATATAAAGTAGGAATGATGGAAGAAGGTCATATCCTGAACAAAGAACATGCTACACGCTGTATCTCTATAGCGAAGAGCCTCTATATGCCAGGCTAGCTAAAATGCAGATTGATTTATATGTCACTGCCATTCTCGTATTGACCAAGGAAGACGAGGTCATGGATTTTGGATCTTCCATAGACCTTTATGGCACTATCGAGGCAAGGCAGTGGTTAATTTGAGATGAAAGGTATATTCTTATCTCCGCAAGGGATAAGATTGATTGAAGATGTAATCAGCTATATAGTATATTTGTTTAAGGATCAAATACAATAACATTGGTTGAAGCCTTTCTTTGATTTTATACTATTTAGTTTATAATAGTTACATGTGTTGTTCATATTCTTTCTAAAGAAATTACTTGATCTACTATTCAGTCATGGTTATCTGGACTGTTCAGTTAAGATACTATCTGTTAAGTTCACCTTCTATTTAAGTAAAAAAAATACCTATGATGATAATAATGTTGGCGGAGAGTTACATCTCTCGCTGGTACTTGTTGTCTTACCCCATGGGTTCCACAAATTTTTAGGTGGACGTGCACCAGAAGGTAGTGATCGTGTAGCTGAGAATGAGAAGTAGTAGTAGGAATAGTAGTAACAGCTCATGTTGAGTGTGCTGTTATGTGTCTAGTAGAATAGAGTCCTATGTGTCATCCCTGTACTCTCAAGTCCTTGGGAGATAATTTTTATATATAGTTTCATGATCGATCTGCGAGTTTAGCTAGAAATGCCTTGATGTATGATGTTGCTTTTGTTTAGATTTTTAGTAAAGCAACTTCTATCTCATATCTTTTCTATGTGAAGGAATGATGTATGTATGACCTAACAATGATGCATATGTAAATATGGCTTTGGGCCTTTTTGTGAAAAGTTTCTAGCAGTGGATCTTTGTGGAAAATTGGTTTTAATTTTTAGTGATTTTTGGTAACTCATAGGTAATGGTTGTTTCCGCGAGGTTTAGCGTGATGATTTTTATCATTGTATAGCGCTTGTCACACTTACATATTCACATAATGGTTCTCTATCTTAGTAAATGAGTCACATAAAGGTTATTAACTCAGATGAGTTAACATGAAGTTATTGCTTATCTTCAAAACATTTCATAATTGTAGTCCAATTCCTTTATAGCCTACTCTGTAGAGAAAATTCTTAAGTACTTTTAGCCATGTACAAATATCCTTATATCTTGATGATGATGTATTACTCTTTACTAACCTGCTTTACATTTTTTATTAACATAATGTGTATGCTAAGCATATTCCAACTCCATTTTGGGTCACAAGATAAAATTTAATAATCATTTCACCTAAACTACATTAGCCTACCAAACAAACTAGATACTTGTACATATGTGCTATAATGCAACCTAACCTCATTGTAAAAACTTATTTGGGCCTTCAACTATCCACACTATACCTTTTAGACAAAGCATGGGAGCCTATTTTATAGATAATGTAACGCCCCTCCAAGAACATATATATCAGTGGAAGCAAACCTCATGTTGTTCACAACATGGGCCACTTAGTCATGGGGGAGCATCACATACATGATATACATAGCAACAAAATAAATGAAACATCATGCATTTATTTGAAATATAGATTCATACATTGTTATAAAATGGGAAAACATAAACTATCTTATCTTAACCTCAAACCTAATACATGTACGTCAGTCAAATCTAAACATGAAATAACAACTATACTAGATAATCTATTGAGTGGTAGATGGCACCCCACCAAGTCCTTTGATGTCATCTACATTGAAGAGATCCTTCAGATTTCCTTTACTCCTTGATCTAGGGACATATCATCCCACATCCATGCGAAAATAGAGACATACATCAGTAAGTGGCACTATACACATTATAAGAAAAGAAAATATCTATAATTGGCTTGAAAGAAAATCTTGACATGTATTTGAATTAAGCATTCTTGAAATAATTTCTTGGCATATATAAGAATTAAGTAAAATATGCACTCTCTATGATTTTCCCACTTAATAGCCCCATGATTGGCAAGAATGCCCATGATTTGTCTAAAAAGCACATACGACCTCTTAAGGTCCATGATTGGCTATAAAAGTCCATAACTGGTATGAAATCCCATAACGACCCTATGAGGTCCATGATGGAGAGAGCATGCAAAACTTAATCAAAGTCTTATGGCATGATTATTAATATGAACATTAGCATAATCTTGAACATTAATAACATGTTGAGATTTCACCCTCTTATCCTTGAATCATTACATGATCTTTCAATGCAAGTCCTTAAAAAATAATTGGTCATAGATTTAATTCAATCCATAAAGGTGACAATCATATGACTTTATATTGTAACAATCATCAGACAATAATATAAGGAGAAACATCGTCATTATCTTGATTTAACTCTTAGATCATATGTAGCATATAATTCAACCAATGTACACATGGAGAAAAGAAAATTCTAATTTAGTCCCTTTGATCTTGGTCAAATCCTAAGTTCCTAAAATTACATGATTTGTATTAATTATCACCTTAAGTACCATCCTAAAACCTAATTTGGGTCTTTTAAGGAAACATGGTTAGAGAAGATGGAATTATGGCTTGAAAATGCTAAAATTGGATTTTTCTCAAAAACTCCTTTCCAACAACTATTTACTCATAATTTTCCGATGAAGCATTAATTTATTATAAATTTAGTAAGGACTAACCAATTACATAAATCTACAAAGCTACATAATCTTCATTATCAATTGGGCCAGTAATGTCTTGCTAAAATGGACCAATATGAGGTGGATGCCTATCCCATGCCTGCATAAAGGAGATGCACAACTAAAAAAATGTGCATTGACAACCCATAAACACCCTTGTCAAAAAAATAAATGGATTTAGCCTGCATGGCAGTCGATGATTCTTATCCCTAGGTTTCTTTGACTCTGGGACCTGGAAAACATTGAACTCTAGTAGAAAACTCCAATTAAAACTCAGGATTATAAGGTTGATCTCTAGTACCCAACCCTACATACAAGATTCCAAGGTCCAAGCAATCTCAACAAGCCAAGAATCTGACTTTCTTGGTGATAGCAACTCTAATGGAGACTTCTACATTGCTGACCAAAAAGAAGGTATGAAAGACACAAGGCATACAAAGCTTTCCTGGTAGTTATAGATCAACTAATGTTTCCAAGGACCAGAGCCATCAACAAAATCACTCCTGGAAATCACTAAGACTGCATGAAAAAACCATGGCACGATGAATAGAAAATCCAACAACTGAACCGATCATGAGAAGTCAATATTGTAAGAAAAGACAAGGGTACAACAAGTTCGGTAAGCATCTTCAAGACCTAGCGGACCCAAACAAATTATTTCTAGATTAAAAATGCATTGGACAACCACAATGGTGAGTTTTTGGTGAGGACCTCAGCATGCTATAGGGTATGGTGCTCAGGGATATCTGGGGGAAACTTGATGATAGGAAAAGAAATATTTAGGGTCAGGGAAGCTTATTGGATCTCCAATTTTGTCTAAGATGGAGGAGGAAGCTAAAGCGTGAAAGGTGTTCTCCAGAGAACAAAGTTGAGTGGGATGAGGCGACCTCAAGGCTCTAATGATAAAATTGATGGAGGAGGAGGGTTTATTTGAGTCTAGAGATCATTGTGGACACCTCATATATGCATTTGGTGTACATGAAACTCTATTGCAAACTCACAATGATGAGGTAGGTTCTAGCTCTAATGGGCATTTCCTTGATAAGGAAGGAAATCCCTCAAAAGTAAAGATGTTTGGGTTTGGGTGGAAGTCAAAATTTTGTCTATGATGAAATCTTATCAAGATAGACTACATGGAGATAGAATGGGGTCGGAGAGGGAGTTGAGCCCTGGTTTCCTATTTACGATCTCCTACTCAAGTTAGGAGATGAGTCAGAGCCATGCAATGAAATCCTATTGCTAGGGGGACTCTGCTTGAATAGGTGTGTGAGGCACTGGACTATAGCTAAAAAAGGAAAATGCTCCATGTGATGTTTAAATATCAATGACTTAGATTAAATCAACATATAATTTAAATATTCGATCAATTATGCATTTAAACTACATACAACCTTCCCTAATTTATATGGAGGGTCAAACAAAGTCCTATTGACTTCAAAATTGGAACAAAAGTTAATCAAGGAGTCTAGATTCTTACCATATAATTAGATTTATGTTTTGTTTACCTATTATCCACCAAACTCACATGTGTCATTATCTTAATATATGTGAAATAAAATGATTGATGTTTTGAATTGATTTAACCATAAAGAAAAGAAAATAGAGGACATATTTTGTTTTATATCTCTTTATTTACTTTTTCAAATAATGTATTGAATATATGGGTAACTTGCATCATTGTTTAGGTCTTGAAATTAAAAGTTGAAAATTTTCAATAAAGACCATAAACTTATTTTATTTAAAATTTGGGACGTTACAATTCTACCATCTTGATTAAATTTCGTCATTGAAATTTGCATGGACCACTACCCACCTTAAGGTTCTCTTATCACTTTCTTAAGTTTCATATATTTTCATAAAGGCATAAAATCAACATTTAGGGCTTGCAATATATGAATTGAATGTTACCTTGATCATCATCTTATCAATCCATGGCAAAAATCCTATCTTCCCTCTTAGGTGGAGGGTCCTAGTTCCTATTCTAATTTCAAAATTTCATCATTCTTTAGTAGCTTCAGGTAGCTCAAACTGAGGTGTCCACTCTTCATAGTAGAAGCATGCTCCTATACCATACCTACATGGGCCTGCAAGGTTCTTCTTACATGTTGAAGACAGGGCCTTCTCTACTTCTATAGTAGGATAAGGTGCCTTACTCTTAAGTTTGTTGGTAGGTTGATTTTATATTATTTGTTCTTCTGGGGAGCTTCCTTCCAATAGGACCTTCTAGGATGGTCTTCTAACTCTAGGGCTGCATCCAAAGCAACATGAAGGGTCTTGTGGCCTCTTCCTAATTGGAAAAATATCTGTCTTGAGTCCACAAATGAACTTCTTTGTCCTACATCGCTCATCATTATCATAATAATTTTGTAGGATCCTGAACTTCATCGCATATTGGATTACCATCACGTTCACCAACCTGAGCTAAATTGGAAAAACTCTAGGACCTTCTTCTCTATCATGAATTCATACCGATAGTGCTCCTCGAAGGATTCAACAAAACCTTCCCATGAGAGTGCAGGTTCATCAACTACTTTTGATTTGATGAAATTCTCCCATCATGTACAAACATATCCCTTCAGCATATGAGTCGCAAATTAAACCCTAGAATGTTGGGGATAGTCCAACTCACAGAAAAATGCTCCATGCACCTAATCTCTTCTTGTCCCTTGGTTACAAAATCAACTTCTCCTTCTCTAGCAAAGGATTCAATCCTTATTTCAAGAATTACACCAAAGTAAACTATTGGTGTATAGGTTGATGGTGTCCTTTTTTGTAGGGCATTGGTGAGCATTTGGACTAAGTCCTCCAAGGTTGCCTTAGGGTTCCTTCCTGGTCCAATTCCCTCACAAGATGAGATAGCATGATCATCCCTAACCTTGCCCTTTTCATACTTCTAAGGGGCCATCTAAAAAACAAGGTATACCTAGGGTTAGAACACATGAATCTTCATCTCATTGATAATCTACCCATCGCTCTAATACCATTATTGTAACACCCCTCCAAGCACATATATATCTGTAGAAGCAAACCCCATGTTGTCCATAACATGGGTCACTCAGTCATGGGGGATCATCAGATACATGATATACATAGCAACAAGATAAATAAAACACCACACATTGATTTGAAATATACATTTATACATTGTTCTAAAAGGGAAAACATAAACTGTCTTATCTTGACCTAAAACTTAATACATGTAGGTGAAGCTAATCTAAACATGGTATAACAACTAGACTAGATAATATATTGCATGATAGATGGCACCCCACCAAGCTAAAGTCTCCTTTGATGTCAGCTATGTTGAAGGGCTTGGTTGAGTTCTCCTACACTCCTTGATCTAGGTACATCTAATCCCAAGACAATGAAAAAATAGAGATATACATTAGTGAGAGGCATTATACACATTATAAGAAAAGAAAATGTATATAATTTACTTCAAAGAAAATCTTGAAATGTAATTGACTTAAGAATTCATGAAATAATTTCTTGGCATATATAACAATTGAGTAAGTAAAATATGCACTCTCTATGATTTGCCCACTTAAGAGCTGATAATTGGCACAGATGCCCATGATTTGGGTAAAAAGTGCATAACGACCCCTTGAGATACATGATTAGCTATGAAACCCATAATCGGCATGAAAGCTCATAATGACCCCATGAGGTCCATGATGGTGAGGGCATATAAAACTTAATAAAACATTTATAACATGATTCTTAATATGAATATTAGCAAATCTTGAACATTGATAACATGATGGGATTTCTCCCTCTTATCCTTCAATCATTACATGATTAACATATATTTTAGTGCAAGTTCTTAAACAATAATTGTCCATAGCTTTAATTCAATATGTAAAGGTGATAACCATATGAATTCATACTATAACTATCATAAAGCAATAAAATAAGGAGAATCATCATCATTATCTTGATTTCATTTCATAAACTTGAAAGATAAAGCATAACTCGTAAATCATAGGTAACATAAAATTCAACCTATGTACACATGTATAGTGGCATGACCTTCTTACCTAGAGCAAAGAAAATCCTAAATTAGTCCCTTTGATCTTGGTCAAATCCTAAATATGAAATTACATGATTTGTATTAATTATAACCTTAAAAACAATCCTAAACCCTAATTTGGGTGCTTTAAGGAAACAAAATCATAGAAGATGTAATTAGGGTTTGAAAACACTAAAATCGGATTCTAGTCAAGAACTCCTTTCCAACAACTATTTATTCATAATTTTTTGACAAAGCATTGATTTATTATGAACTCCAGAAGGACTCACCAATTACATGGATCCATAAGGCCACATAATCTTCATTTTCCACTGGGACAGTGGCATTTTGCTGAGATGGACCAATCTAAGGTGGTCAATTGACCCATGCATGCACAAAGGAGATGCACAACTTAAAAAAATGTGCATTGAATACCCAAAACCACCCTTGTCAAAGAAATAAACTGATTTATCCCCCAAGGGTAGGCAGGGATTCTTACCCCTAGGTTTCTTCAAATCTAGGACCTGGAAAATGATGATCTCTAGTAAAAAAATCCAATCAAAACTCAAGATTCCAAGGTTGATCTCGAGCAACCAACCCTACTTAAGAGATCCTAAGGTCCAAGTGATCTCAACAAGCCAAGAATCTGGATTTCATGGTGGAACCAACTCCAATGGCGACTTCTACCGTAGTTGACCATAAACAAGGTATGAAGGGCAGAAGACGTGTGAAGCTTTTTCTGGTAATTATAGATCAATTAATGTTTGCAAGAACCAGAGCCATCAACAACATCACCCATGGATATTACTGAGATTGTATGAACAAATCATGGCATGATCAACAAAAAATCCAACAACCAAACTGAATACGAGAAGTCAAAGTTGTGGGAAAAATAGGGGCACAACGAGTTGGGTAGGCATATTCAAGACCTAGTGGACCCAAACAAGGTATTTCTGGAGTATAAAGACGTAGTGGACAACCAAAGTGGTGAGTCATTAGTTAGGACCTCAACTGAGGCTATAGGGTATGATGCTAGGGTATATCTGGGGGAAAAATGATGATAGAAAACAATGTATTTACTGTAATAGAAGATTACTGGATCTCCAATTTTGTATGAGATGGTGGAGTAGGATGACGCATGCAATGTGTTTGCTAGAAAACAAAGTCGAGTGAGATAAGGTGACTTGGGACATTAGAGATAAAATTGAGCGAGGAGGAGGGTCTGTTTGATTCTGGCTGTCATTTTGGACCCCTCATATATAGATTTGGTGGATTGGAGACTCTGTTGCAAACTCATGATGGCGAGGTAGGTTCTATCCATAATGGAAATTTCCTTGATAAGGCGGGCCAAAGTCACAATTTTGTCTATGAATAAATCTTGCCAATATGTACGATGTGAAGATATATTGGGGTCGTAGAGGGAGTCGAGCCCTAGTTGCCTAATTTATGATTACGGTCTCCTACTCAAGTAGGAGATGAGTTAGAGCTGTGTGATGAGAAATCCAATGGCCAAGGACGAATCTGCTTAAATAGGCATGCGTGACACTAAGATATATCTAAAAAAGGAAAATGCTTCATGTAAGATTTAATTATCAACAACTTAGATTAAAACAACAGATAACATAGATATTTGATCAATTATTCATTAAACTATATACAACCTTCCATAATTGGAGGGTGAAACAAAGTCCTATTGACTTAAAAAAGGGAACACATATTAATCAAGGACTCTAGATTTTTACTATAAAATTAGATTTAGGTTTTATTTACATGTTGTCCACAAAAATCACATGCGTCATTATCTTAATGTATTTGAAATAAAATCAATGATCCTTTGAATGCATTTAATCATAAAGAAAAGAAAATATGGTACATATTTCATTTTATCTCTCTTTATTTCCTTTTTCAAATAATGTATTCAATATTTAGGCAACTTTCATCATTGTATAGGTTTTGAAATTAAAAAATGAAAATCTACAATAAAGACTGTAAACTTATTTTCTTTAAAATTTTAGACATTATAGACAAAAATATACATACTGACATTCTCTCTTCATCTCATGTAGATACCCAGTCCTAATAAACTTAATCTTATCCTCTTTACAAACATACTTTCAAATTTATTCTAACATTGCCCTCAATAGTGTTGAAAACAATTGTTAAACTCCATAGAAACTTCCTTTGGTATAATAAGAAAATACCTTATCTCATGTCCCACTTTGTACATGTCCAGTGTAGAAGGTGTGTTGGGTATCCAAAATTTATTACTCAATTCCACATGTACTGCACTTAAAATACTTTCATCCCTACTCACCATTCATATCCTCTAGAGTCTTAATAAAATTAAGAAATACTAGAAAAAGGACCCTTATATGGAACCAAGTATCCACATATAGATTCTCCTGCAGTTAATATAACATTAGCATGATAGTCTCCCTTATGGATAATCTCATAGGAACCACAACAAATGACGTCCTTAACCTATCCTTTTGGCTTGAGCATTGTGTTGATATTATCAACCTCATACAATACTTCCATATACTCAAACCATTCCTCACTTCAAACTTTAAGCTTAAAAAATCTATACCATACATAATACTAATAGAAAACTAATTCTAAAGACCCCTCAACTTAATAATCCCAAATCAGATCAAGACATACATCAAATTCCTTATGTCATGTATGTAACCTAGACCTCTTAATTATCAATTGGAATCTAGGGTCAATCATTTTCAACTAGTCAAACTGACAACTTTTTTAAACCTTAGAGGCCCTAGAATCTTTCCAGAGGACCTTCTAGTCCTTACATATACCACCATGGATACAAATATTTTTATGTACCTTTTGTTCCAATTAACTTATCATTGACCCAAACCTTTGTAAATGAATGGCACATGGGCCATTCACATGCACTTTATGTTGAGACAACATGAAAACAACCAAGAACTATTGAACAATGTTATTTCAGCTTATACATATCATTTTTCAGGAAAGTGGAATGTAGTGTATGGGCGGAGGGGGTACTGCATAGAGTATATGTGGTTTTGGAATTTTTTTCTTTCAACAAACTAATTATATATAAAATGATATAGAAAGATCATAAATAAAGGTATAAATATATAAATTAGGTTCTAATATATATTTACATATAAACATACAAATATGCATGTATGATATGCTTATATATGTATGTCTATATATGGAATGTGTTTGTAATATATGTACAAATTATAAAATGTATGTATATCAATGCATGAATGTCTATAAATTTTGAATAATTAAAATGTATACATACATGTCCTAATATGTGTTTGTATATGTAGGTATAACATATATGTAAGTATACATTTGAAAATGTCAAAATGACTCATATAAATCTACAAATGTGTGAGAAATTATTGTATGAATTACAATGTATACATATAAATAAATGACTATATATTAAAATTTTAACATGTAATGAAATGTGTGTGTATATGTATGCATGCATGTATGAAATGTGTGGACATAAGTTGTGAACTTTTCAAAAAGCAGAGTTTAATCGGCTGCTTAATCGGCCAAGTGGGAGTATATGCGGCTCATGACTGCTTAATGGACCGATTAGCAATATGTGGTGTGGTAGGGTGACCAAATAGGCATAAGGGAGAGTATATGCGGCCGTGCAGACTGATTTCCCAAACAGTGATACATATATACCTCATTTGCCATTCTTTTTCCCAATATATGACAACACACACACTAATGTATCCTTCATGACAAAATATATTTATAGCTATTATACCATGTTAGACAACCTAGAGGATGATGTGAGTTGGTTAGTTCCTTCCTATGACACATTTGGTAGAAAAGGAACAACATGCTCTTTAAGAAAGATTACAAAATATACTAATATGTCCTACATCAAATCATCATCAATTTGAACACGAACCCAACCTAGCCTCATTTTATGATTTTGTAAGTAGGTTTAGCTTGAAATGTATTAATGATATGATGCCAAGCGGAAGCTTTAGCTAGATCAAGGGTTCAATATGCTTCATCTAGTGTCATGCACCAATCCCTCAACAACTTGTAACTTAAAAATCTGATGATTGGAAGTTTTCTATTTTGATTTTCTAGCTGATTCATCAAACCACATGATAATGAGCTACTAAAAACTCTATTTTTTGATGAAAATGGATCTTGTATAATAGCAGTACTTCCAAATTAGTTAGACCATTCTTAACCTTATGCGGTCTAAATCAGTGATAGCTCAATTCTTATAAACATTACCCCTTGTATACCCAATACATCTTGAATTCGACAATAATGGCCCAATTTAAACATTCTTTGGACGATCATACTCCATGATTGTAGTGATATACACTCATTACTCCCCACTAGACATAAAATTGGACTCATACAAATGTATAAACTTCATTATCAGTAAATAGTATTCAAAATTGTGTAGCTTGTAATCATCATGATGCATATTTGTTATGTAATTTGCATCCTAAACTTGTTGTAGTGCAGCATGTCTTGTAAATCACCTTGCTACTCAAGGGTTATGCACCAATTGACTCTATGATCCTTTTGTCTTATTATAAATAATAACAATACTTCAACATGCGAAGAGTATTGCCTCTTGTGATGCAGCACATGGGACACTATATGAGGAATAACTAAAGCTACCTCTAAGACATTATGAGGTCCGTTCATAGTATGTTGTAATTGCTGATACAAATTGCTTTCTGTTATTGTAGTGTTGAAGGAGGCAGTGCTATAGTAGTAAGATATGCTATAATGTTTAGGATTAAAAAATAAATATATCTTCCTTTTCTTGAAAGACTATGGTGGAGGCCGGACTCCTGAGAGTGTGGT
The DNA here is from genome assembly GCA_963693085.1 of Alisma plantago-aquatica. NCBI lineage: Eukaryota > Viridiplantae > Streptophyta > Magnoliopsida > Alismatales > Alismataceae > Alisma > Alisma plantago-aquatica. The sequence continues at coordinate 279,644,896 of OY856411.1, forward strand.
AAACTAGGATTGTATGTCCATGTGATACCAACCTAGATCTCTTTATTGAAGCCATCAGAATTCGTCAATCACGCTATATATTCATATCATATATTTACTCTAGTGTGTTATGTTGATGCATGAGACATAATGCTAATATGTGGAATATGGTTATTTTGTAAAGTTCATACTCTTGGACATTTCTTAGGATTTGCCTTCAATTGTGATGTTTTCCAAAATGCTTCAATTTTTTAATGATGTTCAAAATAAAATAGTGAAGTCTTTTCTATGTAAGAGGTAGCCTTTTCAAAACCAGATCCTCATAATTCAAGTGTTTTCCTTGATGACCAAGTTGAAACACAAATTTATGGAGTTTTCTTTACTCAGTTACTGTGAAGGACTTGACTCTCATAGGTTCAAGTTGTCACATATTTGGGACACAAACTTGATGGATGTGTCACAAGACTAGAAGAGTGGTTGCTTCTTGTGATTTTCAAGTATCCGAGAAATGACTCAATATAGTTAGGAAGGTTTGGCACCGGCTTGTGAGTCGTATCCAGGCCTACACAATTCATTGTGTAATAGACTCACTTTTTAATCCTAAACAACACTGAACCAAAATGCAATGGGAACATTATATTTGCATTTCTATCTAGTTACCTATGAACTTATTGAGCCCAATGGCTAGTACAGATAACACCTTAGCGTCGGTTAAATAAGTCTTTTGAAGTCAGTTTCAAAGAAACACCCAAGTGGGTGACACTGAAAGTAGACACCTTCAGTGTCAGTTACATAACCGATGACACAAATCCTTCCCCGATTGCAACCCAAATCAAAGGCGCCAACAGTGGGACCATATGCGTCAGTTATTAGTTCCAAAACTGACACCACTTCCCATAGGTGTCTGTTTTCTAAAAATAACCGATGCCTATGTTTTTTTTCTTCTTATCAGCTTGCAGGCCTGCTGTCTGGCTGGTTAGCAAGATGGAGAACCTGAAGTTCAGTTCTGAACTACAGGTTTATAACATCCTTTAATTTCAACCAACAATAGGCCACAAACCTGCAATGTTAACAAGATGGACAATATTATAATATGGAGATTCACACACATGTATAAGCACATTTAATTCAATATTCATCACATGCCACATGTAGAAACTTGTAGTTCCCAATCCATCATAAGAATGTATAATATTTTTTGTATGATATTGATTTCCTGTGCAACATACCTATTTTTTGCAAACTGATTTCAATTCAAATATGTTTGGTTACACAACAGAAATTAACTTCAGTGTTATAAAATTTTTGGCTTACTTAAGTTGCGGTTAGTTTGTTTTCGTAATACAAACGCAAAATGAAAATGAAAATGACATAGTTATGAACATGCATAAGTGTTGTCCAAAACAATAACTAAACAAGGGGGTTGTTGTACCCCTAAAATTGTGCATAAGTAAAATAATTGGGAAGAGAGAGACACAACTAGACTATATACACAACTTAAACAACAACATGGTCCGAAATCAGCAATTGCGAGGGCCTTTTCATTGTGGTGGTCTTCCCCTGTAGTTTTAACAACAAAAAATAGCTATCAAGTTTGATTTTAAGGCAAAAAGTGGAAACATAAAATAAGACAGGATAATAAATTTGTTGCTTGGACCTACTGTGATTTTTTTTGTTGATGTTGAGGTGCCGCGGAGCTCGTCATTATCTTTATATGAATCTAAACTGATGGTGATAGAGAAATAGACAGTGCCAAAAGGAATAAAAGAATCGGGTGCGTTCTCATCATCATCATCATCATCGCTATCCTTTTCGAGTACTCAAATCATTTGAGATGATCAGGCGTCTCGTTGTTGATGTTGGTTATCTAAACCTTGATGGTATTATGGTCAACCAGATGAAGAAAAAGTATGTCACTATGATCCAATAGCATCTTCCTAACCCACTCGCAACAACTGGATGTCATCATACTTAACCTCAATAACAGATATTGAATTTCCAAAATTTAGGTACACTTCACCAGCCTTGTAGCGTCTTCGGTTTAGATAATGTCAATGTTTAGGTTTAGTGAGTTGTGATAAGGAACAATCATCTAGGATGATGTCCAACTATTCTTCATCAGGGAATGGTAACATTGGGGTAGAGGCCCAGACCATGGTGACTATTGAAGATCTAGATGCTATGCCTACAACAATGTAAAATAATATTGAGAAAAAGTAATATAAAAATTACTAACAACATACAATAACATGGATTATTTCATACTCATGACGGAGAAATAATTGTTTCATATGAATGCATAACATATTTTCTAGTGTAGTTAATTGCAAATGAAGCAAACACAGTCAATCAAATACAAACTAACATTCATTGCACTAAGTTATTCATTGTATCTGTTAAATTGAAAAATAAATGTGTAGTCGGTAATATGTAGTGAAATAAACTGAAAAATCAATTATACATTACATTTTGAAATTACGTAGCATCGTCATTGAAATTACTTAGCATACAAATCCTTGAATTAAACATTCGATTACATGGAAATCACAAATAACTTTTTTCGTTTACATATTTGGAACAAGCAACTAAAGATGTTTTCATTAGCCAACTATAGATGTAACCATTTTGCATGAGATAGGTTACATATTTGCATGAGATAGGTTAAATGTCATATATGTCAAACTAGGGCACCATGTAAGAGATACTAATGAAAACTACCTCTATTGATCCCTTCCACATAAAGAGCACAACTTTTCACAACAATGTATCACATCCATCTTATTTAATTACTTAGCAACATAGAATTTAGGTTAGCATCTTATTTAATTACTTAACAAATAATGAAAGTTGCATTTGTACACATGGACAAGAATGATTATATGTGTGTCAATGAATTGTGCATGGATATGTGTGCATATGTACATGAGGATGGAATGAAGTATGGATGTGGACTATTATACGTGTTTGATATTGTAGGTTATGTAAGTGTTGACGACCTATTTCTTAGAGGAACACTTGCAGAGCTTGTAATTATAATGAAACTATGGGCTCCATCCTACTAAATAGTCAAAAAATGGGTCTATAGACCAAACATAAAAAATTGTAACCTCAATTGTATTAAAAAAATTATGATGTTATCAATATACAGATGTAAATTGACAATACACCTATCTTTATCAATTAAAATTTTCACCGAAACCATGATTGTGACAATCGCTCTGTATATAAGTGGGACATAAAGGTAATTTTATGGTCGTGCTATATTTAGGTGCTTCCTTGTCACTCATCAAGCAACATACATTAGTGTACTAGTACACAAGTGGCCTTCAATGTCGGTTAATTAATCCCTTCAATGTTAGTTTTGAATTGCTATTTAAATTTTATATACTGAAAAATAGTTTGAATAAGTAACTAATATATGTTACACATACAAAATGGAGTTTATGAACTCCATGTTCACAGAATATGATCATTCTAAAACAAACAATATGAATGGAGATGTAAGAGCATTCATAGAGCATACAGATGAATTGTATGCATTTCATTTTGTATTATAGTTTGTGCAGGATGCTTTCTACTTACAAGGTAGATGTTATAATTTATATTCATCATGTAATAGTTACCTTTTAGAAAAATTAGTTAATAAAGTGGTACAATAGTTACTTATAAGATCCAATAGTTACAATTTAGACACCATTGTTACACTTCAAACACACTAGTCATTTTTTATATATAATAGTTACAATTTAGACACAATTGTTACAATCAGACCTAGAAGTTAATATTCGATCACAACAAATACTTTTTTAAAAAATGTCTACATTTGTGATATAATAGAAAATTTATATTGTAATATGCTTACATTTAACACAAAGTAGAAAAGTAATGGTGTTTTATAATAAAATCATATTTCCTAATATTACTTTTTTGGTAATTGCTCTCCTCTCTAGTGCCTGCTTTGATCCCTCTCTAGGATCGGACCCCACCATGTGGGAGATCGTGCCTCAGTCATAGTTTCGTCAAATTCTATCACTACCGCCACCATATTTTACAAACCTTCTATGCTTCTGCCCCACTCCCCCCTGACAAGGTTTAGAATGACCCCAACAGTGATCTCAGGGTGAACTCTGTATATACGTTCTCAATAAAAAATTTAGGATGTTGTTTACAATTGAGTTGACATACTCATCATCATCGTCGTCTTCATCATCATTATCATCATCATCATCATCATGATCATCATCATCATCAATTATCATCATCATCATCATCATCATCATCATCATCATCAATCATCCACATCATCATCATCATCGTCGTCATCATCATCGTCATCTCCATTAGGGGCCAACCAACATAGATCTTTCTTTTCCATTATCAATCATCATCCATCATCATCATCGTTTCATCATTCGTATCCTAGGTTTTGTGTAACATCAATTAATTCAATTCATTCTTCCATTGTGTGTCCATTCATTCATCATTAACACTAATTAATCATTATTAATCAACTACACAGGCTTGAAGAATAATTATTAAACTAAGTTAAATCAATCACTAACAAGAGAGAAAGAAAGCAATATCAATTAATTAAATTCATTCATGCATCACTAACCCTGATTTTATCAATATTAATCAACTACACAATCTTAGAGAAACTAAGTGCAAATCTAATTAATTAAGTTCATTAATGCATCATTAACCCTAATTAACCAATAGTAATCAACTATATAGTGGTATCATTAACCCTAAGTTCAAATATAGTACTGATTAACCACTCACCACACTGGTGGATCGAGCATGCTGTGGTGGCGGTCGTCGGAGGTGGAGGTGGCCGGGCTGGAGGTGAAGGTGGTCGGTGTTGGAGGTGAAGCAGAGGAGGTGCAGGCGGTGGCCAATGGCGGCGACTGGAGAAACTGAAGGGGGCTAGAGGAAGGCTCCTCGCTCTGCCTAGAGTAGGTGGTGGCGGTGACAGGAGTAGGAGGTGGCGGTCGATGACTGGCGATGATTGGATAGCAGCAGCTCCGATGGTGAGCATCTTCAAGCTCCTCGTGGCAGCGACTGGCGGTGCGCGGAGGCAGTGAGCAGCTTCAAGCTACTCACTGCAGCAGGTGAAGATGATCTGAGAAGGGGAGGCGGCGGCGGACAAAATCGCCAGACCTATTTCTGCTCAGTTAGACATGGGTAGAGTCGATCTGGCTCACACAGGTGTGCTATTAAGTTAACTATCAGCATCATTTATTGAAATAATCTGACGCCTAAAGGAACACATGTCAGTTACAAACCTAAACCGATACCTATTTATAATTTTTTATTGTATAAAAATTTTCACGGGGACAACGCGCGAACACAACCTCGTCCAAATAAGGAAATTGATTTTTCCTCACGAATGATATTTAGTCGTGAGTTCTTTGAGAAAAAACCGACGACCAATTAGTAGATAAAAACTTTCGTGGGTCTTGGAGCGGAATATTTATCGTCGGTGTTTATAATACAGACGCTGAATTGAAATTTTTTGGAGGCAAAACTTTCCCCCTGAAAATTTGTATTTCGTGGGTGATTTTGGATGTAGGTTGTTATGTCAAAAAATCGACGTTAAAGGAAAAGCGATACACATGTCTTTTGTAAATCGGCCTGCCTTCACATATATGTGTCAGTTGTCGTTTTAAGCCGACGTCGTAGTTGTCGTTTTAAGCCGATGTAGCATATTGGCGTCAGTTTTTACTTTCCAACCGGCAACATCAAATGTGATGTTATATGTCATTTAATTTATGTACTAGTGAATCATGCGGGAGGTAATATATGAGAGAAGAGTACAGATAGGGGGAGAACTTCAGAATAAACCTTGTTTGCCTAAAAATATTAGCTAAATAGCATGATTGAAGTATACATCCGCAAAAGCTTCCACATGAAATGGCCACTTTATTGCAGACTACATAAAAACTCATACAATTCGATCAAGTGATGAGCATTGTCTCGGCCTACTAACTTGTGGAAAAATCACGCTGCCGAAGTAACCGTATCTGGAAAGGAGAGTTATTAAGAAAACTAATTTGGCAAACAATTAATGGTTCGTTGGATTGGTTGCCCCTCGCCCAGCGCCCGTGTTCAAGGTCAAGCAGGTACGTTGAACGCACGCATGCAGCATCCGAGCGAGAGCCAGTGACGTACATGGTCATGGTGACTAGGAAGGACCACATGGAGGGGCAGACGTCTCGTACCGTTGCCGACGGGGAGGCCGGGGACCAACTGCATTCTCGGTAGCTGCTTCGGGCAGTGTCACGTCCATGGTTTATCCCTTCTGATCGATTTACCAATTAATCATCATTGCCTCTGCGGATTTTCTTGGCCGCACCAATGCTTGGCTTGAATTGCCTTTCTCTGAAGATATCCCTTCACAATTGACTGGTCCAGACTGAGCAATTTCGTGCAGATCTACTGAAGATAAGGTTCTGCGGAGCCACCACAAGCTTGCATGACTGTACAGTAAATACAAGTGAAAAATTTCTGTAAATTGGGGAGCGCAATACCATCCCAAGTATATGAAGCAACCGCAATCTCTTCTGCCATCTTGAAAATAAGCAAGAAACGTAGTATTCCATTTCCGGTGGGGGTTGGCCCAGCGGAATCATGGACATCGTGGTTTGGGCATCATGATCGATGGAGGGGGATGTTTACCAGGGTGAGCATGATGGTTCCATTCCAAGAAAAGACATATATACATCCAGCTAGCTAGCATGGTACGACCAGGCTCCCTTCAACGACCGACGAGCCACTGTCACCCCATTCCTCGCCTTAGCTTTCTAGCATGGCGACGCCTATCCTGTACGTTCTCGCGAGTTGGACCGCTGCCGCTGCTTCCATATCGAGCAAGTTGGATGCTAGCCGACGGGTTCCTGCCGCGGCGTCCACTCTCAGATAACCCTGTCTAGCCGTCGGTCTCCAGCTGACCAGCTTCCAGACTTGATGCAATGGGTCCTGGCGACCTGTCGACCTTTGGGGTGTAAGAAAGGCAAGCTTGCCGGCGTCGACTTGTACCCGTGGATCCCTAGCTCCCAGTACTCGTACTGTGGAAAGCAAAGTTCACAAACCAATTAGGGGCCGTTTGCGTTCAACATTTAACACTACAGGCATTTAATACATAGATTTGGCGCGGCGTGGTGATTCGGCTCCTTGATTAGATAACTCCTGCTCAGTATTGCCGTGTCCCAGCTCATGCGCCAGCCTCATCCCCAGAGAGACGTGGTGATCATGAAAGCTGTCCATTTTGACGCTCTTCATGAATGCAACTTTTAGCTGCTAATTCTAAACAGTGTAGTATTTATTAGTACCATCAAATAATCGTGCTACTGTAGCCTCTGTATATAAATGCCGCATTTTCAAGTCTCTTTCCCAAATTAGGCCTTAGGGATCAAGCCACTGGATATATGATAACTGGAACACGAGCAGCTGTGGATGACTTAGGACGAAGTTGCTTGGATGAGCTCCCTTTCTTAAAATTACAATTCAATTAGAAAATCATACATTTTTATTCATTTACATTATCACATCTCCAGAACTCTGGTAATTATTTGCATAAAATATTAAACATAAAACAATGATTATTTCTTAGAATTACACAATGTAAGTTATGGTTACATCAGAGTGCAAAAGATGCTGTAATGTTAAGTTGCAAAAAAAGTTTATCTACTTGTATGACTTTTTTATACACACACATGCACACGCACATACGCACACACATATAAACATACAAATTCAAATAAATATTACAATCATCTTTATATATATGTTACAAAAATTCAAATTTATATTAAAGTAGTAAGTTAAAAAGTATTATGTAAGTATGCAATCGGACAATCCAATCAAAAATTAATTTGGAAAGAAATTTTACTCATTGAAAAAATAAGTACGACCTGTTTCGTCATGCCTATTTATGTGTACAAATTAAGAAATACGGTTAGCAAATTATAACTTAAGAATTTATGAACAAACTATAAAATGTGGTGGAACATATAACAAAGTAGCTAAATAATTAATTGAAAAGCATAATTTTATTATGTACATTTTGAGGGGAAAACGTTTTCCTACTTTTTAGGTTTAAAGGCATAACTATGCTTTGAAACATCGATAAAGACTCTAAATTTCAATAACTAATGCAATAGTAAAATATAAAAGCATACTTTTGAGAAGAGATACAATTTAATAATCAATACCACTTTATTGTTTCTATTAGATAACACTAAGTTTTACTTTACTACCTATAGACAGAAATAACGTATAAGACAATATGACACTTCCAAATCGGTGAGAATAGCTCAATTTCCAGATAATATCCTAAAGTTGTCCACTTGAAAATTTTTAAAGACTCTTCCTTTAAAGTATGAGTGGGGTCATGTATTTGGGGACATTGCTGGCTGCTCAATGTTTACAAAAGTTGAGCAATGGTATGTAATTGCAAAGGTTTACTAAGTCCCATAGAAACATTTTTACAAGATCTAATTTGAAATTTGTATTGTTGTATCATAGGACTATCAACAACTATTAAAAAAAGCCAATAGTTGAGAATCTACATGTACTATTGGTAAGGATTTGGTTACAATTGCTTACACTTTGTAGATTTATCACATAATTGTGTAAAAAAGAAGATGGTTTTCACAAAAAGGAGTTAAGAGTAGTCGATAATCTGCATATACTATAGTAAAGATTTGGTTACAACTTATTAGACTTTGAATACTTGTCATGTAATGTCTAAAACTAGGGGGGTTTCACAAATAGGAGTTATAAGCACAAAAATTCTTACAAAGTGTTAAATGGGGTAGTTTCTATGTATATAACTGTTAATAACTATTAGCAAAGCCAATAGTGAAAAATATGTGTGTACTTATAGTACAAAAATTGGTTACAATTGCTTAAACTTTGTAGATTTCTCATATAATTGTGTTAAAGTAGACGGGTTAAAAAAATAGTTAAGCGTAGATGAAATTATGAGAATGTGCATGTACTATTAGTAAAGATTTGGTTATAATTGTTTAGAATTCACATGTTTGTCACGAAGTTGTCAACAAGCAGGTGGGTTTTCACAAAAGGGAGTTGTAAGTAGAAACGAATTCTTAGAATGTGTTAGATTGGGGTAGTTTCTATATCATAGAACTTTCAATAACTATTAACAAAGAGAATAGTTGACAATATGCATTGCATCGGTAAGAATTTGGTTACAATTACTTAAACATCGTAGATTTATCATGTAATTGTGTAAAAGTAAGAGCGTTTCACACAAAGGAGCATAGATTAGTTGAAATTCTAATAATATGTATTTAATAATGGTCAAACTTGCATATTCGACAAGGGCATACAAGTGAAAAACCAATGCAACACAAAACTACTTTGTTTAATATAGCGTCAATTATACTTTTGTATATAATATAATACTAAAAATATATGATAAATATATTTTCTAGAATTTTTGGGGGGTCATGGCCCCTACGTGGTCTGTGGTGGACCCTTGTGACACCCTGTGCCACAAGACACGAGATAACTCAAGACTAACTCCAGAAACAAACTTAAACAAACAAATTACTAGAGAAACCTATAAATTAAAACCATCTTCATTAAGATCCAAACAACAAAAACCTTTACATATGGGCCCTTGCATGCCACAAGGTTCTTACCATGTATGCCATCAGCCAGTAATAATAACACATGTTCCAAACATATATACATATATACATACTCACTGTATGCATACATGAACAGAACATACAAGCCAAACCTCGTATCGAAACTTGTCTACAAAACACACCCAACAACCATCCCAAAGACTTGACTGTACATGGACGACTTTAGGCCTCTAACAACAAAAGAACCATCACCAACACTATCAACCTTGTCAGCTATTGTCATTCTTGTTAATGTTCAACCTCTGCTGCATGATCTCTACCTCTTCGTGCATGACCCCCTAAAAAGATGTGGGGAACCCACATGGTGAGATTCCAAATCTCAACGAGAGATATAACTCTCTGCCAATGTTATTATTAGCATAATTTAAATGATTAAAGAACAACATTAAAGCTACAACCATAGTAAGCAAGTGATCATCACTAATAGAATAAGCAACTGCAATTAAACTATGAAACATCTCATCATCATAAAAAGAATATGAAGAACATGTAAATTTGCTACCAACTATACCATACAAAGCAAGCAAGGCCTCATCCAATGTTTCTATATTTGATCTTATACAAGTATATTACTGACCGGCCTTTTTCACGCGTCCAGAAATGAACGCGGGGCGAAGGAAGGAATCAAGCTTTAAATTTATAACCCGAAACCTTCTAGGCCCCTGCAACTTTTATTACGGGGTCGAAGTAGATATACGGGGTCGAACACAGGGACGTGGTGACGTTTAGGACGCCACAGATCTCGTTCTTTAGTCAGATAAGCCAAGATGATAGTCGATAAAAGTAAATGCTAGAACTAGTCTAGCAGGTTGTCACGATATAAATCAAAACAAAGAAAAGAAAACAAAACAAAACAGAGCTCGTGAGTCTACTAATCAGAGAAAGAGAGTTCCTGGCTATGTAACCACAAACGGGGCAGTCTATGCACTCGTTCTCGGGCATAGACAACCCTCGAACACCCAAGCAAGCATCTAGTATGCACATTGGCATCTGTCCTGTGGTTTCGCCCCATTCGCCCTCGCGATGCGTGACTAGAACTATCAAAAATATGTCAATGACCCTCTCTCGAGCAATGACATATCAACACCTCGGAATACACTAAGTTCCCTCTCAGGTCTTAGGATATTCCGGGGTGTTAGGAACAGAATACCTTGGATCGTCCTCCTCTCGAGTTTAGATCCAAACTATCATCTCTTAGCTATTCCTACAACAGATCTCTCGATACAGGAAGAAACAACAGTTCAAGCGAGTAAGAGATCAACCAAACTAGCAATCATAACTTGGAAAGAGAAAATAGAACAGGCAACATACTAGATCTGATATGAATCTACTTTCTTAAGGCAAAAGTATATAAATATACCCAGATCGGGCTACATAGCCAAGAAGGAGCTAACTAGCCATAGAAAAGCATAGCTGGCACCAAACAAAGATGGATAAACATCGTTTGTACAAGAAACAAAGGAATGCAGTAGAATGAAAGAGAAGTGGGAAGAGATATAGCTCATAGAGGAGAGGTGGCTCTCACTCCTCGGCCTCTGTGCAGGTTGGATCTCGATCCTTGGGTCTTCTCTTCTTCCCTCTAGACTCCTCAGCTCTCTCTCTCTAGGCCGTACCGGGCGGCGGCCGTATCGGTCGGCAGCCGTATCAGTCGGCACAGCCGTATCGGGCGACACAACTGTATCGGTCGGCGCAGCCGTATCGAGCGACGCAGCCGTATCGGTCGGTGCAGCTGTATCGGGCGACGCAGCCGTATCGGGCGACGTAGACGTATCGGGCGACGCAGCCGTATCGGGCGACGTAGCCGTATCAGGCGACGTAGTCGTATCGGTCAGTAGAATCTTGGGGAACCCGACACACTAGCTCCTTGGTCTAGGCACTAGCTCTTGCAGGGTCCTCCCTCTGGCTCCCCTTCCAGAGAGAGCTCTCTTGTAGGTAGGCAGCTGCTATTTATAGGCAGCGAGCTGATGGGAGTTGTAGCTTTTATTGGTCCACATGTCCTTCATCCGTGGCTACGATCTTGAGGCATCAGGTGGGCCAATATGAATGTCACCTAGAGACTTTGTCGGCAAGAATTCCGGCAGCTGTATCGGGCAGGCCGCATCGGGCGGAGGGCCGTATCGGTCAGTGCAGCCGTATCGGTCGACGCGGCCGTATCGGTCAGTTGCTAGAATTCTTGTCTTTTCAGGTTCGGTACTTGAGAGTCTCAAAATTGGCTAGTTTCGGTGCCTGCAAGTCTAAAACAGGCTAATTAGCTACATTATTGGCTATTTTCACTACATTATCTAATGGAGAGACAGAAAACATAAAACATGAACAAAAGAGTACATATTAAGACTAAAGTGGCACAAAACTATAGATAAAATGCATAGAAAATATGTGCTAATTTGGGTGTTATCAACTACCCCAAGCTTAAAACTTGCTTGTCCTCAAGCAAGACTGTGCTCAAAGAACAAAAGATAACATCTAAATTAAGTTTGGCAATAAATGCTAGGGTTAAGAAAAATAGTTTAAAGCATCAATACTCTTGATCCATGTCATTTCAGAACAAACCCCCACCAAACAAGAACAATCCTGCCAAAGTAAGATCAAAGAATTTACATGCAAGATTAAGCGAATTCACTATAGCCTGCCAATACTCATGAGGGTTTAAATCATAATTATTTGATCATGAAAGAGTTGTCACTTAGGTGATCACGCGGGTGATGAGTAATGAGCCATCACCATGAATCCATGCATACCAATTAAAAATACCATGCCTCTCACTTATTCATGTCCTAAGAAATAAAGCAAAAAGACTCTAATGACTTCTGAGGATCCCGATCTGCGTCAGGTTGGTCCATGTAGCGAGCAACATTCCCTGCAGTCCAAACCAGTTGGTCCAAAGCAGTGAGATGAACTCCTCATACTACGCCCGAACCAACCCTGCTACTGAGATGATCTCATAGGTGACCTAGGGGGTTCCAAGTGACTCTCTAATGAGCTTTTAGAGTGGTACTACCGGGCACGACATATCCGCATTCATGAGCGCAGTCATACATCGGTTGGGCACCATCCTCAACTCTCCTAAAAGGGAAAACAACATTCATTTATTGTTCACACTCAGGCTTTTAACATCTGCATTCTATTTGTAGGCTTGGGTGAGAACTTATATAGATATTTTTGGGATTTTATGGGCGGCCAAACCTCTTTTGCACATTTTTATATTTTTCATCTTTTTGACTCAATCTAATGTGAGAAAGCACATAGTCCATCAAGGAGAAACATTTCATCTTGATCATAGCTCAAAGCCCATCATAATCTGCTTGATACTTGTGTGAGAAGTAGTAATTATGATTCAAGAATCCTTAGAATAGAGGCAACCTTGTGAAATTCACAACTAGGAGACTTTAATCATGATTTAGCTCATTCCAACGGTCCTTTACCATGGATTTGCCATTCATAACATAGATCAAGGGAATTTAGCTTTAAGCTATGAAAAAGGGACATAACCTTAGATTTATTACCAAGCTCAAGGAAAGAGTCAAAGAGCAAGTCAAGCAAGAGGTCAAGCAATTTTTAAGATAAAAAATTGTGCATCTAGGCATACAATCAAGCATTTATCTATTAGATTCGCACCATATAGCCATAATTGCAAAGCTAAAAAGCTGAAAATTTTGAAAATTTAAGACTAAATGCAGAAAATAGGCATGCATGCAAGAAGGGTGAAGAGAAAAGAAGGGCGAAGCCTACCACCCCAAGCTTAAAATTTTGCTCGTCCTCGAGCAAGACTCAAACTTGAAATAGTGAGGCAGGAATGCATGAGTTTAACGACATTTATTAAAGCTCTAAATATGATGCATGGATGCAAGGATATAAAACAGTTAGGAGAAAGAAACTAACAAGAACATGAAAAGCAAAATTTATTGTAATAAAAGGGCGGGAGGGTGGGTAAGAGAAAAGGGGGTGGTTGCCCCACGATACCGACACTGGGATCCCAAATTCTCATCTTTGGGACCAGTGTCACCTGTGTCTTTCCGACGGGTTCCGCCACATAATATGAGTAGAATAGGCAGATTGTTGGCCCTGCCGAGTCTGAAGAACAAAAGTAAAATCTAGTGACTCGGTGAAGTCATCTTTGTGCTGGAATTGATTTGAGCTGCACTGGGATGAATTCCTTGGCAAATCATCCTCAAGGTACCTTTGATTATATGAATCTGAAAATGAAGGTCCTGGGATGTCTACGTAGGATGAGATGGATGAGAGAGGTTGGATGTCATCTTGATGACTCATATCTTCTCTCTCCATCTCTACACTTGAGGTTGGATGTTCAGATAGATCTTCATGTACAGTCTGAGTCATCCAATCATCTTCTGAGCAAAAAGTACCTCCCGAAGAATCTGTTTGTGGTTCTACCACCCGAAGCTTATCACATGGTATGGAGTCAGGGGTGTCTTCATGCTTAGCAACCATGTTGTAGTTAACTGTCCATCCTACCCCCTTGACGTCCACCAAGCCTTGTAAAGGGATGGTGGCGAATGATGGCTCGTGCTGCTCTAACTCGTCTTCGTTACTATACTCACTTCTCCATGTCGAGCAGCTGTCATCGTCGTCGTCATCGTCGAATAAATTGTTCCAAACCATGGTTAACGTACTGCTCAAAGAAAAATGACAAGTCTCAATATGAGAAATGCCACTCTGGTCTGGTTCAATATCTGACTCTGGTTCCTCAAACCAACCTTCTGGTTGTGAGGTGGATTGGCTTTTTGAGTCTTCATCATCATCATCATGGACCCATTCATGTCTATGACTCATTTCTTCCATTGGTTCATCAACTGGGTCATCTGGATAGAATGAAGGGCTTTCCCAAGTGGGTTGGTCTTCATAGAAAAATCCTGGTGAATCCAGTTGATGGTCTGAATAGGATGGTAATTCATATTCCACTTCATTCCCAATGGAATGGTCTTGATGACTAACATCTTCATTGTCTTGTGATGGAAGTTGTAACCAAATTGTAACCAGATCAATGAGCTCTTGGATCCTCCTGCCTTGTTCAACATCTTTATCATTAAGTTGTTGTACTTGAGTAGCAATGCTTTCGAGACCCGTCGATTCTGCCATGCACATGTAAGGGGAACCCGCTGTATCAAACTGATGCTTTAGGATGGACCCTTGTTCAACAGTTTGAATTATACTACTACTGCAGTTTGGAGCCTCGATGGCTGCTTTGAGATGATGCTCCTGCTTGTCTAATAGTTGATGGAGCGGATCGACGTTTTCTTGGAGATGAGGAACTAGGGAGGTGAGTGCCTTGACACTTTCTCCAGCTAACTCCACTGCCATGATCAGTTCTTGATCCCATGATAGCACGTGAGTCGATGGTTGACTGGCAGTCTCCTTTGTTGGAATTTCAACATATGACGATGGAGGAGGTGCGTATAACTCGACTAGTTGCAGAGCACGACCTTCAATTATTTGCCAGCAGTCGAAACTGCGGAAAAACTCGGGAGGACAGGTGGACAAGATGACTTGTCTTGCGGAAGCAAGGTCCATGGCTGAAAAAGGTATGAGAAAAAGAAAAGTGATTTCGTATATATGAACAAGTATGTGTAAAGTAAGAGGAAAACTATGCATGTATATACAGACTTATAGTGACAGAACATAAATCTACTAGGCGTGTAAACGTGGAAAAACAACGTCCCCGACAACGGCGCCAAAAGTTGACCGGCCTAAATCGCGCGTCCTAAAATTGGAGGCGGATTTGAGGTAGTCGAGCTTTTACATTTATAAACCCGAATCCTTCTAGGCCCCCGCAACTTTTATTATGGGGTCGAAGTAGATATACGGGGTCGAACACAGGGACGTGGTGACGTTTAGGACGCCACAGATCTCGTTCTTTAGTCAGATAAGCCAAGATGATAGTCAATAAAAGTAAATGCTAGAACTAGTCTAGTAGGTTGTCACGATATAAATCAAAACAAAGAAAAGAAAACAAAACAAAACAGAGCTCGTGAGTCTACTAATCAAAGAAAGAGAGTTCCTGGCTATGTAACCACAAACGGGGCAGTCTATGCACTCGTTCTCGGGCATAGACAACCCTCGAACGCCCAAGCAAGCATCTAGTATGCACAGTGGCATCTGTCCTGTGGTTTCGCCCCACTCGCTCTCGCGATGCGTGACTAGAACCATCAACAATATGTCAATGACCCTCTCTCGAGGAATGACATATCAACACCTCGGAATACACTAAGTTCCCTCTCAGGTCTTAGGATATTCCGAGGTGTTAGGAACAGAATACCTTGGATCGTCCTCCTCTCGGGTTCAGATCCAAACTATCATCTCTTAGCTATTCCTACAACGGATCTCTCGATACAGGCAGAAACAACAGTTCAAGCAAGTAAGAGATCAACCAAACTAGCAATCATAACTTGGAAAGAGAAAATAGAACAGGCAACATACTAGATCTGATATGAATCTACTTGCTTAAGGCAAAAGTATATAAACATGCCCAGATCGGGCTACATAGCCAAGAAGGAGCTAACTAGCCATAGACAAGCATAGCTGGCACCGCACAAAGATGGATAAACATCGTTTGTACAAGAAACAAAGGAATGCAGTAGAATGAAAGAGAAGAGGGAAGAGATATAGCCCGTAGAGGAGAGGTGGCTCTCGCTCCTCGGCCTCTGTGCAGGTCGGATCTCGATCCTTGGGTCTTCTCTTCGTCCCTCGAGACTCCTCAGCTCTCTCTCTCTAGGCCGTACCGGGCGGCGGCCGTATCGGTCGGCACAGCCGTATCGGGTGACACAGCTGTATCGGGTGATGCAGCCGTATCAGTCGACACAGCCGTATCGGGCGACGCAGCCGTATCGGTCGGCGCAGCCGTATCGAGCGATGCAGCCGTATCGATCGGTGCAGCTGTATCGGGCGACGCAGCCGTATCAGTCAGTAGACTCTTGGGGAACCCGACACACTAGCTCCTTGGTCTAGGCACTATCTCTTGTAGGGTCCTCCCTCTGGCTCCCCTTCTAGAGAGAGCGCTCTTGTAGGTAGGCAGCTGCTATTTATAGGCAGCGAGCTGATGGGAGTTGTAGCTTTTATTGGTCCACGTGTCCTTCATCCGTGGCTACGATCTTGAGGCATCAGGTGGGCCAATATGAATGTCACCCAGAGACTTTGTCGGCAAAAATTCTGGCAGCTGTATTGGGCAGGCCGTATCGGGAGGCGGGCCGTATCGGTCGGTGCAGCCGTATCGGTCGATGCGGTCGTATCGGTCAGCTGCTAGAATTGTTGTCTTTTCTGGTTCGGTACTTGAGAGTCCCAAAATTGGCTAGTTTTGGTGCCTGCAAGTCTAAAACAGGCTAATTAGCTACATTATTGGCTATTTTCACTACATTATCTAATGGAGAGACAGAAAACATAAAACATGAACAAAAGAGTGCATATTAAGACTAAAGTGGCAAAAAACTATAGATAAAATGCATAGAAAATATGTGCTAATTTGGGTGTTATCAATTACATGGATGATTACATGTTTTATTATGCCCTGAGGATTTGAGTCGTACCATTGAAATCCAACTGACCATTATTAATCCAAAATCGGTGCCATACAAGGTCTAGTGGAAGAGTTGGAATCCACGACCTCACCTCCATGGTCAGTATGACTGAACCTAAAGTTACATCATTAGTCAAACTGCTAAGAACGACATATAGCCAAGCTGTGCAAACCTAGTCCGCCTTGGTACAGGTCACGACGCTAGTGAAACTGAGCTACGACCCACAACCAATCATGTATCACATATTACTAAGCTACGACCCAAAGCTGCACTCCTACCAGGGTATGTCCCGTAGACAATCTTATATCACATATCCTAGATGTAAGGGGATATTCATCCTCACCCTCACATATTCAAAAATATGTTCTTCGAGTTAAACTCATTTCACCATTCAACAAATGTTGACAATGAATGGATCTATAACACAGGACAAAGCTACATGATTAAGTTCCATTTTATTAGTTAGGTCATTTAAGATTCTTTTGGAATCAATAAAGTTACAACATAAAAAATCATAACAAATTCTACAAAATAAAGGCATAGTACTCTTCCAGTAGATATAACATATAGGGCGTGAGCTTGTCACACTATCTTCACATGATGCTTGTATTATTTCCATTCACAACATCATTAAGAAAGCCACATTCCATGGGATATCAATCCCTCAACATTAACCTTAAGAAACATCCTTTTATTCCAGAACAATAACCAACATTAGGCCATAAGGTCCAATCACCATATTCCTGTATCACCTGTATAATCAGCATGCCTCACAAGGGTACATTCACATAATAGCCCTCATAGCACATACTAGCTATAATAATCAATTCCACAACACTTGCATGTTTAGAAGATGACAATCCATAGAGATAATCACATAACATCATAGCCATCCATGATAAGGATATAAGTAAGACTTATTCACTTTTAGAGTTTAGGGTTTCCACTTTAGTCGATTAGGGTTCACAAGGTGGGGGTCAACCAACCACTCGAGGACCACCACCCTCAACCATCATGGAGTGTGTCAGGGTTAAGGATCAACATTAGAGAAGATTAGAGATCATACAAAATAGAATAACACATATGTATACATGATTGACATTAGATGTTCATACATGTTGTATAACCACTTACCACCACCACATGTTAACCACTTAGGTGCATGGGTTGTGCCCATCCTCCATAGTATGTCAGGATGATGACATACACCATGGTACCTCGACCTTCACTTCCGCATCATGTCATGACCACCTTCTACATGTTGCACCCATGACATTAGGGTTAGGGTTTCACTTCACCCTTCAACTTTGTGTTGCGGCCAAGCTTCCTCAAGCACCTCTATGTCGCGACCGCGATGCCTCAACACCACCATGTTGTGACCACCACTCAAGGGATATCATCACCAAGCTAGGGCAAGGAACTAAGGGTTTCAAGGTTGCTAAGCTCCATAGGTCTCAACCCAATGTCACTTGGCTAAACACCACCATAATGAGGAACACCTCGATCAAAGCCAACTAGGTCACGACCATCCCAATGGGCTATGTCATGACCATGATGCCCATACCCATATATCGACCTCCATACCTCCTAGGTTGTGACCACACCAAGGGTAGACACCTAGGTCACCAAAAGAGGATAAAAACTAAGCAAGAACCATTATCATCATGGAAGGGGACTCAAGCAAGCCGAACTCCACAAACCCTAAGTCAAGGTCTAAGAAAAGCATAACTAAAAGAAGAAAACCATGTCCAAGATGACCAAAACCGAAAATAACCTCTCACTTACATCTAGGGGTACAAACACAAAGCATGGGGACAAGATGAAGGGTCAAATGGGGGAAGAAACTCCATATCATCATATCTACCCAAAACGGATACAAGAAGGCTAGGGTTTCAGGTTAATTCCAAACCAAGCATGGTTACTCTTCCAAACAAATTCTAAGGTTAAGATTCATATGCGAGCATGATATAGAAACACCTAAGAGAGAGGAATAGAAATGCAACATAACAAGAAATGTTGTAATAGAGAGGGTTTAGTGTTATATAACTTGGCTTAATAAGATCGCCACCAAATCTCCAAGCTCCAAGATCAAGAGCTCCAAGCACACGATCTAAGGGTTGGAAAAGCACTGCCAAAAGCTCCACTTTCGTCCCAAAGAGCACCGAAATAAGGATGAAACATCAAGGTTAAAGGATAGCTCAAGAAGAGAGAGCAAAACCCCAAAATCGAACCAAGAAAAGAAAAGAGAAAAGAGAGAAGAAACTCTCTCTCTCTCTCTCACTAGAGCATCAACATGGAAAAACATGGCCCAAGGCTGAGAAAAAAGAAGAAGATAGAGTATAAGATATGAAGGAACACCAAAGGAAGAAGTTAAAACACTCACTAGAACTAGGGATGGCCAAGGATCACCACAAGCACCACATGCAAGAGATGAGTCACCTCCAAGGAACCAAGAACACACCTTCTTGCTCCCCTAAGCTCCAAGGACAAGCAGAAGAGAAGGGAGGAAAAAGATGACCAAAACTAACCACTTGCATGGAGAGAAGAGAGTTCATATAACAAAGGAGGAGGGAGGTAAGACAAAGGATGAGGTGTCAACAAGATAGAGTTCCAAGGAAACACTTGTCCACTAAAAGGACCAACATGCATCCACATGCAACCACATAAGGTCTACATGCAAGAGATGGTGATACTCCCTAGGTAGTATATTAACCATCCATGCAACCAACCCTATGCTGCGACTGTAGCACACCTAGGTTCCAAAGTTGTCGTGATACACCACAACATCACCACTAGGTCACGACTCCAAAACCACCCCATGAGGCCTAGGTCGAAACACACCTCACCAGCCTCCACCTTGACCCAAGACAACCTTGGTCATGACCACAACACAAAGGGGGAAGTACCATGACCATGAAACCCCACCACAGGCTCTAGGTTGCGACCTAGGTCAAGGCGAAACAACAAGATCACAAGGCTAAGGCACACAAACCCTAAAAAAACCCTAATCTCCACTAAGGGACACTACTCAACCAAGAGCCAAACAAGGTTCCCCAAATCACCACACTATTCCTCATCAAGACAAGAGAGAGAAAGGACACTCTAGAGGTGGTAAATCACACATCAACCCCCTATATTGAGTAAATTGCAATTTGCACCAAAACTAGCATAGAAAACACAAACTTCATCCAAACATGCTCAAACTAGAGACTAAACCTCTCCACAAGCCCTAATCACATCTTAAAATATTAGATCAAGGTTGTAAGCATATGATCAAGACAAAGCAAATAGGATTACCCAAAAACTCATGTCAGTGTCCTTACAAGCCAAAAAACCCTAACACGGATTTTGCCCCTAAAATCGTAAGAGAAAAGAGATGGATACTTTCTCTTCATCTCTTCCTAGAGATCCCACATGGCATCCTCAACACCACAGTGATTCCATAGAACCTTCACAAGCACTATGTCCTTCCTCTTCAGCTTCTTCAATCTTCTGTCAAGGATCAACATTGGGCGTTCCACATATGACATGTACTCATCAAGCTCCACCTCCATAGGTTGCAACACCAACTCTGTAACCATATGGCACCTCCTCAACATACTCACATGAAATACTGGATGCAACCTATACAACTCAAGTGGCAATTCCAACATGTAGGCCACCTTCCCAACACGTGCCACCATAGGGTAAGGTCCCATAAACCTGGGAGACAACTTACCCTTCTTCCCAAACCTCAAAACACCTTTTCAAGGAGACACCTTGAGATACACTCTATATCCCACTTGGAACTCCAAGGGTCTATGATGGTTATCTGCATATGACTTCTATCTATCATGTAATGCTTCAACTACTGGTGGATCACTTTGATCTTTTCTGTCATTTGTTGCACAAGCTCAATATCAAGAAGTCGGTATTCTCCTATCTCATACCAACTCAACGAAGACCTGTAATGTCTCCTAGATAACACTTCATATGGTGCCATGCTGATGCTACTCTGATAGCTATTGTTGTAGGCAAACTCTGTCAAACTGATATGTATGTCCCAACTACCCAAAAATAGAAGAACACAAGCTTTCAATAGATCCTCCAAGGTCTTAATGGTCCTCTCAGACTGATCATCTGTTTGTGGGTGAAAGATGGTGATGAACCTCAACTGTGTAACCAAAGCTGTTTGTAGCTTCTCTCAAAAGTGACTTGTGAACTGAGGGCCTCTATTAGACACGATAGTTTCTGGAACACCATGCAAACACACTATCTCATCAACATAGATATGGGCAAGCTTCTTTGCGGTATACATCATCTTCATAGCAAGAAAATGAGCTGACTTGGTCAACATATCAACCATCACCCAAATAAAATCATGACCTTTGGTTGTCCTAGGTAGACCAACCACAAAGTCCATAGTTACATAATCCAATTCCCCCTATGGTATAGGTTACAGTTGCAGCATCCCTGTAGGCTTTTGATTCTCATCATTGACCTATTGACACACAACACAATCTCACAACAAACTCAGCCACATCTTTTTTCAAATCGGTCCACCAATACATATCTTCCATGTTATGATACATCTTGGTGCTACCTGGGTGCATAGCGTACATGAATGAGTGATCCTCTTCTAGCACCAGCTTTCTTAGGAAAACAACAACAGGAACCATTTTTGTTCCATGGTAACAAACCATCCCATCATCAGACTCATGGAAGCCATCACACTTCTCGCTGCCAAACTTTGATCTAATCTATTGTATCATAGTATCAACATGTTGTGCATCTATGATATGTTCTATCATAGTATCAACCTATTGTGCATCTTTGATCTACTATCTTAGCATGGGCTTCACCTATAACTATGCTGACAAACCTACTAGCAAATAAATTTCCAGCTTAACATTGATCTGACGTAGGGAGATCAACATGTCTTACTTGTGGCACACCAAAGAACTCAATCGGTTTCTATCCAAAGGTGTAAATGAAGACTTCATGCTCAACACATCTGCCACAACATTCACCTTCCTTGGATGGTAATCAATCGTGCAGTTGTAATCCTTGATTAACTCCATCCAACATTGTTGCCTCATGTTCAACTACAGTTGTGAAAAGATGTACTTCCTGTTCTTGTGATATGTGAAGATCTAAAACTTCTCTCCATAAAGGTAGTGACTCTAGATCTTCAAAGCATGGACTACATCATCCAACTCTAGATCATGGGTTGGGTAATTCTCCTCATGTTTCTTAAGCTGTCAGGAAGTAAAAGAAACCACTTGCTTGTCCTACATTAGGAAACAACCCAAACCATGTCTAGATGCATCACAAAAGACTATGTATCCCTTTCATTGATCTGGGAAGACCAGAATCGGTACACTTGTCAACTTCTCCTTCAAGGTCTGAAAAGCACACTAGCATCTGTCATCCCATACGAATGGTACATCCTTCCTTGTCAACTTTGTTAGGGGCAAAATGATAGCAGTGAAGTCATTAATGAACCTCCTGTAATAGCCTGCCAAACTTATAAAACTGCACACTTTTGTCGGTGTCTTTGGATGCTCTCACTCTATTATTGACTAAACCTTCTTAGGATCTACACAAACTCCCTCAGAAGATATATCATGCCCCAAGAAAGCTACCACCTTTAACTAGAAATCACACTTGCTGAACTTGGCACAAAGCTGATGCCGCCTCAACACGGTCAATGCCTGACAAAGATGTTGTTCATGTTGTTGATTGTCACGACCATATATTAGGATGTCATCTATAAAGACAACCACAAACTAGTCAGAAAATGGCCAGAACACATTGTTCATCAAGTCCATGAATGTTGTCGATGCATTGGTCAGCCTGAATGACATAACCACGAACTCATAGTGACCATACCTCATCCTAAAAGATGACTTAGGTATGTCATCCTCCTTGATACTCAACCGGTGATATCCTAACCTCATGTCTATGTTTGAGAACAATTTTGTTCCACATAACTGATCAAACAAGTCATCTATCCTTGGCAAGGGATACTTGTTCTTTATCGTCACCTTGTTCAACTATCTATAGTCTTTACAAATAACACTGGAGCACCCCACAGTGACGTACTTGGCCTGGTGAAACCTTTGTCAAGCATCTCTTCCAACTATCTCTTCAACTTTGCCATCTTTTTTGGAGCCATCATGTACAGTGTTTGTGCTATCGGTTGTGTGTCGGGAACCAGATTGATCTAAAAATCAATCTCTCGGGGTGGGGGAACACCTAGAAACTCCTCAAGGAATACATACTCAAACTCTCTAAAAACTGGTACCTCCTGAATACCATGACTCCTCACCTAAGTATCAATCACGTGTGCCAAGAATGCCTCACAACCTTGTCTCAACAGCTTTCGCACCACTATCGCCGATACTAGACACGTCGAAAGAATATTCCTGTATCTTTGGAAGCTCCACATCTTACTACCATCTAAAAACATTGCCTGCTTGGAACTACTATCCAAGACCACTCTATACTTATCCAAGGTGTCCATTCCAAGGATTACGTCAAACTGATGCATGTGAAGAAGTATGAGATCTAGTGGAATGATGTGTTGTAGAAAGTAAAGGAAAAAGGAAGGGCACACCTCATAAAAAATACAGAACCAACCAATGGGGTTTTTAACAACAAACTATCCTTCTTGTGACTAACAGGCAAAAGACAATTGTCAAGCACTTCACGAGTTATAAAAGAGTGTGTTGCACCTAGGTCAACCAAAACAAATACAAAGAAAGAAGAAGACAAATCAGAATGAAATAGCTCCATCTGACTTGTCACTACTCATGGGTTGACCACTACCTCTGGTTGATTCATAGCATACAAAGCAACATTTTCATTGTCTATATGCAATAAATATAGACACCCTCCTCATTTAATACAAAAATAAGAGAAAGAAATTGAGTTGGCATCTAACACCACCTAATTTTAAGTTGTAGGGAATTTTTAGTATGCCCCAGTCTGAAACCATCAGATAACATTGAAATCTAAGAGGTATGCTTTTGAAATCTTCTAGCCGTCTTCCTAGGAACAAATCCAGCAGCCTTGAAGGCAAAACCCACAAAATACATACAACATTCTACTTGCCGAGAAAAACCATAATGGAAATACAAATTGACCATGTCTTATTATTCATTTACATCTCTTACATGTAAAGAAAGAGAAACAACATAATATAGAATAACATATACTTATCTATCCATCTTGGGATAGTGAGAATATAATAAAAAATGTTCTTTTTAATATTTCATTAATACATCTCTATTATCTAGGCATATCCATGCTTTGATTATGCCTAAAAAATATAAAATCAACTAACATGAGACATGAAGGGTTCAAATGAGTGGATAGTGCCTTACTCGAGATAGATGGCATATATCCATATTGTATTAAGACATTAGCCTAACATTAATATTTTATAATTAAATATTATTCAATGATGCATGCCAACATGATGATAAAAGAAGCATATCATATTTCAACTCAAACACAACTTATGCATTAAGAAAAATAATTACTTATACATGAAAGAGAATATATTCTTACATCTAAACCAATTAACAAGACTAATATAAGATCAATGCCAATTAAATAACAACACAATCACTTATATTTCATGGATGAAAAGTAATAAGTAACATATAAGATAACATAGCGTAACATTATCATTATTCACTACTTAGTAGAGTTGATTGATTTGGTCCTACCAACTAATTCCAAATATTATGTTGTACACGTCTTGGATTTACTTGTACCACTAACAGTCATCACTTTGTTAAGTGTAAGAACTTTTGTAGGGGCAAACCATCTTGTGACCTTCTATCATTCAATTTGAAATTAAGTAATCAGGAACCGATATCATTCCATATATTAAATTACATGATAGTGATGTTGATATTCAAATGTACCAATGTACATATACTTGATGTATGCCATTTAACATTTCATCTCTAGAGCACAATTAAAAATGGTTGTTGTATTATTGAATCTATATGCTCACTACCCACTAATGTTGAGATCTCATATTGATCTAGTTTATTTATGTGAAGATGAGGGAATCCCACCAAGTGATAATCCTTACTCGTTCCTATAAGTTTGCCTAACTTACTGTATTGAGGAACCTCCTCATGACCCTCAAGTTCTCTATTAGAGAATCCATTTCCCTTCTTTGGACTCTAAACACAAAGGTACTTATATGGTGATTGACGCATCATAGATCTTTCATGAATAGTGATTTCATTGATTTATGGTCCTACGTTACTAATCTTTAAATTCATCAAGTATGCTTAGCACAATTATTTGATTCAATTAATCCACAATATATGTGAAGTAGATATCTTTGTTAGGATCCATAGTAATCAAGTCATGTAATTAGCTAAATATCATACAAACTAAAATATATGATTTTCAATTATTCTTACACATGCCATCTAAGTATCTGTTCACTTTCACTAATCACCATTACAATATC
Organism: Alisma plantago-aquatica; assembly: GCA_963693085.1. NCBI lineage: Eukaryota > Viridiplantae > Streptophyta > Magnoliopsida > Alismatales > Alismataceae > Alisma > Alisma plantago-aquatica. The sequence continues at coordinate 279,670,560 of OY856411.1, forward strand.
AAGGCAATTTCACAAAACTAGTAATCATATGCATTAACAAGACATAATATAATTCTGATATCATACATCCTCATCACTAACTTCATTTACAATCATAGTGAACATGATATAAAAGTATGCCGCTTAATATTTGCATTGAATTTACCTTGAAAGTCTTGGAATGTCATAACCAAGATCATTACTTATATGTATTATTTCTTATCCTAATATCACAACTAATAAAAACTTGTATCTAATGTAATGATATCAATGAATGAAACGACATTGATGTGTTTGTCTATTGATTTGAAGTGATTTTCTCAGATCCCTCATCTAGGGGCCACGATACTACATATGGAAATGAAATACTTGTATTATAATGAAAGCATAAATTAGAAATAAGGAGTCTACATATTTTTTTATCCATAAAATGTTAGAATAAAATATTTCGTTTTTTTAGTTAATAATAATATTACTTGTTTTAGGGACTTACATCATATTAGAACCCTAAAATATCGCTTCATAACCATTGTGATTTTCTAGAATCCATTTTCAAGCCTTTCTTTTTAATGTAGTTTGGATATAGACAATAATTCATTTTTATTTTTCTCATTTTTTCATTCAATAAATGTTGTATACTTGTCATTGAAAGAGTTAGTATATTAGGGTTGAAGCTTTTATTTTTTGTACCCATGTATTTCCTTATTTGCTCCTAATTTTTTTTTTACTCAAATGTTTCCTTCATTTGTGAAAAACTTTATATTTAAGGTCATAGTACCTCATTTCACTTCATATATGACATTGATTGCCACTTAACTTCATTTGAAGCTTCCTTTGGGTTAACTTATCTTTATATTAGTATAAAATTATATAAATAAGATAGATTGAGTAGTGAATTAAGCATGCCAAAATAATATATCCTCATTTCTTGTCATATTGAAACCCAAATAGCTTTACCTCAACTTCCTTCATCTTATTTCTTGCATGTTCTATTTAACCATAACTAGTGACATTTTTGATAATTAAGTGTAATGTCATCAAGAATTGATATAAACTTAATAAATAAGAGAATGCTAACTAACTTATATTTATAAGACAACAATTATTATCGCTCGTTTGGTGAACATGAACTTATAGTGAAATGGTCCACTTATCCTGAATCAGGTTATAAGAGTAGGCAAGGGTTGAAACATCTTGACGTGATTCATTATGTTCAAATTAGGTAACTAATTTGTATTATTATTTTTACTTATTGATCACATAATTATTGTATATCTTAGAGATAAATTCTTAATGTTGATTTGAATAGGGATTTGAAGGATTATGTGGCTATCTTAGTTCATATATCATCATCACCCCTTAAATCTCGTTATATATTTTTAACCACTATATATTGTATTAAATGACAGAGATAAATATCCAATTATCCTAGAAACCCAAGGATTTACAAATAAAAAACCAATTAACACATACTATGCATTCATCATATTGTTAAAACAATTTGGACCTTTATTCAATATTAAACTAAATTGTATCATATTCACTAATAAGCATGCTAATAAATTACAATTCTCAAGACATGATTTTTATCATATGGTGTTCACAAAAATTATAAGAAACTAAATATTCTTGGATACTTAAATTACGCTAAATTATCTCATGCAACCTACATTATAGAATAACTAGTACACATATGTGTGTTTTCCTTAATGTATCCCTATTCATAGAACATGATTAGGAACATGTACTTTCCATTCAAAAAATGGGTTTAAAATTTATAATATAGATGAGTGCCAAAGAAATCTCTCGACTACCTTAGACTCACTAGTTAACAAAACAATTAAATTTGATTTGATAAGAGAAAGCTTAAATATGTGATAAATATCTAAAATAGGACTAAACCACTCACTAAAAGTAAACAAATCAGGTGAAATTGTATCTCCTCCAAAGGCTTCTACAAATCCCTCAATATCCAAAAAGTACCACTAAAACATATCCCCTATATCCATATTATACCATTCAAGGAAGAAAAGTTAAAAGGAGTAAGAATTAGGGTATGGAGAAAAGTTTGAATCATATTTGTCCAAAAGAATTAAAAATAAAAGATTAACATGAATTGTTTGTTAGATACGTCATCTACCCAAGGTTAGCCCTAAACCTAATATAAATCTTGAGGTTTTGATCAATTCTAGTAAAAACCTACATAGGAATCCTAATTATCCCCTCATCTCCACTTCAAATTTTCTAAGATATAAAATGGTTAGAGCTACTTTAAATCATGTTTAAGCTGTGTATGTATTAAGAGGTTTGTGGGTAAATTACCAATGAAGTGGAACCTGAGTGGTAAATGTGACATTTCATGACTAAGAGGTCATGATTTCAAACCTCCCTGGCTACGGGATGAATGGATTACCAATTTTAAAAGAGGCTAGTGGGTAATTGTTTTCCTTAAGATTAGATTTTAGAATGTCCGCTTCAAAAGGTTTGCCACTTTTTGGAAGGTCAACATATCTTTTAGGGAAAGTGAACTTATTAAAAGCCATCCCTCTCAAGAAACCCCTAGTTGGGTCACCATTGACCCATGATCGCCACCAACATGGGTTTCCACTGGCCAAAAACTAGACTTGGGACAACATTGACCATATGCCCACGTGCATGACACATGATGGTCAATTTGTCCCTACAAGATGTTATCCCAAATTATGGACATCCACATTTTGGAAGGCCAACATATCTTTTAGGGAAAGACAACTTCTTTAAAGTCATTCCTCCCAAGAAACCCCTAGTTGGGTCACCATTGGCCCATGATCGCCACCAACATGGGTTTCCACTGGCCAAAAACTAGAGTTGGGCAAACACTGACCATATTCCCACTTGCATGACACATGATGGTCAATCTGTCCCTACAAGATGTTATCCCAAATTATGGACATGACATCACAACGAGTTCTTTACCACAAACAACCAATGTTGATCCCTGGCCACCAATGGTTGGTTGACATGTGGTACAAGGTTGAAGACCTTTGGTCCTCCAAACCAAAATTTGTCAAGCTCACAAAAACAATTAAACCTCCATGCAGCTAAAGTGGTGTTTCTAACTCACTTTAAAGGTTTAAAACTACACTAACTCACTTTCTAAGGTTTAAAACTAAAAGTAAGTGTTTTAATTCATTACAATTAATCATCATTATTCCATTAGTAAACATAGTAATAATGAATTTTGCCAACAACCTCAATTCATTAGATTCTAGAGTTTTATTCACCAAACCCCAACTACACATCCTAGTTACATATAAGCATGGAACTTACACTACTAAACCTATAAAAATAATCATGGATTAAATAATTAGTAGCATACAATTAATCAAATATAATGAACATTACCTAGCTAAGCACAAGCCAAGTTCTAAAAAATATCTCCTTGTGGGATTTTGTACTAAAATCCAAGAGGTGGATTAGAAGTTATTTTTGGATATAAATGTATACTTCCCATTATCATGTATGAGTTGTTTTCAATTTTATCCTTCATCACATATCTTCATTTCTCAAATTCAGTGTTTTATCTACTTATTTATGTATTTATCGACATAAGAAGGATATATCATTTCTTGTTATCATCTAATTTTTAATATTTCATTTTCATAATACTTCCATATGCCATTATCATATCATATATATTCAAGCTGATTACAAATCTTATGTATAGTGATTATACCCTAAAAAACACTACAATTTATGGCTAGCTCAAATTTGCACAAAAACATTTATTTAATTTTGATATTTCTTCAAAATTTTATCTCTATTTCGTCTAAAATTAACCATGTTTATTCTTCATTAATTTTTCCAAATTTCAAGTTCTTTTGCATTTTCAAGTTCAAACCCAAAATTTATCCATAAAACATATTATGTTATGAAACTCATTGCATCATGGATATATTTATATTTCCATCCAATATTTAGGTCTTTGTTTCTCTTACCTCTCTCTTCCTCTTTTAATTTGTGTGTTTTATCTTTATCTTACAATTTATTATACTCCCAGATTATGCTCATCAGGATGCTTGTTCACAATAACCAAAAGAAGTATAGTAATATGTTTCCACACCAACATTCCTTAAGTATTAATATAAGTACTTGATGAAGGAACCCAATTACTAAGTTCATACATTTCATACTATATATCAAAATACATTCAAGGTCCATTTTATACATTTAAGCTAAAAATTCTAATGTTCATGTATAGTCATTTAACCTAATCTCTAATACAACATTGTCAGGACAACCCTACTAATTAAACACTAATTAATAAAAGATATTCCTCATGCTAAGCTCAAGCTTATATAAAAAATGTCTCAAAGAGATCTAATATGAGTGTGGTAGGAAGCATAGTTTAGTTCTTATCTAATACTAATAATTCAAACATCACAACATTCATATGTTTAATCATATTGCATTATTGATGATTAGCAAATAAGTAAGCATGCTTTCATCACTCAATAAGTTGAGTAGGATAAATCCTTCTATTACAAAGATGAAATACCTGCAAGACATATGAATCACTACTTATAAGCAAAATTATAAAAAAGTTCACTAGATCTAAAAAATAGTTAAGGTTACACAACTTACACGGATAGAAAGAGAAATGATAAAATATACAATACAAACTTCTCAACTATCCACCACAAGAAAGTGATAGTACATTGATTCTCAACTTTATTCTATATTAAAAATATAAAACAAACTAACATGGGACACAAAGAGTCCAAGTGAGTGGATGGATTCCCACCCAAGTCAGATAACATGTATTAACAATGAACAAGGACACTTTTTCTCCTGAATGCTTTAATATGGTCAAGAAGTTATCTAGAGGTGTGTGTTCTCTGTGGTAGATCCCCAAACATGATATCATAGTTCCCATGTATTTATGCCTCCATGTGGGTGGACATGTACAATGTGAGGAACAAGGGTGTCAATTCTTGTTGGGTGCTATCTCCATGTCTCCATCTATCTCCCACACTCTTGTATACAGAAAAGGGTTTCTAAACACAAATTTCACTCTTGTTAGGTGGGTGATAGTACACACACAAACACACACACACACACACACACACACACACACACATATATATATATATATATATATATATATATATATATATATATATATATATATATATATATATATATATATATGTGTGTGTGTGTGTGTGTGTGTGTGTGTGTGTGTGTTTGTGCATTTGTATCTTGATAAAAATTGAAATAGGTTTCAAATTAGAATAGAACATGATTTAGTTCATAAAAACGGTTTGGTTCTTACTATTCACTAATTGTGATAGGACCTAAATTGTTCTCGCTATATTTTAATTTGTAATTTAGTAATAAAATTGAATATCCTCTTTTTAAGTGCATACTCATGCATTTGACCCTATAAGAATTTTGTATGTTGTAAGTGAAGGTCATAGTTGTCATCACACCTTCACAAAAAATTATATGTACTTGTAGTACATCATTGTTACCCAAGTAATAATATAGCTAGATATCAACCTTCACCTTACCATGACTAATGTAGTGACTATTGAACTAAATCATTCCTTAGGTATAAAATCTCTAGGTTTTACCTTAGCCAACATACAACAAACCCACCCTCAGGAAGAAGTATATTATTATAGTTTAGTTTAGAATCAACCTTTAATCCCTATTAACTTTTAATATGCATTTTTCTGCTTAATAGTGTGCTTTTATCAAATTAGTGTCACGTATATATTCAATTTTAGTTCACTAAATAGGATATGGGTGGACAAAAATCTAGACAGAATGAAATTAGGGTTTCCATCCTTAATTTGCCCCAAAATAGGTTGAAATGAAGGAATTATAATAAATAAGATTCTTAAATTAATTTTCACTTCTTATAAGTGATATTATATTACTATTGGAATCTATAATAAACATGTAATCTACAAACTTTTATGTGTATTTATTTGGAGGTCAAATGCTCAAGATATGCCAAATTATTATTCTAAAATACAAAACTTATACAAAAACTACATTTATGGACCTCTTTGCAATTATCCAAGCACCTCAAAAGCTTCAGACTAATTTGACCTGAAACAACTCAAAACCCACCATTCTTCCATGAAATTTCATTGTGGAAAGCAAAGAGGTAATTTTGACTATATTCGGGTGGATGTTTACCTTGGGTTGATCTAGCTCAACTACTTCCGCATATTCAAGTTGAATATAGTAAGTTCTTTTATTATCATCTTCTTTATTCCAAGTTTTAGTAATTCACTTGGTGTGTCCCAA